>JAWZTD010000137.1:271387-299749 GCA_035221335.1 Echites panduratus | reverse complement strand
AAGACATTGACTGAGAAGGCATGTCTTGAATTTGCAGAAAAGCATGGGTTGGATCTTGTCACAGTACTTCCTTCTTGGATTCATGGCCCATTCATTACTCCAAATTTGCCTAGTTCTTTAGCTTCCTCCATGGCTATGATTCTTGGTATGTCACTTCCATCATTTTAGTTCTCAAGTTTTGGCTTCTGCATTTCTTTATACAATCAATATGGTTTGTAAGTACTGTTGCTGTATGATAACTTATCTTGTAGCTTCATTTCTTTTGGTATAATTTACTGAAAAATTTGTCCATGAGTGAGACTACAGGTCGGGAAGAGCCATTCGGTGTTGTAGCTATTCCTTTCGTGCACACGGATGATGTAGCCAGAGCACACATATTTCTTTTTGAGTACCCCAATGCAAATGGGAGGTACATTTGTTCTGCTCTTGATATCACAATCTACGATTTAGCTGAATTTCTGTCATCCAGATACTCTGAGTATCAAGTAGAGTCTCCAGAGTAAGTTGCTAGATTCTGATCTATATAAATATATACACTGGTAAAATTCTAACACGTCAACAGTCTTATTTTTTAAGAAAGACAGACGACTTGAGCCATATTTAATCTTGACATTTAGAGATTTCCGTAAAAATATAAACCATCTTCTGATCTGTACAGTTCCTTGAAGAAGATTAATGAAATAAATAAAAACACTGCCATTACATCAAAAAGGCTCTTGGATACTGGATTCAAGTTCAGGCATGGTCTGGAGGAAATGTATGATGATGCAATTCGATGTTGCAAAGAAAAGGGTCTTCTTCTGTAATATTCCAAGATATTTCCTTGAGGGCCTTGCCTCATGTGCTTAATCAAATGCATTTCTGGATCCCATTATTATGCTTGTTAGTTGTTTCTGTGCTAAACAACTCACTGTAATTTGAGCTAGACTACACACTAAAGTAATTATATATGTATGCTCTTCTATATAATTTTTTTCAATGTCTCGTTTCTTATGTGTACTACATAATAGGAGATGTAACTCAGACATAGAGATTTGAGTAACAATTAATCTCTTTATAGAGAGAAATCATAATTTATTTTATCAAATGTTATTTTATTCCTCTGTTTGTTCCAAACTAAATGTCCATTTTAATTTGATGAAAAAAAAAAGAAAGTTTTTTCACAAAAATATTAATTTATCCATTAACAAAATTAGTAAAATTTTATGTTGAAAATCTATTTATTTTGAAAAATGATAAAGAAAATGAGATAACAATTTTTTTTTTCTATAATATGAACAACGTTTTTTTATGAGTATTTTTCTTTTTATGATGTTTCTCTCTCTTTAGCTAAAAAAAAAAAACAAAAATTTCAAATTATGTTTCTAATTTTATTAGAATATTCTTTAAAAATTAACTATTTTATTTGAAATTAGATGCACCCACAAAGATCAAAACTTAAATATAAATTGTTAGTAGCAGACTCATTTGCATTATATATGTTTATCTCTTAATTATTGGACTTTTCTTGAATGTAAATTGACTTGAAACTTGTCTTTTATGGGATGTATCAATTTATATGTTCATTAATATATTATAGTATTGCAATATACAGTTCCTTTTTAGTATTTCTTTTACAAACTTCTTTGAACTCCTTGTTTCTCTTTGAGCAAACACTACCTAAACACAGTAGTGAGCATTCCTCTGTTATCGAAATATGTCAATTACTCTCTGTGATTGTCTAGTTGAAACTCTAGAAATCTATAGCAAATCGGTCATTTTCCCTTCTCTCAAGAAACAGGTCCCATCTATTTGGCACTTTTCACAGCGTCCCAAAACAAACCGTCAGAGAGAACGAGGCTTACTTCATCGTTCTGGTGGATAATGGCGGCAAAGTAATTATGATCTTCCCTTGATTACTCCGTCCAGTTAGCCTTATATATTTGTTTTTAGCTCAAGCGGAAGAGGAACTCTCCGGCTTGTACCTCTTGATTTTTGCCATTTGCATTCACGGTACGAATTCAACCTAAAGGAAACCATTTAGGAAAGAATTATTGACACTTTTAGTCCATAAATTATTTTTATATTTTAAATTTGATCCATAATGTTTTATTTTGTTGTGTTTGGTTATTTACCAATTTTAATTTGATAACTTTAATCCATATTATTTTATTTTATCTTTTTTTATTCGTCAAATCTTTTTTTATTTACACATTTGGTTATTTTCACATAAAAGATGTTTTAGTCCTTTTTTGGTTCGAATGAAAATGATATTTTGAAAAGTTCATTTTTTTAATCATATCTACAAATGATAGGTTGTCATTTTTTGTCCCCCATATTTTTTTGTATGTTTGGTCCTAAATATAGTTTTTTTCGGTCCAACATCTTTAATTCTTAAATTTTATTTGTAGGACCAATAAAGTAAAAAAATAAAAAAGACGGAGGACCAATAAAGATTAAAAAAAACATTCAGTGAATAAAAAAAAAACAGTATGGACCAAAGTTATCAAATTAAAATTGTTGAATAATCGAAAAAGACAAAATAAAACATTATGGACCAAAATTACCTAATTGAATTTAGTGAATGATCAAAGAAGATAAAATAAAATATCATGGACCAAAATTAAATCAAAATAATTTATATACCTCAGGAAAAGGAACAAAAAGTCTTATAAATTAAACAACATTATTAAAAAAAATTTTAAATAATAATAAAAAAACATTCTTGTGCCTAACATTTTCTTTCTTTTAATAAGTCAATGGTATTCTCGTGCCTTGCAAATTCTAAATTGAGTATTGGACTCATCTATTAATTTTATATCTATTCCTTTTCAATTGAATAAGATACAATTTCAATTTTTTTTCCTTTCCAAAATATTTTCCAATTAAGCATAATCTAATTTTTCATTTTTTTTCCTTTCCAACATATATGAGACGAATAATAACAAGATATTCTCTCTATTTTGAATTATATATTTACTCTTGATTTTATATAAGAATTAAAAAGTGTTTCGAATTTATTTAAATTATTATTATATTTAATATGGTTAGCAATGATCCGTATGAAATCGGTGAATGTAAATTTCACAAATGAAGGGACAAGAATGTTAATTTAAATTCATGTTTATTTTAAAATTTGAAACATTCAATTTCTAACACTTTAAAATTTAAATATGAACATTCAAATTTGTGATTCTATTTGTCCATTTTGGCCGACTGTGCACAATGAAAGGTTAAAATTAATAATTATAGGGTAATATATTTAGGACAATTTGAATAGGATACCCTTCTAATCATTTGAAGATTTGTTCAAAACTAGCTTTCATGGCCCGAGTGATGTGTGGGTGATTTTCATAATATATATTATTAAAAATATTTAGAAATATCAAGAAATCAAAATTCTGCTTAAGTAATATAAAATAAATAAAACCATATTTTCGTAAAGGAAGAATATTATAAAGAGTTTTTTTTAAAAAAAAATTTATAGAAGATCAAGAAAAATTTAAGAAGGTATTTACTTTTGTTTTGAATTTATATGATTTGAGATAGTTGGCCTACTTTATTTATAAAATTGTATGCTTCTTTTCAGAAAAAAAAATACATACCTATCTATGAATGGGCACATAGCACAATCCAGAAGGATTGGGATGACTAAATTAATCATAAGTAACAAAAGATAACTATTTTTAATTGATACATCTTTATTAAAAAATTAACAATGCTACAAAAGACACGAAATAAATGTTTATTAAATATAAAAGTTATAGTTATTGAATATGAAAAATATGAAAGATAATTTAAATTAAATATAGAAGTTGTATTTTGCTAAATATGAGAGATTATGTTCATTGAATGTAGGGCTTTTTTTCCATTAATATTAAATATATATATATATAACTACTTGAAATTGAGAGATTTCAAATTTCTTGAGCTCTTGTCAATTTTAAGGTCTCTACAAAAGAAGTCCTTTCCTTTATTTTGGGCTTGGTCTACTTTAAATTTGTATAATAGATATTAAAAAAACAATTTAGTAATTAAACTAAGGGAGTGGAGTAGGGAATTTTGTTTTTTAAAATATTCAAAACGGTGAAACAGGAGGACACCCATTCAATTTGATTCCTAAGTAGACAAATAAAGTGAGACGGAAGGAACATGACCACATTACTCTATAGAAAGAGGAGAAGGGGCTAAAAAAAGGTATGGGAGTATAATTAAGAATAATGGTTAAATTTTGGGGCAAAAGCGAAAATAAAATTACAAGCCTGTAACAAAATCACCATTGAAGGGAGCATTTTATGGTTCCCCACTAACATAACGTCTTAACGACCTTCCTTCCTTTGCCTTTCTTTAACAAATGGGACTCTGTTGCCTCCAAAGCCGCAAAACTTCCTCCTCCTCATCCTTCACTCTCTCCCTCTCTCTCCATCTTCCTTAGCAGATAATCTGAATGCACCGGTAGTAATTACGACATTCAATCTGCAAGTTTTTCTTCTGATCGCAGAGATATCAACATCTCGACCAAAGTTTGAATGTCATTTTCGGACAGCGAGACGTCCACCCATGGCGGAGAGTACAAGACCTTCCGCCAAATCAGCCGCGAGAGTAAAACTTATTTTCTATCTTCCTATAGACGTGCAATGTTGTGTGTGGATCGTTTGCTATCGTTTTTTAGTTGTGATTTTTTCAACTCTAAAATTGGCTTAGAACTCCTGCTGTCATCTAAACATTCCAAAGTCTTCATCAGAAATTGCAAGATATATGTGTGTAATGTGTCTGTTTTTTGTGCAAAATATCAGTGCAAGTATATATGCAAGATTATTGAATCTAACAGACTAACATATCAATCAAGTATTGCATTCAATTTATTTCTGGAAATTGCATGGTTAGGAGGATTTGATTGAGATATTTAGAGGACTATATAGATGTACTTTATGATCTCCATTTGATTTCTTTACTATTCTTGTGTTAACAATCCGTTAGTGGGGAATTCTTTTAAATGCTCGTAGAAGTTAGTCGAGCTCCTTCTATCTTCTGATTTTTGGCCAAAAAAAGAGAAGAAAGAAAAGCTAAGAGGTATCTTCGTGCATTTAGATTTTATAATGAAAAGAAAAAGAGAGGGGAAGGGGAAAAAAAGGAAATGTTGTTCCTGAAAACTAAGGCCTGAGTAGAATGAAACAACTTCATTGCTTACTCAAAAGAATAAACAAAAGCAAGATTACAGTCCCCAAGTATTTTGTCCAAGGTGATGATGCTGTTAAGGAAATATACCATCTCTAAAGGAAAATACAGCAGGTCATGTAATCTATTCTCTATTGTTTGTACTGCAGAGAGTGCTGGCCCACCTGGTTTCTCCCGGAATACAAATTATCATTTATTTTAAATTGACCTGAATTAATCCTTAGTTCACTGAGAAAGTCCCTTGTTGAGTATCATCTGATGAAATATGAGATATCTTTTATTTGAAAATCTGCTAATAGTTGGACGGAGTATCATGATAACAATTCCACAGCTGGGCACAGAATGTAATTATGTCTATTAGTTTGCAGTTATTTTATTAGCCGTTTGTTATAATAAAAGTTAAAGGTCTCCTTCTCATTTGCTGGTGATTTTTGTTTAGATGTTATGCCACTGTTGAAGTAGGACAAGTGATTGGTTGTACATAAATGGACTTAGTTGTATAAATACACTGTTCAGTACAATAACAGATCAGTCCTTTTCATCCATCTTTTATATCTATTACCCTGGTTCCATATCTATTTTCAATTCTCTCTTTGGACCTTAGTGTGTTAATTTGTTTTGTTGAATGAATTATACTAATTTTCAAAGTTCTCATAGGTTAATATTTTGTGTTTTACTGAAATTGGCTTCTTGTCGGAATCATTTCAAAATGCAGGATTATTGCATGAGATGCTTAGATCATCAAAGTCAAGTGATTCCAGATCTAGTTGGAAGGTTCAGTAAATCAAAAACAGATGTTTCTTTCTTCTTGTCTCCTTTCTCCACAATATTTGTAGTAACTCATATTTTAAGACTCGTATGCCTTTATTACTTCCATATGAAAAATTATAGTAATTACTACTAAAAATTGGAATGAAAGATGGTCGTTTGTTGCAGAGAGCTAAGAACTTTACCTATCTTTAATAATTGTACCACATTAGTGGTATTCTGTAGAGGTGGCAAGATAATTAATTATTACTCATTTAAGTTAACGATAAATGGATCCATTTATATCTAAACTTATTTATAAATTATTTGAACATAGATATAAAATGCTAATATCTATGATTATTCAGACCCAGAAATCTACTTTACATTTTTAATTCACAGGTGCCACCATCAACCTAAGCAAAATACACGACAGGTTGCTTGAGAGTGTTAGTTTTCTTCTCTAGCATACTTCTTACTAGAATAGAAAGTAGAAACTTGCTAATGGACCTGCAAGAAGCATGCTGCCGAACCTCTCTCCCCTTCATCATCTCAAGCTTCCTAGACATTGTCAATATAAATATCAGATGACTTTTTGGTCTGACAACATAAAATTCAATTAATAATCTAATGATCAATTATGATTTATGTATTAACTTTTTTTACATAGATAATAATAATTGAATGTTCACAAGCATTCACTTATATATTTGTTAACTTTAATGGATATATGTGAGTATTCATTTATGTCAATTTTAAATAAATGATTTATTCATATCAATTAATTAATAAATTGTTTTTGAATATTTACGGAATAACAAATCATCTTGCTACCCCAAGTATATGCGGTCGTTTTGTTTACTTAATGTCATTTCAAAATGAAATTTTGTTCAAGAGTTGTTAATTAATCAATTACACAAAATAACATTTTTTTTTCTTTTCTTGTTTTCAAACAATATAGTGTTTCTTATTTGAATTTTGAGGTTTCCCGCTGCTTGGAAAGAAATGTTTTGGTGCTGGATGCAAAGTTCTTATTACATGATTACATATTATTTAGTTCTTATTACTTGATTACATATATAAATAATCACTAAATCAACATAAGAATCTCCTGATTTAGAATTTTGTCCTTAAAAGAATTTTGATGGGTTCCTAAATTTTCATCAAAAGTAAATCAGATGAAATTAAGATGATTTATTTATTTATTTATTATTGATTTATTTTATTAACATGTAAATATTTCACCATGTTCTGCAGGTACTCATCATGGATAAAGTGACAGTTAAGGTCATGTCTTCTTCATGCAAAATGGCAGATATCACTGATGAAGGAGTTTCATGTGAGAAAATTACAGAAAAAGCTAATTTGTCCTTATGATAAGCTCTTATCCTTTACATGATCTGATTGCAGTTTATTGTTTCCAAATTTTGCAAGGCACTTATAAATCTTCTTTTGTTATTGGATACCTTGTTAAGTTCGTAAAGAATTTTGGAAGTAGTGTATTAAGTTCGTAAAGAATTTTGGAAGTAGTGTATCTGAAAGATTTCTGAATTTCATCATCAGTTCTTAAAATTTTTATGTTTTCGTCCATGTATTTTTGGGTGGTCTCTGTTTAATCTGTACTTCTGTGATTCTCTAGATTGTAATTTTCTTAGCAGCTATTGTCCCACTTCCTTTGAATTTGTAAAATGATCTCAGGAAGAAATTGTTCTCTTTAATCATTAACCACATATATGCTATGTTTGATTTCTTCAGCAATCACTGATTCTATTTCTTGTATTGACAGTGGTAGAAGACCTTTTTAGACGGCGACAACCTTTGCCCTCTATGGATGCCATATACTTCATTCAACCTACAAGAGAGAAGTATAATTACTTCTTACTTTATTCCTTATGATGATCATCAATTCTTTTGAAGAAAATACATGTTAAAATAATAGTTGGTTTGTTTTTACTCAAGGAATAATTTTTCTTTCCTCAGATCACAATATGCAGCTTTATATTCATTTTCGGATGATAGGGCTTTCCATAGAGTGGACTAGGACACTAGTGTTCATCTTATCTATATAATTCATTCATAAAAGTGTTTTGTAAACCACAGGTGAAATGATAAACCATTGTCAGTTGGTCATGACAATGGCAAACTGGGTAATTCTTTTCTCCCCCCGGTACCTTATTAAACTTATGTCTTTGAAGACCCAGAGAACGGACCAACATCATGGCACTTTCCATGTTGCTTGTGCATTAAATCTGTTGTTTCTTTCTTTCTTTCTTTATTTCTGGATCATGTTGCTTCCTTTTGACTGAAGTTTTGATTGGTTTATCAGTCATCCATTTCGTCCTATTTTGGATGCAACTGTAACTTATTATAGTAAATCAAGTAACTGACTCCTCATCTTGGACTACTGTACAGTGTTGTTATGTTTCTCTCTGACATGTCTGGAAGAGAGCCTTTATACAAGAAGTATGTATCAACTGCTGAAACTTTACTTATCCATTTATTTTAAAGATCTTGAACCTATTCTTTTTTATTTTGGTGGATTGCTTTGTCATTTTCTCCATTGCAGAGCATTTGTATACTTCAGTTGTCCTGTACCAAAGAACCTGGTCAATCACATTAAGAATGATACCAGTGTTCTACCTCGCATAGGTGCTCTGCGAGAGGTTAAACTCATCTATGTTCATTGTTATACTTGTATCGACTTTCAATTTCTTAATTTTGACCGCAGTAATGTTTTCTTGGTGTCATTGCAGATGAACTTGGAGTACTTTCCCATAGACAGTCAGGTACCTTTCCATTGTTTTACCTAACATATGTTGATTATAGATAGAAAAATCATCAGAGATAAAAGATGCCAAGATGCACTATAGTTTACCTAAGCAAATGAACATTGATGATACTATAATTGTATCCAATTTCTATTGAAGATGGTTGCTAAACAGGATTATTGTCCAGTAAAATATGCCCAAAAATTTGAAATGAGTCTACATGGATATCCTGCTTACTTTACTCCAGCAGAATTTTCTGGTTATTCCAGGAAATATGGATAGTTTCCGCCTCAAACTCAAAGTTCCTTCTTCGTGTATATGGAATCTTTTTTGTTGTAGGGATTCGTCACTGATCAGGAGAGGGCACTTGAAGATCTATTTGGTGAAGAGGGTGAAAATTCTCAGAAATTTGATGCCTGCTTGAACTTAATGGGCACCCGAATTGCTACAGTTTTTGCCTCTTTGAAGGTACAACTAATCAATTAATTTGATGATTAAAATACAACATTTGAGCTCTAACCTAAATCAATTAATTTTCTTGGATGCTCAGAAAAAGATGAAAAGAGATGGTTACTTGTGATTCTTTTAGCAACCTCAGACTCCACATAAGCTTTCTAGTTTATATGAATAGGAACTCATCCTTCAGTGCCTTCAACACATATCTCACCCTTCTCATTTTTTTTTTTTTTTTTTGTTGATACTAATCCTGGAAGATTTATTTGATTATTATCTAATTATCCAGCCCCATTAGGCAGAGAGTTGGCAAAATATTTTAGAATATGTTACATATGTATTTATAGATTTCTGCAATTTAGATGAAGATGTTAATTGTTAATTCTTCATACTTCTCATTTGACAGTGGCTCAATCTTCAATTGAAAAGATATATAAAAAATATAAGGTGTACTTAAAGTGATACAGTTTTGTTTTTTTCTTTGATCAAACCATATGCTAGTTTTGAGATTCAGTTATTGATTGAACTTTCTAGTTCCATGGTTATTAGATGCTCTGGTTTGAACACATCCCAAATATTTAAATAAACTCATCCCTTTTGACTTATATGATAAAACCTAAATACTAAATGTTCAGGATTTATCATTTCATGGTTTAAGAAATCTGCTTAGTGCAATGTCTCAGTAATTTCCTGTTTTAGTCCAATATTGGTTGGTTCCATGCACGAGTCCATGATATCATTTTATTATGGTGGTGTTATACATAGGGTGTTGACATCTTTTTCAGGAGTATCCTTATGTGCGGTATCGGACTGCCAAGGGGTTGGATGGAACTTCAGATGTCTCATTCCGTGACCTGGTTCCGACTAAGCTTGCTGCTTCTATTTGGAACTGTATTACAACATATAAGTCTTCTATTCCTAACTTTCCCCAGACAGAAACATGTGAATTATTAATTCTCGACAGATCTGTTGACCAGGTTTTCAATGATTTTTAATTTGTCATCAGAATGCCTTCCCCCAACTCCCTCCTTTTTCTGTTTTATCAATTTGACTATCCACTTTCTCAGATTGCTCCTGTTATTCATGAATGGACTTATGATGCCATGTGTCATGACCTACTTGACATGGATGGAAATAAACATGTGTATGAGGTACAAGTTGTTAATTCACTATCTCGTCTTTTCTTCTCTGAGATTGCCTTTGGGAATGACATATGGTATATGTCAGGTCCCTAGTAAAACTGGTGGCAAGCCTGAGACAAAGGAAGCCCTTCTTGAGGATCATGATCCTGTCTGGCTTGAGCTGCGGCATAATCATATAGCTGATGTATATATTTCGTTCTTGCATCTTTTATGTCTAGAAAATGGATGTCATGTGTGATGTGTCATTCCCATGTTCGGATTTTATCAGGCGAGTGAAAAGTTACATGAGAAGATGACAAATTTTGTTTCGAAAAACAAAGCAGCACAACTGCAACAGAGGTTGGTTTAGTGAAAGCAATATTTGAAATTCTCTTTTGTTAAAATTAATTTCGTCATTCTTCTTGGTGTTGGGACACTAGGTCCGTGATATTTGTTATGCAATGCATAATTTCTCATGAATCTAAGGGACGCTAGGTTCTTGATAAATGTCAGATTGGATTTTGATCACTTAGATTTCAGATTTTTATGCCTTTAGAATTTATCTTATGCAGAGATGGTAGTGAACTATCAACAAGAGACTTGCAGAAAATGGTCCAAGCTTTACCACAATATAATGAACAAATGGAGAAACTTACTCTCCATGTTGAGGTATGGTTTCCCTATCTTCTCTCTTAAGATTCCTTCATAGACATTCTATTTGGATGTAATGAACAGTTTCTGGGGTGTACCTTATGACCCAGGTGCAATTCTCTTTTTGGCATATTTCTAATCTTCTCAGATTAAGCATTTACGTAAACAAAATGGTTAAATATGAATTATAATAAAAGTAATGAAATGGAGTATATAAAATGATGTTATGGACTTGTGGATATGGGAAAAGAAATGATTGATGTAGTTTGTTTTTAATCCAGATTGCTGGAAAAATTAACAGAATTATCAGAGACATTGGCCTTCGGGACCTTGGACAACTTGAGCAGGATTTAGTTTTTGGAGATGCAGGAACCAAGGAACTCATCAACTTATTGAGGACAAAACAGGTGAGAATGTTCTTTTCAAATAAGAAGGTTAAATCTTTCAAATTTCTGGTTATTTGCACATAACAACGTCTTCTCCCTGTACAGGATACAACATGTGAAAACAAGTTGCGCTTGATGATGATATATGCACAAGTTTATCCTGATAAGTTTGAGGGTGACAAGGCAACTAAACTTATGCAGGTGGCTGCTCATTTCTTCTGCTGTATTTCTTACATGTCCGCTCGTGAATATGGTCTATGTTTCATTATGTTCTGGATAACCCATCTGGTATAGTTGTTTGAAAGATGTTGCATCAAGCTTGATAGTGAAAATATGAGTACTTTATTAGAATATTAGGTATGAGTAAACCAGAAAGCATGACGATTTTGATCAGAAAATTTCAGAAATCGCTTAACAATATATAAACTTTTGTTACCTTCATAATCCCTATCTGGTGGACGGCAAGCTTGACTGTTCGAGCACTGTACTTATGCATCTAAATTTTTTGGCTCACAAGTTCCTAAAGAAGTTAACAAATTAGCCTTTTCCTTTTAAATCCTTTGATTTCTACACCCTTCGGTTTTTGGGGAATGTGAGATGAAATATTATAGTTCCTTTGCTCCTTCAGCTTGCAAAGTTATCACCCGAGGATATGAAGGCAGTAAAAAACATGAGATTTCTTCAAGAATCAATTGCTAAAAAGTCATCACATGGAAGTTTCTCACTGAAATTTGATACAAAGGTATGTATTTGTCAGGTGTTAGCTGACACAAGAACTTGAGATACCCAACTCATATGGTTCTTGTATCAAGAATTACCTGTCGCTAAACTTTCATTTTTGCTTCTTAGAGGAAGAGTGCTGCAAGAAAGGATCGAACTGGAGAGGAAGAAACATGGCAGCTATTTCGTTTTTATCCCATGATAGAGGTCTGTATTAATGTCGTCACTCATTGAGAAATCCCTAATATCTTTTGTTTGTAGAATGTTAAAAATTTAGAAGGCCTGTTTGTCAAAGGGGAGAGGGGAAGGATGCGGATAGGGGACAAAACAAATTTCATCTTTTTCATTTTACGGAACTGCTTTAGTCACTACATAACGATATATCTCGGTTGCTGAATTCAGTTATTTCTGAATACTTCAACCAGTTTGTGGTTTTGATTCAGTGATGTGAAACACAACACACAGATTACAATCTCCTCTTTTTGTTCAGGAATTGCTTGAGAAGTTGAGTAAAGGTGAATTGCCGAAGGATGAATATCAGTATATGAATGAGCCAGCTCCAACTGCCCGGGCGGTGAACAGTGGCACACAGACTGCATCAGCAAGGTCAGGCCAATCAACCAATCCACACTCAATGAGATCTAGACGGACTGCTACATGGGCGCGTCCTCGCCTTTCCGATGATGGATACTCAAGGTAACCCAACGCCTATTTTCTTGTTACTATTACTCCTTTTTGTTGGCCTTCTGAGGGTGAGGGTGTTCTACTATCTAGTTGTAGGACAAACTATTTGTGCTGTTATCATTCTTTTCAAGAGGAGTTCTTGATGCTCTTTTTTTTCAAAAAAAAAGGGGGGGGGGGTACTCTTTTGTGCTCATCTTGTTACAGAATTCACGTTCAACTTTGATGGTCATTTATTGTTTTCATGCACAATAGTGAGCAGGATGTTATTCACAAATTGTGATGCCTGCCGATTTTTCATTTCTCTGGGTTCATGAGTGTACATTATTTTGTAGTGATTCTGTTCTGAGAACTGCATCCAATGATTTCAAGAGAATGGGACAGCGGATCTTTGTATTCATAATTGGTGGAGCAACTAGATCTGAGGTAAAACCTCAAATTCTTTCTTCCAGTGATAAGCTGTCCACTAACACATGGATAAGCTCTCCACGAACGGTTTACAAATATTTTTTATGTCTCTTGTTTATTATGCAGCTCAGGGTTTGTCATAAGCTCACTGCAAAATTGAGGAGGGAAGTCATCCTTGGTTCATCTAGCATTGATGATCCACCAGTATATATTACTGTAATATATATATATCTTTAAAGTGAATGATTTCTTACTTTTTAAGTTTCTCATATATATTGGTTACTCAGTCTGTTTTAGTTTTGAACTTCAGAAAACACTCATGTTAAAATTGATCCTACTTGGTGTCTTTTTTTCTTCTGCAGAAACTGAAGATGCTTTCAGAAAAAGAACTTTCCATTGATGATATTAAAATATAGAAGTATAGATTATGGTGAATGGACTATTGTAGGATGTATAATTGCCACTATCTGCTAGCCGGTTTGTGCTCTTGATTTGAATCTTTTATTGGTTTATCACTTTACCTTCTCTTCCTATTATGTTGCCTTTTTAAATACTTTTACCATTTCCTTATCAAAAGTCATTCAGAAATTCTCTGCCTTTTCTCTGTAGTGCAGGATGAATTCAGTAATGGGAACGAGAAAAGTTGATCAAATACTGGTGTTTATGAGTGTTCCTATTCACATGTTGTGAATGGATTAGAGCTCCGTCTGAGCGGGGAAGACAATTAACAAATGATGTAGGACTGGAATCAAGTCTTGTCCAGGCATCAGAATAGAATGTAGTTAGTTATACTATACAACTGAGAAAAACTGACTCATGTTTATTGTTCTGAGAGTACTCTCTTTGTGACTTTGTGATTGAAGCAGTTACATGGTAGTAGCTAGTATTGATTGATGTAAGAATTGGGAGCCAGACGTTCCCTTAAAAGTGAGTCTTCCTTGTATATTGGATAAGTCTTCTGGATCTATATTCCCACTTGCAGAGTTGTCTATCTAATTTTTTGAATACCTTACATTTTAAGGATAGTGATTGTCTCCTCTTACTTCATGTACTATACACAAACACATCTGGGAATGATTATATTACATTTTAAGGATAGTAACTTTTTCTTCTTATTTCGCATACCATATACGAATACACATGGCATTATTGTACTTGAAGGAGTAAATTTTATTGTATAATCACACAATTAGATTTTAATTGTTGAAACTTGAAATGATCATCTAAAATAAAAGACTAATAAGAATAATATTATATATATATATATATATTAATATATATATATATAAACTAATAATCGCTTGCTATTAAATTTCAAAAAATATTTATATTTTGATAATTAGATTTTCTCTTCACTAAACCATCATGAACAGTACTCCGCCTGGAATCAAATCGGCCTATCTCAACGGTCATGTGATCATTTGTCCAAAATCTAACGTTTGCAATTTTATTTATTTGAATTGCTTTTTATTTGTTACTTAAGTGCCTACTTATTTACCCTTTTTTTTTATTATCCAATTTATTTTAAAAAATGGATCGATCTCGTTCACCCTCCCACTACATCCATATTGATGAAGAATCTGTTAAGTATTGTGAGTACGATGCTAGAACCAATTTTCCCAAACCTGATGATATAAATACTATAGATGATGATATTGATTTGGATGATATATAAGAAATACTGACATCCACTAGTCATTTAGGATAAGTGGGAACATCTTCTTTTATCACATGTAGAGAAAAAAAAAATCACTATATAAAAATTATTTTAAAAGGAATGTGAAAAAGTAACCTGTACAGCTTATGAAAAGACATATGCTTATAAAAGTAGAAGTAAGACATAAACATTGACCCGATATTTGAAAAATGAACATTCCGATTTTAATAAAAATTTACAAAAACAACAATAAATTAGTATAATTGGGGGAAAGTGATTGTAAATTTTTTATTTGAACGAAAACTTGCTATTTGGATAATTAAACAAAATCTTCCTTTTGGCATATAGCAGAAACCAACAATTTTTATAAAATAGTTACTAGGTCTCTACAATCGGCACTAAATAAAATCCATAGATCCACACTTAAAAGTGATTTTATTAAATGTTTTCAAAATATGAAAAAAATATCTTATTACTCATTCTAAATAAATAAAAATATAAAATTTACTCTTGTGATTCTTAGATAGCCATTACTGGGTTGCATTAATTGTGTATTACTTATTATTGGATTGATCATGAATGGATTCTTAAAAGAAGAATCCTTTATTTTAAACCCCTTGAATATCCTCACAATGATATTAGTATTGCAATTTTTTTTTGTTAATATACATTAGTGAATATTATATTTTGAAGAGAATTTTTCTATTGATTTTGAGAATGCAAAAAATAATGATACTTGTAAGTGAAATAAATCCTATTTTTTTATGGAAAGCTTTTTCATAATAGATGTGCATGTCACGTTTTGTATTTAATTGTTAAAAATGGTTTAAAACTTGTAGATGGAGTAGTTACTATTATTCGTGATATAGCTTGGTTTATTGAAACTTCTTCTATTACAATACAACAATTTAAATATCTTTATTTTGATGAAAGTTTAAGTTGCAAAAAAATTCGACTAGATGTTAACACTCGATGGAACTCCATCAATGATATAATAGAAAATGTTCTTCCTTATAAAAACCAATTAATTAAATTTTCTAATAGTACAGAATTTTCTCAACTTTTAACTAACATAATTTTTTTATTATGGCGACATTGTCTTTTCTTTTTTAAAAACTTTTAAATAAACTATACAATTACTTTTTAGTCCATATTATCTTACCATCCATCATATGATTCAAACTTTAATTCAAATATGTCATGCTTTTAGTGAATATAAGGACCATCGTGATCATAGTCAAATGGTAGAAGTCATGGAACAAAAAATTTTGAAATATTTTACAGATATTTTATTATTGTATTGTATTGCTTTTTGTATGGATCCAAACTTCAAGATTTCAGTTTTTGGAAAAAAAAACATCGACTACTTGTATGGCTTGTGTCCCAATATTTTTGGAGAGGCATCATAGTAGTTCAAGGTGAAACAGACGAAGGCGCACTTGAGGTTCCACTTGGATGTTCTATTTTTATCATACCAAGATTAAATTTCAACTCTAAACACAACCACGCAACCACACCAAGATCAAGCAACCCATATCGATGGGAGAAATTCAACGCTTGATCAACAAGCATGAATTTGAACAAGAAATCTAAGACAGGAGGTTCACTATTATCAAGTTGCTGTTTGAGTTGACAATTTACAACATTCTACCTCATGTATCAATGAGTAGCTTTGACTCCGAATTTTACATTTTGGAATGGTGAAAATTAAATCAATCAACTTATCCAACTTTATCAAGACTGACACGGGATGTTTTGACTCCACCTGTCTCGACTGTGGCATCTGAAATTGTTGTCAGTGAAAATGGACAAAGACTAGATGAATCGAAAAATATCATGGCATCTAACACTTTGGAAGCTCTCATGTGTGTTTCGGGTTGGATCGGAGAAGAAAAAAGTTACAAGAAGTGACTCATCAAATTGATTGTGAAGATTTAGATTTTTATAGAGAAGAAACTTCATAAAAGGGTAATAGGGAATTGCAATTTTTTTTAGAAACACTTCTCCTTCATAATTGTATTTTTATTGTAATTTTTCATAGAGAGGTAATAAGTCTATTACTTTGTACAGAAATGCTATTAGGGGTAATGAAGCTCAAATAATTTTTGAGTTTTAGTTAAGTCTCTAACGGTTAAAGTTAATGGTCAATTATCTTTAAAAAAAATTAAGCAAATACCTCCAGGGTTTAGTTTGCCTTTTTAGTATTTAGTTTATAAATTTTTTTTAAATTTTTTTTTTATAGAACAATTTATTTTTTCTTTAAAAAAAGATAGTTAACTGTTAACTTTAACCATTAGAGACTTAACAGAAGCACAAATTATTTTGAGTTTCATAAAGCATAATAACATTTCTCTTCCTGTATAATTTGAATAATTTTTTATTGATAAATCCGATAGGGGTCAATGTCAAATCCCTTATCATCTTAAAGTAGTTTTTTATAATTTCTAAACATCTAATTATCATGAATTTTTGATTAATTTTACTTTGATTTAAAATTTTACTCTAATAAAAATTTTATTAAGTTTTGAAAAAATTGAAATCAAGTTACTCAAAGAAAATTTATAAAATCTTAAAACTTAAATTACTCATACATTTTTAAATTTATAATTCTAAAGTTTTAAATTTCTAAAATTTTCAAACTTCTAATTCTAATAAAATTTTAATTAACTTTACTTTTTTTATTCCATTAAAATTATATTAGACTAAAAGTTACTTGAGTTTTGAAAAATATTAAATTTAATCTTTTAAAAGGTTAATATTAAATGTTAAAAGTAAAAAAAAAAAAAAAACCAACTCGCAGCCAAGCCCGACCCATCGAGCGACGTCGAGTCTTGTCGTAACAAGAGGGAAAAGCTCCGAAATTGCTCAGGCCCATTACCAAAATTGATTCCTCACAATTTGAAAAACGAGGAAAAAACAAAACACTAGTGTGTGAAATGATCAAGGCCGTGCAAACGTCATTGTAAATAACTGGAGTTTACGAATCTGGAAGAAATTAGAGAAGTAAAAGAAGAAATTAGCATCTTGAGCAAGGAATGGACGCGTTTATTCCAGTTGCAGTGTTGTCGGTGATTGTCGGAGCTTTGATTGCATTTCTTATTTTCGGAAATTATTTCCGGAAACAGAAAGTCGAAGTTCAATCTATTGCCAGCCCTGAAGCTCTGCAACCTACACAAGCTCAGAATCACAAAACTTCAAAGACCTCAAAAAAATTGCAGTCTAAATCTCACTCTCATTCCCTCGCCGCCGATAAGGTTAGGGTTCATTAGTTTCATCTTTTAATACGATATTTATTTTCTAATTAACTTCTTAAATTCTGCAGATAGCGCTAAGTTAATTACGGTGGTTTTTTGTTGCTTGCGTATAAAATTGAGAAACCTCCTCGTGCTTATTTTGCATTTTTAGCAAAATACCCTAAATTAGTAGGTGGAAGATTTTGTTAGTTTTACTGGAAATTCATTTTGACTTGCAGGATGCAAACAAAAAGCATCATTCCTTGGATTTGAATACATTGAAAGGTCATGGGGATTCTGTCACGGGTATTTGTTTCTCTCCTGATGCACGCTGCCTGGCAACTGGTATGACTTTATTTGGCTGTGCAAAAACATCCTAAACCAATTTCGTCTTTAAGGATGTCATCCCGTGTTGTATTCTTTTAAATGTATAAAGACGAGGTCTTCTTCTGATTGTCTTTCGGATTTTTCGTTGGTGATCTTCTGTGTTGTTTATCAGTGCTTTTTCTCCCAAATGGAGCATGGACAGAGCGTGATTTTTTAACTCTCATATTTTATCGTATACTTCTCTTCGTGTGGGTGTGTGTACATATAGTTTTTCTTGTGCTGGTTGCTGTGTCTCAAGTAGTAATATTCTGATATTTCTGGACTTGGAAGTATACAAGTCTCACATTTCCTTCTTCGTGGTGACAGCTTGTGGTGATGGTGTTCTCAGGGTGTTCAAATTGGATGACGTGACCAATAAAAGCTTTAAGTATGAACCTCATGTTGCCTTTACTAGTTATTCCAATATACATTTATTCTCTTTGGTTTTTTTGGGTTCTTCTATGACCAATTTTTTCCTTCAGGTTTTTGAGAATTAATTTGCCTGTTGGTGGGCATCCAACAGCAGTTGCATTTGCTGATGATGCCACTTCTGTAGTGGTTGCATGCCATACTCTTTTTGGTTCTTCTTTGTACATGTATGGAGAAGAAAAACCAAAAGTTACTGATGATTCTAAACAGCAGAACAAGCTCCCTCAGCCAGAAATCAAATGGGAACATAATAAAGTTCACGAAAAGAGAGTCATTCTCACCTTAGTTGGAACAAAGGCTACTTATGGTAGTGCTGATGGCAGTGCAGTAATTGTATCATGTTCTGAAGGTTATGTCTAACTATTGTTAATCATGTTAGCATGATTGGACATCTTATTTATTTAACATGTTGAAAGCACTTCTTAGTTCTTACTTTTTTCCTTTTTTCCTTTCAAGAAGAAACTTTTCTGAACATGTTTAAACTTCTTGGTTTTTTAGGTGAATTTGCCACATCTGATCTTAACTTTACTGGTCAGATTCAAACTGAAAAGGAGTTCTGTCCTTGTGGGATAATCAGGATTCAAATTTGTAGTACAGACTTCTATAGGTGGATATCCACTAATACAACTTGTGCTTAGTTTATTGTCCCTACTCTACGGTGTCCTTTTTAAGTTAGTTTGCCCCTAATGGACTGATAACATAATGAGAAGCTAATCTTACAAATTTTCAGAAATGTCATTGTATCATTTATGTGGTACATAACTTTTACTTGATGAAGAAACCTTTGTGTTGTTTTGGTGAGTTTAGTAACTCTAGAAACGTTGCTGAATTGCAGCATCTTTCTGACCACCATTCCATTATTGACTCAATTAAAACTTAGGATCTAGTACTGAAATAATTTGTCTCTTTTGTTTGTAATCTCATAGGCACCGACATTGCCCTCTGGCATGGAAGAACTGGAAAGAACTTAGGTCACGTTGACACAAATCAGCTAAAGAACACCATGGCCACTATGTCTCCCGATGGACGTTTTATAGCCGCTGCTGCTTTTACTGCTGATGTGAAGGTATTATTCTCTAACGTTTCCATAATTTGGCCTGACAAGATTTTCCTTCTATATTATATTTTTTCACCCTAAGATTTATTAGTTTTTCTTAAACCCTCTAAATTGTGATAAGCCATTTTGTATGCACACTACTAACCCATGCTACTCTTGACAGATTTGGGAGATTGTCTATTCTAAAGATGGATCAGTCAAGGAGGTCCGAAAAGTGATGCAACTCATGGGGCATAAGGTCATATATATATATATATATATATATATATAAGCATTTATAGAGCTCTTTTCTTTTTTGTCCCTTCCACCACAACTTGAAGTTTTTACTAGAAAAAATTTTATCCTTTGTTGAAGTTTGTTGTTACTGACGTTTGACATGGTCAAAATTTTTTGTAATTGTTTGCTGTGGAGGATTTGTTCTATGTTGTGGACCTTTTTCTGCTTATCGTTCAGAGCTTACCTTGAATGCAAGGGAAAATGAAATAACACTGGCCTTATGCTAGCTGGCTCGAGATAGAAATTGTGGAATGCAGACCAAAGTTAAAATTGTTTTGTGAACATGGATCAAAATTGTTTTGTGAACATGGAAAAGGATCTTTCTAAGAAATATTTTGAGTGAGTGTTATCAAATTTTATTTTAATAAATTCTTCAGAATTTACGTAGGAACCAGTGCCTGGTCATTCAGAGATATTGCTGGATGTTAGAAAACGGGTAGAAAAGGTCCAAAGTAAAGCTTTTCAAAGCAAAGAGAAAACAAGTACAGCTTTAAAATAACCTACTATTTATAAACTGCTGAAGTTGATTATGTGGTTATCATCTTTTCCGATTGGATTCATTTGTTGTAGCATAGAAAATATGTAATTTGAGGCCTTATTATTTGTTGCTTTTATGCTGCAGCTAGAATTTCCCATTACCATTTTTTGTATTTCTTTTTTCTCTTTGTAATCTCCTGTGTTGATGATGTGCAGAGTGCAGTGACTTGGTTGTGCTTTGCCCCAAATTCGGAGCAAATAATCACAGCATCTAAGGATGGTACAATAAGGGTCTGGAACATCAATGGTGTGTTGAATTTATAGGCTGTTCGAAATGTTTTTGTAACAGAGACTTGCGTTTCTATGAAAACTACTTTGTAGTCGGTAACTGAGTCATTTTTCCCATATCAGAGGGTCAATTCAAGCACAACTGGCCAACAGAAACACTTAATAGAACTAATTTCATAACAGTTCCTGACAGCTCCTCTTATGTGCCAAAGATTTGCATAGAAATTTGGGGAAAATAATCAGTTATCTACCTGCAGTGGGTCAAGGGGGAATCTAGATGCTATCATAATGAACAGTGTAGTAAAGATTTATGTTCTTATTCTTTCTTCAATAACAACTTAAGCTTTTTGATGGGTTAATTTATGAAGCTATGTATTTGGGTTTTCCATGTTTCATGAAGAACAGAAATGTCCAGGATTCTGTGTTTTTGATGTTTCTTGGATTCCAAGTGTGAGCTAGTAATCCTCCTAAAGTTGCAGCATGACTTGGAAAAAGAACATTTTTTAGTTTTACAATGTCATCCAAAATTTATTCTAGTCATTCTTTTTGTCTTTTGTTTTTTTTTTTGGGCTATTCATGCTTCAGCTCTACTTTGTATTTTCCTCAAATTAAAGTATGCACAGCTCTAAAATTCCTTTTGTTGAATGTTGGCTGTTTATTGAAATGGATTTTGGTGATCTTTTCTGCTTTTAAGTGCAATTATTTATAGTGATTCATCTTTCTGTGTTCCTGAAGTCCGATATCATATGGATGAGGATCCAAAAACTTTGAAGGTGTTCCCTATACCGCTTCATGATGCAAAGGGCACAGCTTTACAATATGATCATATGGCCCTTTCCCCAGATGGGAAGATTTTAGCAGCCACTCATGGTTCAACACTGCAATGGTTATCTGCTGAATCAGGACAGGTTCTGGATTCAGCTGAGAAAGCCCATGATGGTAATGTTTGTTTTTCCAAAAATTTGGCACCATTCCCTGTGTTCAAATTTTGCTTTTCTTTAAAAAACCTGCATCAAGCCATATTATATGATCTCTTTTCCTTTAAGATTGTGGCAATGCAAAAAGTCTATTTTCTTCTCTTCTTTCTTGATTGTTTTTATTGGTATGCACAAGCATATCTTTCTTCTCAATTTGTTCTGGCATATTGTACTACCTAATCAATCGCATTTTTTGACTTTCAGTCCAGTTTTTTTTTTTTTTTTTTGGCTGGGGGGTTTGGGGGGAGCCCTCCTTGTGTTCAGGGTTCTTGTTTTCACTAAATGAAGTTTGTCAAATTGGTCTACATTTTAGATTTTTTTTAAAAAAACCCCATTAATTTTTACCTATGCTGTTGTGCAGGTGAAATCACAGGCCTGGCATGGTCACCTGCTGATGTTCTGATTGGTAAGTTGTTCCAAAATCAGGAAAAGTGAGAATTTGATTTTGTGCCAATGTAGTATGTTGCTCTCTTTTTTTCTTAGTATTGTGCTTCTAATTATTTAAAAAGGTTAAGAGGGGTTTGAGTAGACACCCTTGCAGTTCATAGGTGGAAAATAAGCTTAAAGTCACAGTGTCATCCAGCGTCTATTACCAATTAATTTCTGTCAAGGCATTACTTTGTCCTAACAAAGAGGGAACCTTCTTTGCTTTTTCCACTAATTTAGAGGTTTATACAGTACTATAAATGCATTTTACCTGAAGATAAATGGAATATATATTGTTTGGGCTTCAAATTGATTTGCTTCATTTTACTTGTTTATGCGTCATTAAACTTCATTTGGTTTTTGTCTTGAAATTGAATAAACACAGTAACCAAAGCAATCTAGAAAATCTTGAAACCTGATGATCAGTATCTCCTCCTGAGTCACATTTCACATTTTTTTCTTTTTTTATCCAATGCAGGAGATAAGAAGTCTGTAGTTTTGGCCACAGCTAGTGTCGACAAAAAGGTGAAACTTTGGGCAGCTCCACCTGTGCATCCCTTATAGAAAATCGAACTACTTCTGGTAATAGGGAGCACTTGTTCTGCGGCAACTATTGGTCTGCTACTTCCCGACTTCGAGAATTGAGTGTCATGACCGGCTTACGTATGACTTTTCCCCGGCAAAGTAGAGATGAGAAATTACTTCCTGGGTGAAATTTGAAGAGCAGTTGACTTTTCAATTTGTTGGGTTTTCCTGCAAAGCCTCATTCCACCTCTGGTTTGGTTTGCTATAGGAATTTTGGAGTAGAAAGCACAAAAAATTACATGCCTTTTTAAATCTGCAATTTTTTTAGTTTTCACAGGTAATGATATACTAATTTTCGCTTTGGATGTTAAGTTCAGTGGAATGATCTAGTGTAATTTTCCTATATGTATTTTGAAGTATAGTTATGTGTAATATCAAGATAAGTGTTGGCCCTCATTTTCTTGAAGGAAGTACGTTTAAGAAGGGGGTAATTTTACGAAAGGAAGCATGCCTATAATTTGGAAGGGAAAAGGAGAAAAAGATAAGTGTTCATGGAATTAACTTCTCTTTCCGTCAATATTTATAAATCATTAACTAAAATAATATGTTTTTTTTTCTTTTAAATGTCGGTTGTGATTAGGGAAAAGAGATGGAGACAATGGTAAGATCGGATGCAGATACAGTGCGGATGGATGTGTTACTTGCATTCTAATAAGTATGTTTTAAGAATACCTTTTCTATTTAAATTAATTCATATCCGATATTAGAATCCTTTGAGGAATATTTTGACGTGTGATCCCATGATCTCACCTTTGTCGTTGTTATTGATTTATTTCTTCACCAAAACTCAAGATGTCTCCTTTTCTCAAAGCAACAAAAGTGGCTAAATTTGTTAGAGAGAAAATTATTTCCCCAAGATTCCTCTTCTCTAGAACCAAATTTTTTTTTTTTTTTTAAATGATTGATAGTTTTGGTCCTTTTTTTTTTAATCTGATCTAAAACCTTATTTTTAGGTTTTTTTTTTATCCTCAGTTAATTCTTTATTTTTTTGACTTTGATTTATATCAATTTATTTTAGGTTTTTTTTTTAGTTCTCTACCCTTTTTTTCACCATTAGTCCAAATAACAAGAAAATATGTTTTGAAAAGATTTTTGATCGGTTAAAGAAGGACAAGATTAGAACCTTTCTCATTATGTTTAAGCCACAGGGTCTTAACCAATTAATAACTTTTGTTTTACTTTTACATATAATATGATATATTGTTTTCATTAAAATTTCTTTCAAATATTAAATATAATCTTTCAATAAATCATTTACATATCAATTATATATTGGTATTTCAAAAAATATATATTCAAAATTATATTTAACATATCTATGATTTTTAAAGTTTTTTTTTTGTGAACTTTATATAATAATTATTTTATTTAATTAAATTAAAATTTTCAATTATAATAATATGAAAGACTGATATCATTAATTTTCTATCTTTTATTTATTTTCAAGTTATCAAAATTTTCAATTATTTTAAATTTTTTTAGTCCATAATGTATTTTATTTTATTTCTAACCCTATTAATTTTTCATATTTTTATAATTGGAACTTTTAGTTTAATTAAATAAAATAATTATGATATAAAGTTAATGTACAAGAAAATCTTTAAAAATTATACATATGTCAAATATAATTTTGAATATATATATATATATATATATATAAGTTGTTTGTGAAATAAGAATATATAAAATTGACATGTGAATGATTTATTGTAAGATTATATTTAATATTTGAGAGAAATTTTATTGAAAAACAATATATACTATTAGATATGAAAATAAAACAAAATTTATTGTTAACTAAATTGGTTAGGGTCTTTTGCCTCAAATGTGAGGGGTAAGGTTAAAATCTTGTTATAAGAAAACAATTTTATTTTTTAAGATTTAAGTTCAAGACTCATTGACGCAAAAAAAAAAAAAGAAAAGGTAAGAGAAAACAAAGATTAAAAATAAAGTGGAAGACAAAAAATGACAATTTGCATTATAAAATTTCTAAATTACAATTATTTGATAGATAAAAAAACTCTTTAAAATATGTTTTCTGGTCACTTGGACCGATCGTGTAAAAAAAAAGGGTGGAGAACAAAAATAAAAAAATCGACATTAACCAAAATTACAAAAAAAAAAAATGATAGACGATAAAAAAGTTTTGGAGTAAACGTCTAAAACTCAGGGTGGAGAACAAAAATCAAAAAATAGACATTAACCAAAATTTTAAAAAAAATTTTTTGATAGAGGATAAAAAAGTTTTGGAGTAAACTTCTAAAACTCAAGAGGTTTATGATCCTTTTTAAGGTGAAAATTAAATTTTAAAAAATCGCCCACCGTGGGGCTCGAACCCACGACCACAAGGTTAAGAGCCTTGCGCTCTACCGACTGAGCTAGACGGGCAAGTTATATTAAATATTAATAACCAAAATATATTTAATTCTAATAATTAGAGTTCATCACTTTTTAAGGTGAAATGCTTACGTAGTCCATCACTCATAACTCAAAACTTCTGATTTCGAAAGTATCACTAATTACCAAACTAAAAAACTTATCATTTTAAGATAAAATAAGCATTCCACTATTTGAAGATGTTCACAAAAATTTTTTGTTTGGATGAACACTTAATGTGTTTACTGAACTTGCACAACATCGTGAGATTTAACAATTTAATCATTCAACTTTATGAGTTTCGTCAATTTAGTCATTTAACTTTATAAAATTTTTTAAAATATTTAATCTTATAACAATCAAATTCACAAAGTTGAGTAGTCAATTTGAAAGAGAAAAAAGATACAATTTTGATGATTATGTCATTTTTACTCAAAAGGTTAAAGTTGCTTTATCTCAAAGTTTAAATTTCGTTTAATATTGGCCTAAATGTTGCTTTGATCAATATTCTATCAACTCAATGCTCTTTCTATTTGTGTTTAAAAGAAACAATTGGATGATTTACTTGTATAACGTACTTAATTATTTATAGATATCACAAAATCTTTCTTTCTCAACGACATTTAAATATATTACACAATGGGAACCCTAATATAGACATTAATATGTTAAATTGTCCAGTAATCCCTTTTACTTGTGGGCTTCTTTGTTAATTTTTGAAACACAAAAAAATTCAAAAATATTTATAAAAATATATATAAAAATATATTTATGGTAGCAGATCTAGGAGTTAAATTATAATGCATATGATAGAAAATTATAATACATATATACTAAAAATACAGTACAATACTATATTTAAATTAATTTCTAATACTTAACAATTTCAATATTATTGTTCTTCTATATTTTATCATTTGAAGCATTTTCATAATTGCTTCATTATCAAAAATTTTAAAACATTCCTTTCAATATATGCCACTAGACAATCATTCAATCAAAATATCTCCAATTCAATTACGGATTATACTTTTAATGAGATACATAGTGGAAAAATACTCTTTCAACTGCTGCTCTTGCAACGTGTAAAATTAATGTCGACTTCATCAATATATAAACAAGAGGACATCCAATATTTTTTTTGCTTTTGAACCATCTTTTGAGCAAGCTCAACAATCCCTTTTAGAACATCAAGATTAATATTATTTCTCATATCTGCAATATAATTATCAAATTGATCATCAGGGGCCAATAGATATATATATCATAAAATTTCAATGGATAGAACTTAACAAGTTAAAGTAATTTTTGTTTATCAAAAATTGAGAAAGAATGACATGGATTAAGATAAAAAAGGTTGCACCTTTTTGCATGCATGAAGTTTTAACTTTTTAAAAGTTTGTTTTTATCTTATAATAGGCCTAATCAATTATATTTTTATTAGTTAAATAAATTTAAATGAGCCATTTTTTTTACTTATTTAATCTTAATGGACTTTTGTTGCAATTAATTTCTTTTTTTAATCTTTATTGGATTGGATTTTTGTTGTAATGGGCTACACATTTTTAATTCATAATAAGATATAACAAGAATAGAGATTTTATTAAATCCAATCCATTCTTTAAAATTTAATTGAATAATGATTAATAATTTTTTTTAAAAAAATTAAGGTCTCATAAATCTTTTGATGTATGACAAAATAATATATATAATACATATATTAATAAAATTTTTTCAAAATTATGGGGTCAATTTTATTACAAAATAAAATAATGTATATATATATACTAATTTTTTTCTAAAATTAAGGGTGGTCAATGGATCCCGGCATCAACCTAAATCCGCCCACATATATATATATATATATATATATATATATATATATGTGTGTGTGTGTGTGTGTGTAAATATAAACAAGACAAGAAGATACTCGTTTACCTTCTCAAAAACTTTCTTATGGTAACGGTAGCCCTGCAAAACGAAGGCCAAATTAAATTGATTAGTGGAAGATCTTAAAATAAAAATTCAGAGATTATAAGAAGCAATGATGAATAACATTTTTTTAATGTTGACCTTGTCAGTTCCATATATATAATCACAGTACGTAAATACTGAAGCAAAATTGCTCTGACTTTTTCCTCCAACATAGTGATGATAGTCATGGTAGATTGCCCCTCCATAGAATGGAATAAACTTTGAAGGACTCCAAGGGAAATCGTACCTGCAGGTTTTAATTAATTAAATGTAATATTTCAGATAAATTAAAATATTATAGTTTTAATCTAATAATACTCCTTCCATCCAAAATTCAATGTACATATTTTTAATTTAAATTATTCAAAAATAAATGTTTTATTATTTTCTAAATTAGCTAAGAATTTTATTAAGCAAAGTGATTTTGTTTAAGTTTAAAGTGTTCCTAAATATTTGTATAAGTACATGAGGGAATATATATATATTTATATATATATATATATATATATATATGTAAATGCTATTATGGGTAATAGAGTTCAAATTATTTTTAAACTCTCCAACGATCAAAGTTGACTGTTAATTTTTTTGTTTTTTAAAAGAAATAAAAATAATAAAAGTTGATTAAATACCCCTAGATTTAGTTTATAAAATATTTCTTTAAAAAAATTTTATAGAATGAATTTATTTTTTCTTAAAAAGGAAATGCTATAATGGACAACTTTGAGCTACTATTAAGTCTTTAAATATTAAAGTTGATGGTCAACTATCTTTTTTTTAATAAAAATAATAAAAATTAATCAAGTGTTGTATTTTATGGATTTAGTTTATAAATTTTTTTTTAAAAAAAAATTATAGAAGAAATTATTTTTTCTTAAAAAAAAAAATTGACCATTAACTTTAATCATTAAAAACTTAACAAGAATTCAAAAATAATTTGAAATCATTTACTCATAATAGCATATATATATATATATATATATATACAAAAATGCTATTATAGGTAACGGAGTTTAAATTATTTTTGAGCTTCAGTTAAGTCTTTAACGGTCAAAGTTAAAGGTCAATTATCTTTTTTTAAAATAATAATAAAAATTAATCAAGTACCCCTAGGGTTTAGTTTATCTTTTTAGGATTTAGTTTATAAAA
>JAWZTD010000137.1:237808-251174 GCA_035221335.1 Echites panduratus | reverse complement strand
ACAGATACCTTGAGCCATTGATCTAAACTCTGCCTCAGGACTGCTTCATGCTACAACATTTTATTTTTTACTCCTCCAAGTAAGCAAGTTACCCCATAAGAAAATACAATATCCTGAGATTGACCTTCTATCAACAATTGAGCCAACCCAATCAGCATCTGTATACACTTCTATATCTCTTTTCTCACTTTTCTTGCAGAAAAGTCCCTTTCCTGGTGTACCTTTCAAATATCTCAAAATAAGAAATACTGCTTCCAAATGCCCTTCACAAGGAGAATGCATAAATTGACTCATCACGCTTACAGCAAAAGCAATATCAGGGCGAGTATGAGATAAGTAAATCAATTTCCCAACCAGCCTTTGGTACCTTCCTTTATCTACAGGAACACCATTAACATTCCTGAGCTGGTTACTTGTTTCCAATGGTGTTTCTACTTGTTTGCACAGACTCATTCCAGTCTCTTTTAGAAGGTCTAGAATGTATTTCCGTTGTGACACCATTATTCCTTTCTTCGATCGAGCTACCTCCATACCAAGGAAGTACCTAAGTTGGCCCAAGTCTTTGGTTTCAAATTCTTTGGCTAGGCTCCTCTTAAGTCTCATAATCTCACCCTAGTCATCACCAGTCAAAATTATGTTATCCATATAGACTATTAAGATAGCAACTTTGCCTTCTATGTTCTATTGTCTTGCGTGTGAAGTGAGTGTGATCTGATTATCCTTGTGCATAACCTTGACCTTTAACAAACTTTGTAAACCTCTCAAACCAGGCTCTAGGTGATTGTTTGAGGCCATAAAGAGCCTTTTTCAGTTTGCATACCCTAGTTCCAAAGCTCTCTGTAAACCTTGGGGGAGGTTAAATATAAACTTCTTCCTCCAGATCTCCATTTAAGAATGCATTTTTAATATCAAGTTGACTCAGAGGCCGCAAGACGGACTTTGTATCTCTCTAAGGATCCATCAGAGTTGTATTTCACTGTGAATACCCACTTGTGATCAACAACTTTCTTCCCCTTTGGGAGATTTAAAATGTCCCAAGTGGCATTTTTTTTTCTAAAGCTCTCAGCTCCTCAAGTATTGCTGCCTTCCATTCAGGAACATATAGAGCATCCTGGACACTATTAGGAATGACTACATTGGACATTTGTGAGATAAAACCAAAATAGGAAGAAGAAACATTTTTATATGACACAAAGTTTGATAAAGGATACTTTGTGCAAGTCCTAGGACCTTTCCTAAGAGCAATTGGAAGATCAAGTTCAGTAGGAGAGTATGATTCTGGATTACCTGAAGGATTGCTATGAGAGACTGGTGAATTATCATGAATTTCATGATCTAAACCCAAGTTAGAAGGCTGATAGTATTGAAGGATGGTGCCTCTTTTTTCTCTCAACTTGATGTTCTTTTGAATAGACAAGACCTTTAAACCTTTTCTCATCTATTTCTGTTGTTCCAGAATTCTGATTTTGAGATAGCATTGGTTCTTGGTTATTGTTTGACTCCATATTTTCACTATTTAACTCATTCATTTCCATATAATTTCCTTTAGGTTGCTGTTTAATTTCATACACAAAATCAGAGATTGACTACTTTGAAAAAACATCATCTTCACTAAAGTTCTCCCCCTTAAAAAACATCCATTGACACAAAAAACTTTTTTTGAATGGGATCAAAACATGTGTATCCTTTTTGATTTGTAGGATAGCTTACAAAAATATATTTACGTGCCTTCGGGTCAAGTTTGGACAATTTTGGGTCATGATTATGAACAAAAACAACACTTCCAAATATTTTTAAGGGAATGTCTAAGTGTAACAGAACAGTATGGAAATGTTTTGAGAAAACCTGAAGTGGAGTTTGAAAATTCAAGATTTTTCTTGGTACTCTATTGCTTAAATATGTGGCTGTTAAAACAGCCTCACATCATAAGAATTTTTGTACCTTAGTTTGAAAACTTTTGGCTCTTGCTACTTCAAGGAGAGTTATATTTTTCTGTTCAGCCACCCCATTTTGTTGGGATGTATTATTGCAGGAACTTTGATGTATAACCCATCTTTCAACAAAAATTTTTTCTAAGATAATGTTAAAATTAAAAAATTTTCTTCCATTATCACTCCTGAAAATCTTAATCTGAGTTTGAAATTGTGTTTAAACCATATCATAAAATCTTTTGAACACTCTTTCAATATCAGATTTTTCTTTTAACAAAAATACCTAAGTTACCCTAGTGTGATCATCAATAAATGTAACAAATTACCGATGTCCAGCAGGAGTTACTACCCTAGAAGGACCCCAAACATCACTGTGAATCATTGTGAAACGTGCAGACTTCTTATATGGTTGTGCTTGAAAAACAGTACGATGATGCTTTGCTAATTCACACGATTCACATTGAAAATCAGAAGTACTTTTTATACATGAACAACCCTGGTAACAAATGTTTTAAATATTGAAAATTTGGATGTCCTAACCTAATCTTATTGTCACCAGACATAGAGATAGAATTGAAACATGCCTCCTTGTCTTGTCCTTCAAGAAACGACCTGCTATTTAGAACATAAAGACAACCATCCTGTCTAACACTTCCAATCATCTTCCCCGAGGTAAAATAATGAAATTCACAATGAGAGGACCAAAAATTAATTTGACAATTGTGATCAATAGTTAATTTACTGACAAACAACAAGTTATATGATAACTTTGGAATATGAAGAAAGTTCTTTAGGATTAACGTATGAGAGATAGAAACTATTTCTTTTCCAACAACTAAGGCAAAGGAGCCATCTGCAATTTTTACTTTTTGGTTTCCTGCACATAGTAAGTATGCAGAGAAAAAATGCTAAGAACCAGTCATGTGGTCGGTTGCACATGAGTCCAATATCCAAGAGATATTAGGATTTGAATAAATAAAGGTTGCACAGAAAGGAATACCTGACTCTACTAAAGAACAGGAAGAACTAGGATGAGATTGGAACATTTTGTACAAATGCTCTATTTGTTCCTTTGTGAAAGGTAACGATTCTTGAGAAGATTCTTGCTCCAAATAAGAGAGTGAGTGCACGACTGTCTCCTTCATACTTGGTGTTGTTGCCTAATTTCTTTTTTAAGTTTGCTGATTTTCCATGCAGTTTCCAACAAGTTTCTTGAGTATGCCAAGGTTTCTTGCAATGATGACACCAGGGTCGTTTTCCTCCACCCTTTCAGCATCTAAATCTATACCACAAGTCACAAGAGCTGATCCTTCACCAATTTTCCCATATTCGTCGCTATTTTTTAGCATGACCTTTGGTTGAGCTTCCTCCAGTCATACTTCTGCAAACACTTCTCTTATTGTTGGCAAGGGTTTTCTTCCAAGTATGTGACCTCTAACTTCATCTAGTTCTCTATTTAACAGCCAAGAAAACAAACACGTGACTTCTTTCAATTTTCTACCTGTAACGAGTACTATCATTGGAGTTCTCCCAAGATTCATCCTGAACCATATCCAATTCTTGCCATACTGTCATCATACTGTTATAGTAGGTTGTCAACTCACGATCACCTTGTTGCACTTTCCACATTCGAGCATTCAACTCATAAAGTTGAGAATGATTATCTAGGTCAGAATAAGTCTCACGAACTGCATTCCATACCTCATTTGTTGTTGGCAAAAACATGAAAAGCTTTCCAATCCCGGCTCCATGGAATTGATTAACCATGCAGTCACCATGGAATTTTTCGAACTCCATTGTCGGTATTTGGAATCACTTGAATCAGGTTTGGTGTTCTCACCATTCAGATAACCTAACTTTCCTTTTCCATCAATTGCCAGCCGCACTGATTGAGACCACTCAAGGTAGTTCTTTCCATCTAATTTGTGAATAGTAATTTGAAATGAATTTTCAGGGAGGGAGACTGCTGAAAATATAGAAGAAGTAATCGACGGTGATTGAGAAGCAGCCCCAGTAGAAGTAGTACCACTTGTTTCTTCTAGAAGTGGTGTTTGAGAGCCAACCATGGCTGCTTAATGATTGAGCACTAAGGCTCTGATACCATGTGGAAAAAATAGTGAAAGAAAAGTGGCAGAAAATTGTTTCTTTTCTTTCTTATTTTATTTAATATGATAGATAGGAGAAGAAAACATAAAGAACACAATAAAGTCAACAATAAATCTCATGAAATCTGCGATTTATTTCAAACTTTTATATTAACAAATTTCGAACTTTTAAAAGAATTTTTAGACCAGATTTATTTCAAACTTTCAGACTAACTTTCAGTCCAGATTTATTTCAAACTTGTCTCCACCTACAATATATTAATGTTATATGTAATATAAAATTTTTTTTATATATTTAATTTGTAGGAAGTCCCTATAACCTTTAACGAGATTTCAAGTGGTGTCAGAGGGCTCTCAAGAGCTCTTCGGCAACCTTTGATGATCCAGCCACCTTCATCCTCCACCGTAAACTCTCGACCCCGACAGCTGTAGGTCATAGGTATGAATTAGACTTTTATAAAGTCTTGTTGAATTTTGGTTGTAAACCTTTATAAGTCTTGACCGCTCGGATTGGATCCTAATCCTTGGACCGAGTTATCGGATATTCAAATCGAATTTTTTAGGTCGTACCCATTTACCTATCAATCATGTTTAAATAAAAATGACATAGCACTTATAATTTTAAATCATAAAAAAAAAAAAGATTAATATTACCCATATTTATATTCAAACATGATTGAACTTGAACAAATAAGTTCAAAACATTGCTGGCATTAAATGGAACCAGGGTCAGCAGCTCAAGTACCATCAGAAAGCATACTATTATACAGAACAGAAGCATTCAGGAAACGAAAAGATATAACTAAACCCCCGGTTGAGATGCTACAAATGCACAACCAAAAAATCTCTGGGTACGTCCTCTCGCCCAATAGGCCAAGCCACCACAGTATATTCTCTAATCTATTGCTCAGATTTTGGCTCCGATTTGATGATAAAGTTTCTTGCTTCATCATCTGTGAATTCACTGTTAGGAGGCAAATAATTAGAAAAAGGTACGCATTCCATCCAAGACTACAAAAAGAAAACAAAGAGTGATTGCATAGGGTAGGAAATTTCCCAGAAACAGACCTATCAGCGGCTTCTTTCTTGCTGATCAGCATGACATTTTGGGTTGCCAGAGATTCACGGACACTCTTAAAACCTTCTTCCTGGCAGACTTTGTAAAGATGCTGTAGGAAATCATTAAACTGTTTTGGCTCCTGTGCACAGGAAAAAAAAAAAATGAATACAAAGCCTTAATATCATATCAAGGTTGAAGACACCAACATACACAACCAATTAAAGAAACAAAATCCTTGAATGCAACCAATGGATTACGCGGAAAGAGACGGAGCCAATATGTTCATGTGTACATCATGCTACCCTCTAGCTTTAGCATGAACCATTTGAAGGACACTGAAAGCATTTTTTATCTATATTTTAGAGCAAAATAAAGGGTAAAATGTCCAGATAACCCTTAAACCTTTCAAAAACCCCAGGTTTGCCCTTCAATTATAAAGATCATCAATTTTGATCTCCAATTATTAGAGTGTCCAGATTGTTTCCTTCTATCTGCTTTCTCCATCAAACCATATACCATCAATAACATGGTATGCATCTCAAGTTTATGAAGGGCTTTTTTCAAAGGGTGGTTAAAAGTTGTTCAATAAGAGAAAAGACACAAACAAAAAAAAAAAAGGCTCCAGCTAAACATTCATCAAACAGGCATGATTTGAAATCAATATTTAAAAATCAAACATGGGATTACATAACATTTAAACCAAAACTTAGCCCTTTCTAGCATGTCCAATTAATATTTCTTCCTCTTTGAAGCCTTCAAAACTCACCACCACCACCATGGACCTCCTACAATGAACCACCATCGTACTTCCCTTGTCTCCATTCTCCACGACTGCTGCCTCCTACCAGCTTATCCTACCACCTCTCCCTGCTCCTAGTTCTATCTACCTCTTTAACTTTCATCCACCCAGCCAACGTGAATCCTCTTCCTTTTCATCCTCTGCCACCACCAATATAGTTGCAGCCACAACTTTCCCCTCTGCTTCTGACCTCCCTTCAGCTCTTTCCACTTTCACTACCTCTATTCAACTGACATGAAGCATTGTGAATTTGACATCCAATCTTCTACTAATTCATCTTCCTCACTCATTGCCTATCCTTCAACACTAATCCAATTGTTCCTGAATCCTCCATTTCATTCATACTATGAAGACTCAAATAATGAGGATGTACAGGAATAAGTTTGATTTATAAATCTTTACATAGGGTTTCAGAATGGGAATCATGACAAGGTGAAGATGGATGCTGTTTGAAAAGCCCATCTCAATCTTCTGTTTTTTGTGTTTGGTTTTTTTAAGAACTTCTAACTTCAAAATGTGACCTGTGCCATGATATTTACATAAATCAGTCTTTGTCTCTTTGATTAAGAAATTTGGCAGAAGAACGAGATCTGGACACTATTAGAGTCGGTCGGTAAAACTTCATGGTTTCACACTTCAAGGGCAAACTTTGGATGTTTGGAAACTTTTAAGGGGTCATCTGGACACTTTACCCCAAAAATATAGTACCAGATGCCTTATATTGTTTTCATGGCAGGATCCCAGTTATTGGTTGCACTGTGCAAACCATTAAGTACAGCAATATAGTCACAGAATAAAAATAGAAACTCCAAAATTTAGCACAATAGTTTTGCAGATGGGGACGAGTAGGAAATTGACAATTCAAAGGCAAGTTTTAGTTGATCACAGAGAAAATATAGGAGGATTTGCCAACAAGTCTGGAATCTGAATGTAACATACTCCTCAGATTTAACAAGACACCTATCCAACCCAGTTCGTATGGATACAGATTTACCTCGCCCAAGTGTGAGCACAGAGAAAGAGAGAGAGAGAAAGAGAAAGCAAACCTGCTCAAGGATGCAGCCCTTACGGAGAGCCACTAAACATTCTAGTGCTTTCTGAGAATTATCCCCTTCACCAAATTTTTCAACCAAAGCAAACACTTTATTTTTCATAATCTGGATTGCTTTGCTAACCCATCCTGGATCATCCCTGCGCAACATCATGGCTTCAAAATCTTGAACAGGATTCAAGTCCCCAATATCCTCAACTTTGATTTTCGACGTGTACTCAATAGCGTCCATTGGCTGGGCATCTGATACCTTACCAATGTCCTCTCTCTCCTCATTTGATCCAGACAGTTTACCTCTTAACAACCTTCTGCTTGATTTCTTCAGCTGCGAAACCAAATCAAGAAACCATTGTCAATCTAGACACTGGAAGCCTAATACAACAATGATTAAGGTTTGATCAAAGAACCTTCGGATTCTCCTTGACTTCAAAGCACCTTTGGAATTCATCAATTACAGGCTTGTTCAAGGAAAGAAGTTCATGGTCAGGCTCTGTTATCTTCCTGAGAGTTTCATCAAGTGGAGGAACAGCAGCATCTTGGTCCTTTGATTTCAATTCCAGATAGCGGTAAAAACGCTGATATCATTTGAAAAACACAATTTCCAGCTAAAAATCAGAACTTAAAATAATAATAATAAATAAATAAAACCTAGCGAAGAACCGAAAAAAAAGAAGAAGAAATAAAACAAGGCAGAGCCAGACGTTGAATCAAATTTGTTTCTTTCTTGACAGATTGTTTCAGATGGTCTATTAGCAACCAACAGTTTTCTGACAAGGTTTGTTGCCCAGGAGGAAATGGTATTATGATGCAGAAATTGCTGCTTTTGTGAAGGATTGTGGGGAGGCTAACATAATGATATTGTTGGCTAATGTAAAGGCACAGGAAACATAGGCAGGAGACAGATATGGAAATCAATGCAAATAAACATCTAAGCAGCATTAATCTGAGAGAAACCTTAGATGCCAAATATGCAAATGTTGAAGTTCCAGAATACACTGAGATCCTGAAAATACTTCATGAAGTGCCTACCTCAAGAATGGGATTAGGTGTGAAATCCGGCTGCAGAGATTCCTCTTCAGCTTTTGGTGCAAGATCAAGCATTGTCACCAATTTGTCAGCAGCTTCCTGTTGTTGTTGAGTTGGCTGCATGGATGTTGGGAGCTTAGTGAATGATGGAAACTGAAACTCCCTTACATCCTCTGCAAAAGGGAGAACGTTGAAGTAGAACGAATCAGCCTGCAATCAGAAGCAAGTATATAATTATAAAAAGAGGACACCCGACTCCATAATAAGCTTAGAAGGGGGAAAGGGATTTGAATCTTTGTAGTCACGGACTTACAATTTTTTCACTGTCAGAGACATTAGGAGTTAGGACCCCTACAACAACACTGCCTTGACCTTGTCTCCAAACACAGCGGATAATTGCCACTTTGCTCATTTCCTTCATTGCCCTTGCCAGAGCAGAGACAGCAAGAACAGCCTTCGTGTTGCCCGGTTCAGCAATGAAGATGTTGACATCTTTCATGTAATAATGTCTTCAAGCAAAACAAGTCAGAAATATGTATTGAATTTTGGATTTTATTCCAAAATAAAATTTCATTCTCCCACAACAAAACTTTTTCTCACATTTTTTACATCCAAAATTTTCATACAATTCAAATCTTAAATTATCTTCCTACCCATCCCATCTATTCGTGTTAACTACAAAAATTTTAATAATTTTCCAATTAAAATCCTGATTTACACTCTTAAAAAATTTACTAACTATATTTTATTTATATAATCATGGTTTTTATCCAGGTCCTAACACACATCAAAGGTTCAACTACAAAACTACAAAATTCAATCCAAATGCACTACATTTTCATTCTAAACATGAAGAGAACATTACAAAAAAAAAGTTCAATCCAAAGACAGCTATAGTCATTCAATGAATTCAACTAGTAGTGGCATCTTATAGATATAATTTCATTGTAAACATTTCTTGTTGAAAGAAGGGCAGTAGCTTACCTCATTATATTTGAAGCATCTGTAAATCCTAGAAGCTTTACACTCTTCTCCGGTTTGAACTTCACAGCCTCCCACTCTGCTGATGAGATAGGGACCACTTGAGGTCCATATCGATAACCCTTAATCCTTTGTTCTGGGGGTACAACTTTATTCGGGTCTTGAACATTTTTATATTCATAGTCAACCTTGATTTCATGGGTAGCAAATTTATCTGAAGGAGGTGCCTTGTCAGAATACTTTTTCAAGGAGGGAAACTTCTCTTCAGAGACCTTTTTGTAGACCCACACCTGAAAGCAAAATTGCAACAATAAAATTTCCCGGAAGATTAGCCTGAAATACATGAGGAAAAAAAAAACATAAAAAATTATTAACAACGTTAGAAGACTGTAAACATATGAAACAAGCATAATATAACTATGGAAAATTAGGCAATTCTGAGCAAACAATCTAAATCTGTCTACCGCCTATTAATTTTCTTTCACAACTTAAGATGCATATAGTTAGAGCTACATGCTCTTGTTCAGAAACAGAAGAAAGTAGTTATCAGCAGATATCGCACAAGACCATTCTTATGGCAATAAGCTCATAAATTGATAAGCATTAACTGATAAACATCAACAGACTTAAGATGGCCATTCCTTTTAACCAACATTTTTCCTCTCTACACATCTCCAAAAGAAAATCTTTCCCCAAAAGTTTCGAGAACATCATGTCTTAAATTCCAACATATCTCCACATTACAAATTAGGCACAAATTTTCAAACATTAGAATTAAATTTCTACACATTCACTACTTTATTAGCAATATGCTAACCTTTTTTTATTAGTTTATTCAATATATGGAACCCACCCTACAAAACATCTTACCCAAATGCCTCCTTTTCTATTTATTCTCAACATAAATAGAATACTCAAAATTTAAAATCCTGTGCAAGGCCAGCTTAAAGTGGCAAGTTTGCCATTTTAACCAACCATAAACCATGAAAAATCACATCTAACTCAAGAACAACTACAATAACAATAACACACCGTTACTATTATAATTATTAGTTGTTTCTACAAGGATACAATGGTGGTCAACATCATGTGAATTTCTTATGCACAATTAGTACGTGTTCTCTTACTTACCTAGTTTGAAATCACATTTTTATACTAAATCATTTTAGCATGTCAAAATAGGCACCCATCCCGCTGAAACAAACAAGAGGATTCTCAATGAGTGAAACTTCAAGTGTGTAAAACTCAGCACAACAATCATATGTCAGGTTCTGTTTTCTGGATTCTCACCTTGATCTTGAATTTCGAGCTTAACTCAAAGTCACCTCTGTATATTGTAACAGGCGATATGTTGCGAGTTCTAATTGCTCCTAACAATTTTGTTCGATTCTCAACATATACAGTTTTTGTAGAAGATCTCTTAGAAAATACACTCAGCAGAAAATCATTCTCCTCCAGAATTCTTTTATTTGCATCCAGACTGTGTTTTAATCTAACAATTACACAATCCATTTTCATGCCATTGGCCATCATCTGTGAAGCAATGGTGTTCACTTGATCTTCCTTTCTTCCTTCATATGGATCTTTGGTTGGGTGAAAAGCATTCGTAAGGAGACAAAGCCGTTTCTTTCCCATGTTAGTTGGTCCAAATTTTTTAATCATCATATCAATCGCAACAACAATGGCATCAAGAACTATCAAGGAAGTTAAGGTAGAAAGGGGAGAAGAAAATAATTGACCAAAAGCAAGCAAATTATAACATGAGACATAGTAAGTTCACAAATTATTTATTTGATAGTTACACAGAAAATGCAAGTTGGCTGCAAAATTTCAAAGACACAGCTAGTGAAAAGCACCCCTTTCAAGGAAAGATTCCCATTAATCATAAAAACAACCGATTAATTAATCTACTAATTAGTAATTTATTTCCCCTTTTCTTTTCCTCTTCCTGTTGGAGCTTTGCATGACCTCTGGCAGATCCCAACAAGCTAGAGACTAAAAGTGTTATAACAAAAGCAAAGACTGAACTTGATAAATAGAAAAAAAAAGCATGTAGAGGATACAATCACCAGCAACAGTTCCACGAGGAAGTTCTTGTACAGCTTCAACCAGATCTCTGTCGACAACTTTTATATTACGTAGAACCGTCACATGTTCATATCCACCAACTTCCTTTGTTAGCTCGTTTTCAGTAGCTGAAGAACTTCAATCAGAATCATTAAATAATCTTTCTTAAGGTTAATGGACGAGAAAAGACGATTCCAGAATCACTTTAGAAATAGCCAAACGGAATTATTGCTACATACTAATGAGAACACATCCAAATATCCTAGGAGTTTTGAGCTGGACTGTTCAGAAATAAAAAATAGCACAAAGAAATGTAAATGCAGGTACAAAATGTGGATTTTGAAAGCCTCCCCATATCCAAGTAATAGAGCAATGAGTCCATACACAATGAGTGATATCCACTTCAAAATTATGACTTGACATATACAAGAAATTGCCATCCATTTTAGCTTAGGTTATGAAAGAACTACAATATCTAAGAATTCATCTTCTTTACAACATATTCTGGAACGTTGTCAACAAACAAATAAAAGGAGTGCACTTAGAAATACCTGCAGTTCCAAATAGAACAACTCCCACCTCATCACTTCTTTGGTAAATCAGCTGCTTATGTAAAGAAGATGATTCAAGATAGACTTTAGAATTGTCAGAAAACAAAATTACCAACATCAAGCATTAAATGAGATTAGGTGCATAATATACCTTCTTCTCTATAAGCATTAAACAAACTTTTTCTATCTCTGGAAGGATAGCATGCATTGTTGGACCAACATCAAGCACTAGAATCAAAGCTTCCTGTGACAGTCGAATTTTAGGACAAAAGGTCATTAGAACTATGCATAAATTGACTATGAGGAAAAAGAAGGAATTAACAGACAAATTAGGAATACATAGGCATGTCTCTTGGACAAATAATACCTTTTGTGTTAGACCTAGTGTGTATGAGACAAAATCTCGAACTTAATTGCTAAAATTACAGTTATATACACCTAGGTTTTAACATTTCCTTTCATCTTTGAATAAACCTTGGCATTTTCTCTTGATAACAAAGATAGTCATGTTATTTGCGATGTCGCACTCTATATTTTCCTAATATCTTTTTCCAGATCTGGCATTAGATGTAGATTACTAGTAAACTATGTTCAAATACAAACTCCCCAAAGGTGCCAATAAAATGAAGAAAAACGAAAAGGAAGAATTAGTTGCTTGGCCACAGGAATTGATTTTGCAAGAAATCTTTGGGAATGATTAAATCTTGGAGTTGGCATTTCAAATTTTTATTTGATTGAAATGAACCACCCATATTCTGAATCAACACACAGAGGTCTTTGAACTTTTTCTTATAGGAACAAAATCTGCAGAAGAAATCAATTTTCCTTCCCTTACATTTCAAGTATTTTATGCCTCCATTTATTCAACCAAGGCCCTGCTTCTGTTTACTTGTAAATGATATTCTAAAAAGTTACTTAACATTTGAAAGCAAAAAGGCAATCACTAGATACTCCGATTATTCAAACTTCAAGCAACCCTTCGATAAAACACATGAGAAAAAGGGAAAATTGTACATTTTCATGGGCTCACACCCAAACCAAGTAACAGAAATTATTACAAGGATTAAAACCTACAAACCCTCGTAATTCTTTGAACCAAAAGCACAAATGAGCACCTATTATTTGCTACAAGAAAAAATTTCAGCAGAAACAAAAGTTGACTTTGTGATTAGCAAAAGGAACTGACAGCAAAAAGGAAGACTTTTAGAAAAGCAAAACGCCAACAGAATCGAGCGTAGTTACCCTGTTTCTAGCCATTTCACAGAGAGAGGAATACAGAATGAGGACTTCCGGAGAAGTATACAGCTGCCTGTATGAATCTTGTGGAGGGGAAATTCAAAAGGAAAATCAGCAAAGCAGCAGAACAATGCTTTGACTGGACTGCTTTATATAGAAGTTATTCTTCTTCCCGCGCCGAGAACAAGCGTTCATATGGTCCAAGAGGCTTCAAACTTCCTTCGAAGTTCAAAAGCTTGCACTGGAATTCTCTGTGATTCTAGTTTTGATTAATTTCAGAATTGATCCTTTAAACAGAATTAATTTCAGTTTCTGACCCTGATGTTTGAGTCCATCATCATTTCGCCCACCATGGGACAAAATATATTTTACCTTTAAGTTATCCTCTAGTTGGCCTAATGCAGCTGTGTATTATAATCTTTTCTATTTACCTACAATTGAATTATGTCTCCGCCATATTCTAGTTAGAGCCAACATTTTGGCTAAGAAGCCCCTAGGAGGGATGAAAGTGTCTCGAGGTAACATTATATATTTTTGTGTTTGTGTAATTTCATTCTAG
>JAWZTD010000137.1:216440-227277 GCA_035221335.1 Echites panduratus | reverse complement strand
GTTTTGAACTTATTAAAGATTTATATGAGAGTGATGATGATTTCAAATCTGTGATTGTTGCTTGTAATAAAGGAGCTTATGAGAAACTTCACTCCAAGGAATCACATCACCAAATGAGGATGAGTGAAATGTTGAGGTATTATACTCTTATCTCTACACTTGGTGACAAATTTCTGAATTTTTTACATGAAAGAATGTTGTGTTTGGTAAGGTATGAAGGTAAAAATGCTTATGAAGTTGATAAGCATGAAGTTCTTCTTGAATTTCTTGAACATATTGTTCATAATCCTTATAAGATAGAAGGAAAGGGTTATCTGAAATTGTGTCTGCCTTCTTCTTATTCATAACTTTTATTTATAGAGGATTATAATGAAGAATGATAAGACCCAATCTCTAAGAGATCAGATTGAATCTTTCTTTCTTCTTGACTAAGAAAGCAATAATTACAATAAGACAAACTACTTTCTCAAAAGTTGGATGACTCATCACAACTTTATCGAAAGTTTACAGCTTTCTGAAAAGTAAAAGACGAAGAGATAAGAACGAGTCTTATCATCTTTTACAACTCACATAAGAAGACAAAAACAACTGACTCAAAAGATAAGATAGAATCTTATCTTTTACAACTCAGACAATCGGACAAATAACTCTGACGATTTGACAATAAAGTCATAAAAACAGACAAATTACTTTAAAAAAGAAAAAGTAAACTGAATTTGAAAAAACAGCACTCTAAACAATAAGACAACATCTTCTAAAAAGATGAAAAGGACATCAGGACTAATCTCGTCTGTGAAATCGGTAATATTCCTCAGAGAAAGGAATATCCGATGCCCATCCACAGCCTTGCCAATTTATCTCTTTCGGGAAAAAGGGATCTAGTTGGCTATCTAGGTAGATGTCATCTTCAAGAAATTATTCAAAGTTTTCTTTATTGACCTCAGCGTCAATATCCATTTGTTTCTTTTGAGGAGTAGGCAGATTACCATCCCAAGGAGATAAGATTTCCTTATTTTTGTCTTTAAGGAATGAGAATAGATCATCTTCCTTATTCATTATGTATCCATTATGATTCATTGATGATATCATTACGGGATAAGGATGGACTCTTTGTTTTATTTCAATAACCTTGTAGAAAGCTTCAGTAGAATACGGTCTGTGTACTATGAACATCTGAAATTTAAAGGGTTGTATGTAGTGAGGAGGACATAATTTTTTCAATGTAGAGATTAAATGCATATTGGGCTGAAACATGGTTAACAAAGTCCAAAGGTTTGGATATCTGTATTCATTCTCTGACTGATCAAGAAACTTTAGAATGGGCTTGAATTCTATGTCTAAGGCAAAGTATTGAAGAACAGAAAGACACCAACAAAACCATAACTCTGACTAAGAAATATCAGAAAAAAGAGAAGGGGATCCTATAGTAATTCTAATGATATTTTTATATGGGGTTTGAGGATTCCATGATCTCTTGTAAAGAAAATCACAATTTTTTTGGGTTTTGGCTTTATGAAGAAAATAATAAAGTCTTTCTTGTGCATACAGACGAACTTGATGTTGACACTAAAACTTACTTTGAGAAGATAAAAGGGGAAACTGATTAATTTCTTTATAGAAAGATGGAGGAGGGATAGAAGTAGAAGGGTTGCTTGGAGAAGCTTCAGAAAACATAAAAATGAAAGGATAGGAAAACTTAGTAATATCAGAAAATGAACTTGGTAATTTACAAGATGGCTTACTAGTCAACAAAGAATGACTAGTTGAATAAAATGCTTTAGGCCGTGAAAGAAGATCGGCTAAAACATTATGGGTTCCTTTGATGTGAATGACTTTGAACTGGTATTTGGAGAAAAATAGTCTTTCAGGCGAAGCAATTGAGGTTCAGGAACCATTTTATTTTTTAAGTCAAGAATTTTAGGAAACGAAGAGTTGTCCATAAGGACAGAAAATTCATGACCTATAAGGAAAAATTCAAATTTTTTGATACCATACTTTACCGCCAATATTTCTTTGATGGCTATATCATAATGCATCTCTGCTTCTTTGAATGTTCCGCTGGCATGTGATGATCACTGGCATCAGTTTGAAGTATCCTGGTACCTGTGGTCGGGATATGGAGAGGAATGAGCTGTTTACTCAGGATTTTAATTGCCTTGACGGCTTTGGTTTGCTCTGGACCCCAGGGGGTGGGTTTTTTCTGAGAAGTTTATAAAGCTGGGTTGTGTGTTCAGAGATTTTGGGAAGAAAGGTGGTGATATAATTGACTATTCCCAAAAACTGTTGAATTTCTTTCACGGTAAAATTTTCATCCGAAAAATTTGGTAAGGTTTCAGTGAGGTGAGGACCAGGTTGGATTTTTCCATCAAAAATTTTCATACCCAGAAATTCTATATCGGTTAAACCAATAATGGATTTTTTCTCAGAAATCATGATACCCTTTTGGCTGACAATGTCAAAGAATTGACTGAGCAGGGCTCTATGGCTTTCATTGTCTTTTGAAAAGAGTAGGATATCATATATGTAAATCAGAACATTGGAAAGTATCGGAGAAAAGATTTTAGTCATAGCCTTTTGAAAAATAGATGGGGTGACTTTTAGTCCAAAAGGCATAACAGTCCATTGATACTGAGCATTTGGTATACAAAAAAACTGTTTTGTATCGGGCATCAGGGTGAATACCCAATTGCCAAAAACCAGATTTTAAATCAAATTTTGAAAATATTTTTGCCTCAGAAAGATGGATAAACAAATTTGAAATCTTTGGCAAAGGAAATTTGTCATCTTTCAAAAATTGATTTAACGTTTTATAGTGAATAACTAATGTTTTCTTACCTCTTACCTGTTCGGACCTTTTATTTACATAAAAGGCTTGACAGGCCCAACTTGATGTTGTGGGGTCAATGAATCCTTGTTGTAGCAGTTGCTGGCATTCTTTATGGGCCAAAGTTAAGTCATTAGGTGTCATTCCTGGATGGACCGCTTTAGTCGGGTTGATGTCTTCATTAAGCTTAAAAGGAAGATTAACAAAGTATTCTTTTTTTTTTCCACAGTGGAGATGGGTGATTGAATTCTGAATGAGAATCTGCACAAAGAGATTTTAATCTGTTAGTAATTGCAGAAAACATATCAGAAGATTCAGATAAAGAATAAATATTTTTTAATAAAGTAAATGGCTGAAAAGAATGTTTATATCTTAAACCATATGGTAGTATACGAAGGTTGTTAGTCTGTGTGTATGCATCCCATCCAATTAAGATATCTTTTTCATGAAGATTGTTGCCATAAACTTTTGTCCACACAGTGCAATTTGGAAAGAACCGAATTCCTATTGGTTGTTTAGAAATCAGTTCTGCACTGAAAAGTTTTCCGTGAGCAGCCATGAAAGTTTCATCACATTCCTTCCAACTTGTCAGAGGAAGGATCTGGGATTCATCATTCTACATCTTGCTCCAGTGTCTATGAATCCAATGGCTTTTCTAGGCTTTGCATATTTTGATTCAAGGACGGAAACCTGCAAATGAGGAGATAAAACTTGATTAGTAAGCAGTATTTCTTTTGAATCACTTACCTGAAATATAGGAAGAAATTCTTATTCTTCACTATCTGAATCGGACTGTGTCATAACAAAAATAGTAGATCCATCAGGTTCATCTTGTTCAGAAAAATGAGATTCTAAATCAATGTCAGGATTTTCAATCATATGAGAAGCTATTTTTCTTACCTTATTTTTATTTTTTGGACAATCTTTAGAAAAATGGTCTTTCTGTTTACAAGTGAAACATCTATCAGTTTTGATTTTCCCATATTTTCTTTTGAAAAATCTCAAAGACTTTTTTGACTTCTTTTGAAGCTTTTTCTGTTCAGGGGTTCTTTGAAATATTTTCTTAGGTTTAAATTCGCACTTATCTTTGCAACCAATTTCTAATTTTTTCTTTGTACAGATTTTTCTCAAAAGTTTATCTTTTTTGAGATAATTAGAAATGGTTTTATGCTGTTCACATAATTTGTTCAAAGTAGTGAGTGTGAATTGATGTAACTCTCCTACTCCAATATCCTTTAAATGTCTTCTAGAAGACTGAATTTGATTTTGAATACCGGATTGAAGTTCTTGGGGCAAGGATCACAAAAGGACATGTTTTAAATTAGGATTACTATTTCCTATTAGCATGTAAAACAGATAAGTCATTCTTTTGAAATTAAAGTTTAAATCTTTAATTTTCAAAGAGCAACATTTCATCTCAAAAAATTCATCCTATTTTTGTTGTTGATCTACTGAGGGATCTCCTATAAAATCTTTATGAATTATACTAATCACATCAGCAATAGATATAGCATTTAAAATTTGTAACTGTTGATACTCACCTAGGGTGATGAACCAATCACTCAACGTACCTACTAATCTTGAGCAGAATTCATTCATGACTGATTTTGGATCATATCCTTTTGCCGATTCAAGGTTCAGCCAAGCTGCAAATTCTTGTAGTCTTTTTCTTCTGTATTGGACTGGAACATCATCAAAAGTAAACCATGGTCCTGTCGTTGGTTTTGATCCTTTTACAGGTGTTGAATTCTTGGGGGGGTATCTTCTTCTTCCTTGGGTTCTACTGCAACAGAGGGACCTGGATCATTCATTAATATATAAGAAACATTAGTAATTTCCATATAATTATCTTCAGAATTAGATATTAAATCAATAGTATTTGAAACAGAATTAGATTTAAAGGAAGAAGCATCATTCTCAGAATCTGAAACATGAGTAACATAATTTGAACTAAAAGTATGTTCAGAATTTGAGTTGTCTGGACATTCTGAGCATTCTGGACATGCTTCATACTCAGCTTTGAGTATATCTTCTTCTTCTGTGTCCAATTGGTTTTCCTGAAAAGAAGAATCTTCATTAGAATTATGAATAGTAAACTGATTCAAAGACTCTTTTTTAGTAGGGTATAAGTCAGAAACATCCTTAGGAATTTTTATTTGATCGGAAGTTGAAACAGCTGGATGTTTTGATGGACTATCTGTCTGGTTGGGCTTTTGAGATTCTGAAACAATCTTTTCCTTTCCTTTTTCTCGTCGTTCCTTTCTTTCAGCCTGAATTTGTTGTCCAATCTTCTGGAAGATAGGAGCAGTGAAAGGAGGAACTTTGACATGTGGATACGTTCCCTGTTGATAATAAGAGCAGTATGGTATTGTTTCTGAGGGAAAGTATGAAAGAGAAAAAGTTGTTGAAGCCTGAGGAATGAACATAGATGATTTGTTCATTTCAATCTCTTCTTTGAGTCTGATTTCCTCATCTTTCGCATAAAATTCTAGGCCAGAATATCTATGCTCAATCAACTGTCTCAGTTCATAGTCCAATGTCTTAACTCTTTGTTCCATGCGATTCATCAGTTGTTCCAATGGATCAACGTTCTTTTTTATCTCCTTGACTTCAGTGGTGATGTAATCAATTTTGGAATCTATCCTAGTGAGATAGTTGTTTTGGGCTTTAGCGTTATTGGTTTGCCAATTCAGTACCTCTTCTGATTTTTGTGCTGGAAGAGGCCTTCCAAGATTGTCAACACCTTTTAACTCCACATAGGGGTTGGAGATGACGTTAGTTGATGGGTCAACTTGTCTCTTCAGTGGAGGAAAGTCGTCTAGATAGTTGAACATCATACATGGTATTGGAGATGAAGCTGGAGATATTTGAGAATTCTTGTTTCTCAAAATATCCTTGCAGGAAGAAAGAAATCTTCTTGTAGTGGTCTTTGCAGTGGGCAGAATTGTTTGTGCTGGTGGTTCCTCATTATCATCTGAATCATCTGGATAGACAATTCTGAGTTGACAACCTGATTTTCTGGCTTGTTGTCTTTCTCTATGAAGCCTTTACCTTTGATCTTCTGCGTCTTCATAATCTTCTGGATTATATTCATCGCAGGGGCAGCCATCATCACACATGCCAGATCCTGGGACATCCCATAGGAAATGTCCATTAATCTTATCTGTGGAAATAGTTCTGGCGTCATGATAGAAGTGAGATGGAGGCACCTTTTCTTGCCATCTCCTTTCTTTGTTGTTGTAATTAGAGATCAACAACTGTGTGTAAGATGTTGATGGAGGTTCTTCATTTACTGCTGGAGTAAAAGTGATTTTTACTCTACCATCTGTCTGTCTCTGATAAGATGGTTTGGCAGCCTGGATAGGCTCTTGTGGTACCAGTCAGTAGGCATCAATCTCTGAAGATCAACTCTGGAAATTTGTTTGGGGATTTCAATGAGAGTCGGGACCTCCGTATTGGCATCAGCAAGTACCATGGGTGTAGAAGATAATCATTCCCTATTTTGGAGATATAATGAATGATTCTGCAGTCTGTACACCATTTGATGATGAAGAGAAATATAGGATAAGATTAAATAGGTCTTATTCTAATTTAGAGAAATATAGAATCTCTGAACCTCCTTCAACATCTGAAGGAAGAGCATCAATTCCTAATGAATTTATTAGAAATAACAGTATAAATAAATTAAAAATCTCAGATCAATGAATTTATGATAATCAGTCAGATAGACTGTCTCCGAGTGCTACGGAACTGAGTTTTCATGTTTAATGGATTTAATCCAAATAAATCATGAATTAGAAGAGATAAAGGTAACATCATTACCTTATCCCAATTTAAATAAATTTCAATTTAAAAAAGGAGAAAGGAAAGACTTTTCTCCAGGAAGTCTAATTAGACTCATGCTTAGTGAAGAATTTAATCAACTAAGCAATAAACCATTTAGAGATTGGTATTTTTCTACTTTTGATGATAAATTCATCTACGAATGGAAAGCAAAATATTATAATCATCTCACAAAATACAATACTATATTGTATTTCATCCCTTGGTTTATAACCTTTTATGTTCTGGAATCACAACAAAAAATAAATATGATTACTAAATCATGGAAAACTAAAGAGGGTAAATTAATTAGATCTGTTTATCGTCCTCCAGAACCATTAGCCTTAAAAGAAGGCAAAGAAACTCTAGAAGCTACAACTTATATAAAAATCAAAGCAGACCTAGAGACTACTATGAAAGATATATCTAATATCTTTAAACAACTGATTATACTAATTTATATCTTTGGCATCTAGGATCTCATATGGAGGCCTTAGAAGAATATTTAATAAAATTACCAAAATTGGAATCTAATATAGAATCCAGTAGTTCTAAAGAATCTTTGAAACCAATTATAAAACCACCCTCAGAGGTTAAAGGTTTTAAATTAGGTAACTCATCAAATAATGAGTTAATTAAAGCTCTTGAAAAGAAACTGGAAAAACTTAATGTAAGTGTTTTACAAAAAGAAGAGCTTGTTGACAATAAATCAACACAACAATCAAATAATAGTTCTGAAGATAATTCCTCAAATGAATCTTCGGATCATTAATTACAAGAAATTCAAGATAATTTTCTTGAAAAACCAGAAGTAAATAAACTCAAATATGAGCCTAGAAGGTTGGATCATCATTATTATAAAAGACCAAACCCTTCAGATATATTATTTGAAGAAAATGATAATTTTATTCATAATTCTTATCATTCAAAAACCATTTATGAATGGAACATAGATGGATTATCTGATGGAGCAATACATAATTTACTCCATAGAATGCTAATGTATTCCACTATTTGCAAACAGTCTAATAATACAGACCAAAATATTGCAAGTATGATTAAATGTGGATTTACAGGTATTCTTAAAAGGTGGTGGGATAATACACTCTCACTACAACAAAAGCAGGAAATATTAACTGCTAAAAGGATTATAAAATCAGAAGATGGAACACAATCTGAAACTTTTGATTGTGTATATACACTAATATGTACAATATTAGAACATTTTAAGGGTCAAATATCTGACCATGGTGAAAGAGTAAGAACTATTTTACAAAACCTAAAATGTAATTCTCTAACAGATTTTAGGTGGTATAATTATGTATTCCTATCCAAAGTCACTCATTTAAGTGACAGTAGTAGTGAATATTGGAAATCCAAATTTATAGATGGACTACCATATTTATTCGTTGAAAAAGTCAAAAAGACTTTAAGAGCAGAAGGAAATGGAATATCTATTCCATATGCTCATCATACTTACGGACACCTTATAGGAGTCTGTGTTCAAGAAGGTTTGGCAATATGTCAAGATATCAAATTGAGAAATCAACTCAAAAAATAAAGAATCACATAAAAGAAACAATTAGGTGAATTCTGTGACCAATTTGCTTTCGATATACCGAAAACAAATAAAACTTCTAAAAAGAAAGAAAAGAGATATCCTTCTTTTAGAAGAAAAAAGAGGAAAAAATAATCATAAAAAATTGAATCATTTCCTAAAAATTTTTGGAAAAATATAAATAAAAATATCCCTACATATAGGGTAACCTGTAATAAATGTGGCAGGTTCGGTCACTATGCTAATTGGTGTAGGACTAAAAAGTGAATAGAGGCCTTAGAGGATGAAGACCTCAAACTAAAACTGAGTAAAATATTACTTAGTGATTTTCCAAATCAAGATAATCTGGAAGATTATTACTCTTCTACAGATTCAGAATGTCATTGTAATTCTGAAACAAACTATTATAAACAAATAGCATATAGTAGGACAATTTCTACTCTATCTCAAAATCAAGAAGACTTGATTAAATTAATAGATCAAGTTAATGATCCTTTAATAAAAAAGGCTCTTATTGAAAAATGTATAAGATTAGAAAATCAAAAAGAGGAAGAATATAAACCTCCTCAAGAAGTCTATAAAATGACTGAAGTATATAATAGATTTCAAAAGAAAAAAGATTTCAAAAGAAAAAAGAATCTCCAATATCAATAAATGATCTGAAAAGGGAGATAAATGAACTTCAGTCAGAAATAATTGACTTAAAATTAAAAAAATAAAGAGAAAGAAAATAGATTATCTCTTATAGAACATAATAATGTTCATAATCCTTCTTCTTCTAATACTAAAGAAGAAAAAATCAGTTGAATATTTCAATATTATTCAACAATTAATATCTCAAAAATAGTATATTATAATCAATATAATGATAAATCAGAGACATATTGTTTCCAACTTAATAGCTCTAGTTGATAGTGGAGCAGTCATGAACTGTATTAATGAGGGAATTATCCCTACTCAATATTTTGAAAAAACAGTTCAAAGCCTTACTTCAGATAGTGGAAATAAACTTCCAACCAAATACAAACTCTCAAATGTACAAGTGTGTAATAAAGAAGTATGTATAAATACTTCATTTCTACTTGTTAAAAACTTATCACAACAAGTGATTTTAGGCACTCCTTTCTTAAATGAAATTATGCCTATTCAAGTAAATAATTCAGGAATATTTGCTGAATATCAGAAAAGTAAAATATATTTTGAATTTATTTCAGATCCTCAGACAATTATATTATCTGAGTTAAAAGGGATTTTGTTAAAACAAAATCAAATTAATATCTTAAATGAAGAAATTAAATTTATGAGTATTAGAGAAAATTTCTCTAATCCAAAAATAAAAGAAAAAATTTCTAATATACTAAGCTAGATATTTGTTTTGCCCAGATTTCAGTCAAACCCAGGTTAGGTGCATTGGCAGACGGTAAAGCACATCTTCAAGTATCTTAAAAGTACTAGAGATTACATGCTTTTTTACCTTGTTGATGACTTAATTCCAATTAGTTATAATGACTTGGATTTTCAGGCTAATAGGGATGAAATAAAATCTACTTCTGGATATGTCTTCACTTTGTCTGGAGCTAAAGTTTCATGGAGGAGTATCAAGCAGTCTTGCTTTGTTGATATGGAAGCAAAGTATGTAGCAACTTCAGAAGCGTCCAAAGAGGCTGTATGGCTCAAGAAGTTCTTAACAGAACTAGAAGTCATACCAAACATGGACAAGCTGATGATGTTGTGTTGTGATAACAGTGCTGCAGTTACACAGTGCAAGGAGCCAAGAAACCACCATAAAGGCAAACACATAGAAAGGAAGTATCACTTGATCTGGGACTTCATTCAAAAGAAGGCGATAATGGTAGAACAAATTCCCTCATAGCATAATCTAGCAAATCCTTTTACTAAACCTTTAGTAGAGAGGGTCTTCAAAAGACATCTAGATGCTATGGAAGTTAGAATAGGATAGTTAGTCTTATTTGTGCAAGTGGGAGTCTATTGGAATTTATGCCCAAAAAGACTAAATTTTTTTTTTAAATTATTAATTTAATTGAGAAGTTGTTTAAATTATTTTTAATGCATATTTTATTTCATACAATAAGGTCTAATTTGATTTAAATATGTGATTTTTGTGTTGGGACGTTCAGCATAGTAAGGTATGGATAACTAGAAGTTTAAATCATAAGGAATTGTTCTTGGTCAGTTAATGGAATTGGGAGTTCAATTAAATTAAGGTCATAACACATTAGTCTCCTTTAAGTATGGTCACTTACCTTTAGTCATTGGGTAGTGTTCCTGGACTCTTTGTGTTAGCACATTTTGTATGTGTAGAATTGGGTCACATAGTGATTGTTCTCTAAAGTTACTATCAAATAAATGAGAACTAGTATTACCGTTGCTACTGCGTAGACAAGTTCTCATGACATGAGTTTTTGTTGGTGATTTGGCAAAGCTAGGTTTTTGTGCCTTAATATGACATGGGTGAGATTTCTTATATATGAGACCAATAGCCTTTCATGTTAGGTATATTGATTTAGTTAGTTAAGATAGACCTATACAATAGGGTCAATTATGAGATGGGTTAATCACCTCCTTGTGGATTGTTCAAGTTAGTTCACTAAACTCAAGACCTAGGTAGTACT
>JAWZTD010000137.1:205313-216340 GCA_035221335.1 Echites panduratus | reverse complement strand
TCAATTATGAGATGGGTTAATCACCTCCTTGTGGATTGTTCAAGTTAGTTCACTAAACTCAAGACCTAGGTAGTACTCTTTAGTATAGTACTGAATATTCTTTCAGTGAATATTCATGTGAACTTAACAAATTGAACAAGATAACACAGGATGGTAGATGTTATTGTGTAAGGTGATAGTACATCACACCTAGACTTAATAGTGGGCGTTACATAGAAGGGCAAATGTGTCAATACATATGTAGGTCAAAGACGAAGGATTGAGATTTATCTCAACAGGCTTTTTGTTTCTACTTCAATAATTCTTGGAGTGCATCATCTTCTTATGGTGATAATAGAAGATGTTTAAAATGACTAAGTATATTGCTATTATGTAGCAAGGTGTTTTGGTCATTTTATGGAACTAAGAACATTATGTCTTAAGGTTCCTAATCTAACCCTATTGTTTATGAATGATTTTGTATCATTCTAAAATAGGAATTGAAGAAGAATTAATTTTTGTTCTAAGTAGCTTAAATTTATCCTTGGAATTAATTATATAAGCTTTGAATAAAATTAAATGATTTATTTTATTTGGTCTCATAATTAATTTGGACTTAGGTCCATATGATTAATTATAGTTGGGCTTAAATAAAATAAGCGAGTATTTCTTTTTATTGGTCTTATAATTAATTTGGACTTAGGTCCATAAGATTAATTATATAGTTGGACTTAGACTAAAAATAAATCTTATAGAAAATTGAATTTCAAACACTTTGTATTCAGATCTGTCAAGAAATTGCAATAGAGAAGAGAAGAGAAATCAACCTAAAACTAAATCTTATAGAAAACTAAATAACAAAAAAATAAAAGAAAGAAAAGTTTTAAGAGTTACTCTCACTCATCTTTTTATTCACATCAATGGTGCCGTGAGCAGAGAAGAACAATAGTGATGAGAGCATCATGTCATGATGAGGAGAAAGCAACATATACGTCAATTTAAAGTTCAGTTTTAATTGAATGAAATGACTATTGAACAAAAATAAAGATTAGGGTAGAGAAGAAACAAGGATGGAAGAAAAATAAAACATGGCGTGTGAACTGGGATAGGACGGCTAGGTTTTGGTAATAGAAAGAATTTCAAAACTCTCATAATTAAAGTCAATATAAATTTTTTTATATATATTTAACATCCCTAAATCAAAGTTATTGAATTAGAGATTGATACCACTGATTTATCACGGCAATTAGATTAATATTAAATGCATTTAATTTAGCACTCATTTATTTTAAATGTTTTTTTTTAATATTTAATTATAATTGACAATAGATTTATCCTCTTCAAATTTTTTTACATGGAATTTAATTATATATAGAAGTGATTAGTATTACAAAATGATAAAATGTTTAATTTAATATAACCTGTTCAATTATGGTTGGATCATTAAAGTGTAAACCACTCATTTTTCTGGTTCTATGTCAGTCCAGTTTTAAAAACATGCTATGAAGAACTAGACAATTATTCCTAGCCAAGAAACCGTTGTGATTTTTCTCTATAGAAAAATTCTAGTACATCTGTTAGGCCTCTACTCCACCTTTCTCTATCTTCTATTTTCTCTTTCTGTTCACCCAGATGTATAGGGAATAGATTAGAAGACCTTGAGCTTAGTAGATCAAGACAACTAGTTGTTTCCGCAGGATAAGATCTTGAGTTCAATTCCGCAAAACAAAAAGGTATGTATCGTTCTCAACTTATTTTTATGTGAGAAATTTTAAAAATCCTAAGACTACGGATCTCGTTTCCTCATGAATTTTTTATTCAACTCCCTATACCTTCTACACTGTAATCCAAAGTGAAAGAATGCCTTAAAAGTAGTCTCTCAAGAACCCTAATTAGTTCATGTAGAAACTATCACAAAAAGATCAATTTGATTTTCAAGTTTGCTCTCAAAGAAGAAAATTCTTTGTTGATTAATTCATAGATATGATGTGTTTGAATAAAAATTGAAGGTTATTGATAGTGTCACTGAAGAAAGACCTAATTAAGTTGTTCTAGGTTGTCAATGACCAAAAACACCCTTGAACTTATCAAGAAAAACAAGTAAAAACAAAGAAAAATGAAGAAGAAATGTTGTTGGATAGAGAGGCATTCGGCGTCAGTTGTGGAGGGTCAGGGGCCGAATAGGGTGGTCAGGTGCTAGATTAGAGGCCGAACAAGGCACCAACATGCAACTAGATTGGTGACTTTGATTAATCATCGGATGGTCTATTTTCTTCTATTGTTCGTCACTCTTTTGGCTCCATTTCATCATGCCTTCTTTGATGCTTCTTCAAGGATTTTCCCAAGGCTATTATGATTATGTTTCAAGCCAGATAATCCCTCTTGAACATCATTAAAATCATGAACCTTGAAGACATTAAAGTACTTCCTTGAATCAACACCATCTTCAAGCATAACTTCTTCAAACAAGACATCATTATCAACACCTTCTTTAAGCATAACTTCTTCAAACAAGGCATCATTATCATCACCGTCTTCAATCATAACTTCTTCAAACAAGGCATCATTATCAAGTTGTTCTTCTTTGTTGAACACCAATGCCTTCATGGCTTCCTTATACTTGAAATGTTGATCTTTATAAGCCTCATTCCTTCCATGAACCTCATCAAGAGGTTGATCTTTAATGAAGTTGATGAACTTTATGTTGAAAAAATCAATGTGTTTGCTATGTGTTCAATCTCTATTTGGCATGTTTGTTGGAGTTACATGATGCTATGGTGTATGTTTTGTGCCGCCCATAGAGATTTGTTAAACTTCTTGGAACATTTCATAGTTTTCAATGAGTACAACGTTATCTATCTTGATGATAATGTGGATTCTAGCATATGTGAGAGTTATCTTCTTGTTCATTCTATGCACATGTTTGATGTTTTAGATGGAAGACTTGTGTATGATATGGAAAGGAAGTATTTTGTGAGTTTATTGTGCATAAATTCAAGATATGAAATTCTTATACCATGCATTATAGGGTTATATACAAATGGGACTTTATACTTCACATGATAGATAGAACCTTGTTTCTTTAGTGTTTATAATGGATATTATTCCTTGGTTACATTGTGCTTTCTAACAAGTTTATTGTAGATGAGGAGTACATATCAATAAAGGAAAGACCACCTTTGAAGGAAGGAATGGAAAGGCATTTTTATGTGATGACTTCCATGGAGGGGTAGCATTTTATCAAGCCTATGAGAACATAACCACTTGGGGTTAGCTCAAGTGGCCACCTGATCCACTTGGGGTTAGCTCAAGTTCCCACCTGATCTTACTCCCAATGAAGAGGTTGGGGGTAGAATCCAGCTAGATATATACTGGATAGATCTTTAAAAAAAAAAAGCCTATGAGAATATTGATTTAAAGGGTAAGTATTTTTTTGATGTTTCAATCAATATTAGTAATCATTCTCTTTTCCATGTAGAACTTGAAGATTTGAGGACGAATCCTCTTGAGGTGCGGGGAATGATAGATACCAAGCAGCAAAGTAAGCTTTGATTGAAACAACTAGGAGGCTATAAAAGGACAAGGACATGGAAGATGAATTTCAAGGCAGTAAGCTTACTTATAAAGACTTGTATTTTAAATACAAGCATGAATCTTTAGGATTAAGAAGAACTTGATGGCACTGACAATAAAGTAAATCTAGGAAGAACAACTTGTTGTTGATGCCAAATTTGGAGAATCTAATCTTCAAGAATTTAAGCTTAAGTACAAAGATCTATATTTAAAGTTCAAGCTTGAGGATGAGTGAAATAGCTTGTCAGAAACACATTTTGATGCATTCAAGATGATGTTATATCAATCCAAGAAGGAAGCATCAAAGAGGAGTGAAAAAATCTAGTTAAACAACTTGAAATGGGGGGGGGGGGATTAGGCTCCAGATAAAGGTCATCTGGCTTTGGATGCACTATAGAGCTCTTCTTGGTGGAGGACAGAAGCTGTTTGGTGCCTATCCTATCCTATGTTTGGCATCAGACAACCACTGGTAGCTCTGGTCATGATCTATTTTAGATAAATTTTTCTTGATTTCTTCTTATAATTTTGGTTATGTATTAAGGGTTAGCAAGTCTTTCATCCCTAAGGACGAATTATTATGTTAGATTATTGTTGAAAAACTATATATAGTTCCATATCTTTGTATTCAAATGCAACAATCCCATTATGACAAACAACTTTTCTCATTGAAAGATTCAATTTGAATGATCAAACTTGATCTTTTTGGTGTGTTCTAGGCAACGCTTTTGATGCAATCCCTCTGATTGAAGTTTCTCAATGTATTGGCCAAATCATAAACAACGACTCAAACGGAATAAAGTTCCCACGAATTCATCAAAGATACAAGTTTAGTGATAGATTGACCAAGATTATGGAAAACCCTAACCAATCTACAAGTCTTAAAGACTTTCTACACCCTAGACCAAAGTGATAGTAAGCCTTAAAAAGTAGTCTTTCAATAACCCTAATCAGTTCATGCAAAGAGTCTCACCAAGAAGGTCAATTTGATCTCTCAAATTTCCTCTCCAAGAGAAATAAATTGTTTTAATGAATCAAAGTTCTTCTTTGAATTACAAATAGCTATCTACTTATAGTTTTCTATAATACCTAACCTAATCATATGAATAATGAAGTTAAAGACATAAAAGTCCATTATAAATAAGCTAAAATGACAAGAAAAAAGGACATCCAAAACAAATTTGGAATGTCTACTCATATATGAATCCAAGTAATTCCAAGCAAGTGAATGTTCTATATTGTTCTTTTCATGAAATTCAATGTTCATTCATGGTATTCAATGACATTATCAACGCACTCCACCCATCAAAGATTCATCATGCTTATATACAAAGATTTTATTACTTTTTCGCAAACCTTATGCTTTCTTTTCCCTACTACTTCTACAGAAATTCTTATAAGCATAGCAGAATAGAATCAATAAGCCACAAAAGATAGAAACAGTTAGAAGACTATTGCAAAAATCGAATAAGAAGATTGTAATGTTGTAAGCTGTTAAGAAAGAAAACTTAGTTGCTCATGATGTGAAGAAGAAAGAAAGAATATTTTCTTCAAACTTGGTTCTGCCCTCTTTTTTATTAAACACGAGTATTTATAGAGGTTACAAGGAGGGAAGATAAGATCATCTCGTCTAAGAGATCAGATCGAATCTTTCTTTTTTCCTGACTAAGAAAGCAATAATTACAACAAGACAAACTACTTTCTCAAAGGTCAGATGACTCATCCAGACTTTTTCAAAAGTTTACAACTTTCTGAAAAGTAATGAACAAAGAGATAAGAACGAGTCTTATCACTTTTACAACTCATATAAGAAGACAAAAATGACTGACTCAGAAGATAAGATAGAATCTTATCTTTTACAGCTCAGATAAAATGGCAAACATTACAATTATGACGATTTGACAATAAAGTCATACATACAAACAAATTATTTTAAAAAAGTAAAAGCAAGCATAAGATAAGAATCTTATCTTGTCTGGCAAGCCGAACATATCAACCTATACAATTAGACAGCATCTGGCATCTTCTGGTGAAAAAGACATCAGAATTAATCTGGTCCATGAAATCGGTAATATTCCGTAGAGAAAGGAATATCCCATGCCCATCCACATCCTTGCCAGTTTATTTCTTTCAGGAAGGAGGAATCCAGCTGGCTATCTTGATAGTCGTCTTCAAGGAATTGTTCAAAGGTTTCCTCATTGACTTCGGCATCTATATCCATTTGTTTTTTCTGTGGAGCAGGCAGATCACCATCTAAAGGAGATAAGATCTCCTTATTTTTGTCTTTCAAAAATGAAAACAAATCGTCTTCCTTATCCATTAAGTAACCATTATGATTCAAGGATTGTATCATTACGGGATAAGGATGAACTCTTTGTTTTAGTTCAATATCCTTGTAGAAAGCTTCAATAGAATACGGTCTGTGTACTATGAATATCTGAAACTTAAAAGGATGTATACAATGAGGAGGACATAATTTTGTCAAGGTAGAAGTCCAATGTATACTGGGCTGAAACATTATTAACAAAGTCCAAAGGTTTGGATATCTGCTAGCATTTTCAGATTGTTCAAGAAACTTGAGAACAGGCTTGATTTCTATATCTAATTGAAAATATTGAAGAACAGAAAGACACCAAAAAAACCATAATTCTGACTCAGAAATATCAGAAGAAAGAGGAGGGACTATTCCCGTGATCCTAATGATATTTTATATGGAGTTTGAGGATTCCATGATCTTCTATAAAGAAAATCAAAACAAGTTTTTTGGGATTTTAATCAATGAAGAAAATAGTAAAGTCTTTCCTATGCATAATGGAGGACTTGATGTTGACACTTGAATTTACTTTGAGCAGAGAGAAGGGGAAACTGACTAATCTCTTTATAGAAAGAAGGAGAAGGGATAGAAGCAGAAGGGTTGCTTAGAGAAGCTTCAGAAAACATGAAAATGAAGGGATAGGAAAACCTAGACCTATTAGAAAACAAACTTGGAAATTTACAAGATGGTTTACTAGTCAACAAAGAATAGACTAGTAGAAGAAAATGTTTTAGGCCGTGAAAGAAGGTCGGCTAAAACATTATGGGTTCCCTTAATATGAATGACCTTAAACTGGTATTTTGAGGTTCAGGAACCATTTTGTTTTTAAAGTCAAGAATTTTGGAAATGAAGAATTGTCCATAAGGACAGAAAATTCATGACCTATAAGGAAGAATTCAAATTTTTTGATACCATACTTTACCTCCAATATCTCTTTGATGGTGGTATGGTAATGCATCTCAGCTTCTTTGAATGTTCCGCTGGCATGGCCACAGTAATGTTTCTGGCCATTGATTTCCTCAAGGAAAACAGTACCCCAGTGATGATCACTGGCATCAGTTTGAAGTATCCTGGTACCTGTGGTTGGAATATGAAGAGGAATGGGTTGTTTACACAGAATTTTGATAGCCTTGATGGCTCTGGTTTGCTCTGGACCCCATGGGGGTGGGTTTTTTCTAAGAAGTTTATAGAGCTGGGTTGTGTGTACAGAGATTTTGGGAAGAAAGGTAGTGATGTAATTGACTATTCCCAAAAACTGTTGAATTTCTTTCACAGTAAAATTTTCATCTGGAAAACTCAACAAGGTTTCAGTGAGGTGAGGACCAGGTTGGATTTTTCCATCAGAAATTTTCATACCCTGAAATTCTATATCGATTAAACTAATAAAGGATTTTTTCTCAGAAATCATGATACCCTTTTGGCTGACAATGTCAAAGAACTGACTGAGCAGGGCTCTATGGCTTTCATTGTCTTTTGAAAAAGGAGGATATCATCTATGTAAATCAGAGCATTAGAAAGTATCGGTGATAAGATTTTAGTCACAGCCTTTTGAAAAATAGATTTGGCAACTTTCAGCCAAAAGGCATAACTGTCCATTGATACTGAGTATTGGGTATAGAAAAAGCTGTTTTGTATCTATCATCAGGGTGAATACCCAATTGCCAAAAACCAGATTTTAAATCAAATTTTGAAAATATTTTTGCCTAAAAAAGATGAATAAAAAGATTTGAAATCTTAGGCAAAGGAAATTTGTTATCTTTCAAAAATTGATTTAAAGGCTTATAATCAATGACCAATCTTTTCTTACCTGTTCTGACCTTTTATTTACATAAAAGGCTTGACAGGCCCAACTTGATGTCGTGGGCTCAATGAGACCTTGTTGGAGCAGTTGTTGGCACTCTTCGCTGGCCAAGATTAAATCATCCGGTGTCATTCCTGGATGGACTGCCTTAGTTGGATTGATGTCTTCATTAAGCTTAAAAGGAAGCTTAACAAAGTATTCTTCATTTTTCCACAATGGAGATGGATGATTAAACTCTGAATGAGAATCTGCACAAAGAGATTTTAATCTGTTAGTAACTGTAGAAAACATATAAGAAGATTCAGATAAAGAATAAATATTTTTTAATAAAGTAAATGGCTGAAATGAATGTTTATATCTTAAACCGTATGGTAGTATACGAAGGTTGTTAGCCTGTGTGTATACATCCCATCCTATTAAGATATCTTTTCCATGAAGATTATTGCCATAAACTTTTGTCCACACAGTGCAGTTTGGAAAGAACCGAATTCCTATTGGTTGTCTAGAAATCAATTCTGCACTGAAAAGTTTTCCATCAGCTGCCATGAAAGTTTCATCACAATTCTTCCAGCTATTTGGAGGGAGAATCTGTGGATTCATCATTGTGCATCTTGCTCTAGTGTCTATGAATCCAATGGCTTTATTTGGCTTTGCATATTTTGATTCAAGTACAGAAACCTGCAAATGAGGGTATAAAATTTGATTAGTAGGCAGTATTTCTTTTGAATCACTTACCTAAAATATAGGAAGATATTCTTCTTCTTCACTATCTGAATAGGACTGTGCAAGGACAAAAATAGTAGATTCATTAAGTTCACTTTGTTCAGAAAAATGGGATTCTAAATCACTGTCAAGATTTTCAGTCATAAACTGAGAAGCTATTTTTCTTGCCTTATTTTTATTTTTTGGGACAATTTTAGAAAAATGGCCTTTCTGTTTACGGGTGAAACATCTATCAGTTTTTATTTTCCCATATTTCTTTTTAAAAAATCTCAAAGACTTTTTTGACTTCTTTCGAAGCTTTTTCTGTTCAAGGGTTCTTTGAAATTTTTTCTTGGGTTTGCATTGACATTGTTTTTTGCAACCTATTTCTAATTTTTTCTTAGTACAAATCTTTTTCAAGATTTTGTCTTTGTTAAGATAATCAGAAATGGTTTTATGTTGTTCACATAATTTATTCAAAGTAGTAAGTGTGAACTGGTGTAACTCTCCTAATCCAATATCCTTTAAATGTTTTCTAGAAGACTGGATTTGATTTTGAATACCGGATTGAAGTTCTTGGGGGTAAGGAGGACAAAAAGACATGCTTCAAATTAGGATTACTATTTCCTCGTAACTTATAAAACAATTCAGTCATTCTTTTGAAATGAAAATTTAAATCCTTAATTTTTAAAGAACATCATTCATTTCAAAAAATTCATCTTGTTTTTGCTGTTGATCTACTGAGGGATCTCCTATGAATTCATTATGTATTATACTAATCACATCAGCAGTAGATATACATTTAAGATTTGTAACTGTTGATACTCACCTAGAGTGATGAACTGATCACTCAACGTACCTATGAATCTTGAACAGAATTCATTCATCACTGATTTTGGATCATATAATTTTGCAGATTGGAGATTCAGCCAAGCTGCAAACTCTTGTAGTCTTTTTCGTCTGTTTGGGACTGGAATATCATCAAAAGTAAACCATGGCCCTATTGTTGGTTTTGATCCTTTCGGAGTTGTTGAATTCATGGGAGTATCTTCTTCTTCCTTAGGTTCTGCTGCAACTGAGGGACCTGGATCATTCATTAATATCTGGATCATTAGTAATTTCCATATAATTATCTTCAGAATCAGATATTAAATCAATAGTATTTGAAACAGAATAGAATTAAAGGAAGAATCATCATTTTCAAATTCTGAGACACGAGTAACAGAATTAGAACTTGAAGTATGTTCAGAATTTGAGTTGTCTGGAGTATCTGGACATTCTGAATATGCTGGACCGGCTTCATACTTATCTTTGAAAACTTTATATCTCTCTTTGAAATATTCATAATTAGCTCTGAGTATGTCTTCATCTTCTGTGTCCATCTGATCATCCTGTAAAGAAGAATCTTTATTAGAATTATGAATAACATATTGATTCAAAGACTCTTTTTCAGTAGGATAGAGATCAGAAACATCCTTATGAATTTTTGTTTGATCTAAGATTGAAACATTCGGATGTTTTGAAGGACTGTTTATTTGACTTGGCTTCTGAGATTCTGAAACAATCTTTTCTTTTTCTTTTCTTTCCTTTCTTTCAGCCTGAATTTGTTGTCCAATCTTCTGGAAGATAGGAGTAGTGAAAGGAGGAACTTTGATATGAGGGTAAATTCCCTGTTGATGATAAGATCCATATGGTATGGTTTCTGAGGGAAAGTATGTTGGAGAAAAGGTTGTTGAAGCCTAAGGGATGAACATGGATGATTTGTTCATCTCAATCTCTTCTTTGAGACATTTGATTTCTTCATCTTTTGCATAGAATTCTGGACCAGAATATCTGTGCTCAATCATCTGTCTCAATTCATAGTCAAGTTGCTTGACTCTTTGTCCCATGCGATTCATAAGCTGTTCAAGAGGATCAACATTTCTTTTTATCTCCTGGACTTTAGTGGTGACATGATCGATCTTGGAATCTATCCGGGTGAGATAGTTATTTTGGGCCTTGGCGTTGGTTTGCCAATTCAATACCTCTTCTGATTTCTGTGTTGGAATAGGTCTTCCAAGTTTGTCGACATCTTTTGATTCCACGTAGGGGCTGGAGATGACATTAGTTGATGGGTCAACTTGTCTCTTCAGTGGAGGGAAGTCGTCTAGATAGTTGAACATCGTGCATGGAATTGGGGATGAAGCTGAAGGTATTTGAGAATCTTGTTTCTCAAAATATTCTTACAAGAAGAAAGAGGCCTTCTTGCAATGATCTTTGATGTGGGCAGGATTGTTTGTGCAGGTGGTTCCTCATCATCATCTAAATTGTCTGGATAGACAATTCTGAGTTGACAGCCTATTTTTCTGGCTTGTCGTCTTTCTCTGCGAAGCCTTCTCCTTTGATCTTCTTCGTCTTCATAATCTTCTGGATTATATTCGTCGAAGGAGCAGTCATCATCACACATGCCAGATCCAGGGACATCCTAAAGGAAGTGTCCATTAATCTTGTCTGTGGAAATACTTCTGGCATCATGGTGAAAGTGAGATGGAGGCACCTTTTCTTGCCATCTCCTTTCTTTGTTGTTGTAAGGAGAGATCATCAACTGTGTGTATGATGTTGATGGAGGTTCTTCTGTCACGGCCGGAGTAAAAGTGACTTTTACTCTCCCATCTGTTTGTT
>JAWZTD010000137.1:177921-189436 GCA_035221335.1 Echites panduratus | reverse complement strand
AAAAAAAAATTAAAGATGATATTTATCGTAGATAATAAATATTTATCAATAATATAGAATTTAACATCCTAATTTTTGGTGGTGTTAAATTTAATGATTAATAGTTATTTATTATTTTTAAAAATTTATTTTAAGTAAAAAAGTTATTTTTTAAATAATTAAATAAGTAAATTTATAATTTAACTGAAGTATGACATGATATTAAAATATATTTTATAACTTCCATTGAAATTTGGATTAATTTCACCTAATTATGCAATTAAAGAGTTACGTGTGAATGATTTGAGATATATTAAGGATTCAATTTGTTAAAATAAAAATTTAAGGGCTTAATAGAATAATTATGACAAGTTAAAGAGTTCAAAGGGATAAAATTAAAATTTAAGACCTTAATAAGGTTATTGTTATAAGGTGAAGGTTTTTATTTTATTTTATTTTATTTTTACAAATGGTGTTTGGATTAAGTTTATGCACATATATCGATTATACCGGTAGTAATTACAAATTCACTAAGGTTAGAATTTATAGGTTGTGGGCTCAACTTGATCCTCACTGAATTTGTAACTATTAATGATATAATCGAGATTATATGTGAGTTTGACCTGGACAACGCTTAAAAAAAAGAAAACTAATGACTATTTGAGTTTTGAAATGTTCATGTATTTGAATGATTTTCATTGATAAGTATTTAAAATACATGAATGGGCCTTTTTTTTAAAATTTTATTTGTTGAAATCCTGAATTGGAATCACAATGATTTCTTGGCATTTCAGTATTCTCACAAAGATTGTTAATAGTACTCAATTTATTGGAAACCTAATTTAGACACCCAATTGACAAAAATTAAAGGATGAACCACACAATTAACAAATCACAAAAGTTCCCGGACTTATCCGTAATTTTATCAACTTCCAAGGGTTTTCAAATTTAACTAAGTTTTCAAAAAATGTCTTAAAATTTTTTTTAAATGTCTAAAAATTTACTCACCCGTCCAAAAGACATAAATCGTTTGAACCATTTATATTTATTGTACAATATCAATCATTTTATAATATATATTTATTATTTATTATTTATATTTTTAATTAAATATTTTTTATTTATTATAAAAAAGAATATTTTAAATATAATAAATATATATTTATTGTTCTCAATATACATGTAAAACGACATTGCCATATGCGCAGATTCTCAAAAATATCCCTAACGGCCGTTGGTGGTTTCCCGGTTGAATCATATGCCTAAAACCCTACTACGGAAGAAACACCTAACCCCAGAGCGTCAATTCTAGAGCAACTTCTTCTGCAAGAACCTAACAATGGTTGATTGCGAGAAAGTACCGAAGCAAAATCTCACGAAGAAGAAAAAGAAGAAGAGAAAGCAAAGAAGCACAGATGAAGATGGAGAAGAAGAGATTCAAAGAATACCTAAAAGCTCACGCTTAGATTCTTCGGGAAGGAAAAACACAGAGCAATTGGTAGAGGTAGAAAAGGGTAAACTGGAAGTAAATGTTGAAGGTTCTCCATGGAGGAATTTACAGCTTATTTTATCACTTCAGAACAAAAATATTGATCTTCCAGCGTCAGTCTTCTTCACTTTTTATATTCTTTTTACTGAAGTTACACCCACAACATATAATGCAGATAGGCATATTTACTAGATACTTCATACTTTTAGCTTCATTCCATTGGCATTGGCAAGTCTTGATAACTGTTGATTACTATTATTCCTGTTATTGTTTTTAGTTCATTAGGAAGTAATTGAAGCATAGATTTTTTTTTTCCCCTGATGAATTTTAGTGATTGGAATATGTGAAAATGTTCTTGATCAAATATGGTATTTGTTTACGTTTGCTAGAACAGTTGCCTGGTTTTGTTGTTGCAGTTGATTGACACTATTTTCGTTGCAGCAAGATAAATTTGGCATTTGATTATGTGAAGTCAAAGACACTCGAAGAAGGGGATGAAAGTAGTCAAATTCTGGAAACTGTTAGCCTTTCAAGGGTAGTGGTTTTTGTCAATAGCTGGATTCAGATAGTATTAATATCTTCAGTGAAAAAGGTTAGGGATGAAGAATGTAAGACTGAGATGGAAACTGCTTCCTTGGGTTTAGACTATAGATGCTGGGTGGTTTTCAAGTTCTGCTTGGAGGAATCTCTGAAACTTAATGTCTCCTTGACTATTCAAAGAGACTTTTTAAGGATTATACATTTTGTAGCCAGTACTGCATTATGCCGTTTGAATTCTGAGTCATTCAGTTCTGAAGAATCAGTATTAAGCAGTGAAGGGCCTGAATTTGGAGAGATTGTTCTTAGTTCCATCTCATTGGTATTTTCCTCCCATGGTGGAGTTCTGGACGAAAATTTGGGTCTATGGACTAGGCTAATTGACGTGGTGCTTAAACTTCTCACGAAAGTCATTAGATGTAAACGTGATGAGAGCAGAGCAGGTTCTTTTGTCCTTAAACTTTCAAGTTATTTGCTTGAGCCATTTGCAAAGTTTTTGGGAGTACACCCAACTCGTAAGAGTAGCTTTGGTGATTTTATCGACAGACTTCTCGAGCCTCTGTTGCATTTGTTGGATGAGTTGCATGGTATATCCTTCAAGAATCCAGGATTGTCGAAGAATTTACTGAAATTGGTCCAAGAAGTTTTGTCTCAGGGGTTATTCCATCCAACTCATATTGATGGATTTCTGAGCATGCAGAGCACAATCAGGTACAGAACCTGTGAAGATGGGAAATCAAAGGATGGGATGGTGGTCATCAAGAGTTATCATAGACACCTATTTGATAAGCTGGAGAAGATCATAGCTGGAAAGAACATCTTACCATTAGCTGGCATAGGAGAGCTGCTTCATTTGTTTGTTAGTTGTGTTATGAAACTTAAGGGAGGTTCTTATATCAGAGAAACTTCTAGGCACCTTGAGGGCGGGCTTAGTGGTCAGTATTCTGAAAGGTCTTATGGAGGTGATAAATTGATTGCGGATAAACAGTTGAAATCTAGTGCCTCAGATGCAGAAAGACGGAAGCCAATATTTGAATTTTTTGTGCAGGTCATGGAGTATTTTTTATTTCAGATTCAATCTTATAACAATACGGAATTGAAAGTTGGAAATATCTTGAAGGATGTCCTCTGTGTATTCAGGTCTATGAATAAGCTACTTGACAAGTTTAGGGAGGAAAACATATACTTTCGAATGGAGGATACTTCTGAAGGAGCTCGCATCAACTTCCTAAGGTTTGCTTATGAGACGATTATGTCATTTTCTACCAAAATTAATGACATATTGATACTGTCTTTTCATTCAAATAAAGAAATACAGAATGAGTTGATGATTTTACTAATGAAGGAAATAGTTGGTGCTGTTGATTGCTTGTTGAATATCGAATATGAAGTTGTTGGGGATAATCTTGAGAGGTTGTGGGGAATGGTGCTCTCTTTTTCAGCTTGCAGTCAATCCTGGATGGATGTACGAGAATGCTCTTTGTTAGCTGAAGAGATTCTTCATCTGGGTGCCAATTTAATTGATCTTTACAAGGAACTTCGTCAGGTTAATTGAGATTCTTGCATTGCTTTGCTTGGTGGAATCATCAATGTGTTAAATATATGAAAATAAAATGTTAAACATACAAATTGTCATCCTATTAATTATTGTTAAGAGCGACAAGAATTCTCTCCAAATACAAACCTTGTACATGCTAAATAAAGCTTAATACACATAGACTTCTCAAAGCCCATTACATACAGAATTGTAAATTAATATTTTATGTACTCTTTGAGCCCTTCTTAATTCTGTTTCAATTAGATGCTTATGCTACAGATCCTGACTTTTGAGTCAATGCAGGTAAATATCTCTATATTTGCTGTGTGTAAAGCAGTGAGGCTTTTTGTGTTACCTCTAAGAGACAGTGAAGAATACAATTCAAGTTTTAGTCGTTCATATGCAAATTCATTGAGCAGATTTTTATGCTCTCCCAAATTCCGAAGTTCCGTCTGCAATGCTATTAAGGCCATTCCAGAAGGGCAGGCTAGTGGATGCATTCGACAGTTAACTGCAGATATTTCTGAGTCCCTAGAGTGGCTAAATCTCCAATCTGAGTTAGCTCCTGTAAATGATTTTTCAAAGATAAAATGCAGCAATTCTTCTTCCCTACTTGATCTTCAAGCACAACTATTGGGAAGGAGTCTATCTGAAGTATATACCCTTATTTTGGATTCAATCACTGTTACCACTGGTAATAGCAATCCAGTTGGAGTTTCTGTCAAGGACTTATTGGGATTAATTTCTGATTCTTCAAGTGTCTTAGATTCACTCAAGTCAGATAGAAGATATGAGTTCTTTTCCATCATTTCTGGAAGAACTTCCAGCGGTGCTGCAGGGGTGGAAAGTGGTCCTCTCTCAAAATGGCTTTTAGTGTTCTTTTTTCGTTTATATTTATCCTGTAGAAGTTTATACCGCCTAGTGATCAGCCTTGTAAATCCTGAGGTGTCAAGGAAGATGTCAGAGGCCATGGCTGATCGTTATACAGCTTACTCTGGGAACGATTGCTTGGATGGGATTAGTCAGAACGCTGATGGATATTTTTCTTGGATTATCCAACCTTCTGCTTCTCTTCTTGATATCATTGAAACTGTTTCAAACATTTATCTTCAAGATGCTCTCACCTGTCCACCTCTAATTTATCTTCTAAATGCCATGGCCCTTCAAGGACTTGTTGATTTAAATAGAAAGATAAAATCTTTCAAATATTTGCTTGAAAAAGATAATAAAATTTTTGAGGCAAAGATGATTGATGAATCTGGAGTTCGTTTGCACCACAAGAGACACAAGAAGTGGATGAAATATCTCTTGCATATGGAGCAAGAAGCGGCTGGTCTGACCAAATTCATGTTAGGATGTGTTTTATCATTGGTTAAAGAGCATCTATCCAAAGCTGGGTTTTCCAGAGACCTTTTTATCCAAAATCTCGAAAAGGATAATGGATGGGATCTTAGTGTCGGTGCATTGAATGAGAGTTCATTGCCATCTGCATTGTGGTTGATTATTTGTCAAAACAGTGATATATGGTGTGCTCATGCTGCAAAGAAAGAACTGAAGAAGTTTCTGAAGCTTGTGATCCAGTTATCCATTCCCTGTTTAACATGGGCATTCAGATTATCTGGATCAAATGGCATGGAGCGCTGTCATCCAATGTCTATCACTACACATCAAATCTCAATGGTGCTTCTTCGAGACACTCTTATCTATGAACAAAAAGTAAGCCAATAATCTAGTTTTCAAACACTATACAAGAATTGGTTATTGGCATTGTTTAGGTGCATGAATCAAAAAGGCTGCTCAGTGGAATTTATCTTGTTTTAGATCAGACATATGCTTGAAAAATTGCTGCCTTGAAAATAATTTTTGCTTAAATCTTTACATCTATATATATACACACATATCCATGCACTCAAATTCTTATAGGTTTCCTTTCATTCCTCCTCACTTTATTGTTTTCATCTTTTCACTAGGCCTTGCCCAATTTTCAAGTTCTTAAGCAAGTTCTTGTTGCATGAAGCATTCTCATCTTTTGCTATCTTAGTTTGTCTGCAGGCATATAGCATCAAGTTTTCACCAAATCCTGAAGATGTCACTGTCATCAATATTTCCTAATCTTGATGAAGTTTGTCTAGATTCGCTACCAAATTGGTCAGATATCATAGATGTACTCGAAACTTTGACAAGCGATGTTTTCAGAGAAAAGCATACACAGAATAAGTGGATGAAGCCACATTCTCAATTGGTTCCAGGGTTAACTTCTGATTCTTGCAGTAAAGAAGGGTTATTGCCCAGTATCAAATATGCTTCCTGTCACAGTTTGCTGAATCTTGTGAACTGGATGCCAAAGGGTTGTCTCAGTTCAAAATCTTTCTCATTGTTTACAACTTGTATTCTCAACCTTGAGAGGTATGCTCCTAAGCCTGTTTGAAGCTGTCTATGCATATGAATGTGCAGCATCTTTTGTATAATGATATTACTTGAGATTTTTGTGCTAGATTTTTGGGTATGGATTGTATTTATTGCATTAACTTTTCAATCTCACAGATCAGCTCATACTCATTCTAATGAACTATGGCTGCATAATAGGAGAACAAATTTATGACTGTTAGTCACTGTTCCACTTAGTGGTCTATGACAAGTCAAACTAGATTCAAATTCAATCTCATAGAACTGTTTCTGCATATTGGGTAAAAGGGACAAACTGAAATGAAGGATATCATTTCTTCCAACAATTTGGATGTGTTAAATGATCTACTGCATTTTGTTTCTGGATTTTTTCCATTTTGTGATGGAGCATGTACAAGCTCTATTAAAATTTGTGATGCAAATGAAACTTTATTATTTCAGGATTGTAGTTGGCAGCTTGTTGGGATTCCACAGGATGTTATTTTCGGAGAATCCTCATGAACTCTTTAGATTGTTCTTGTCCTGTCGGAGAACCATGAAAAATTTATTGATGGTTTCAGCTGATGAAAAGACAGATGATTATCACTCTTTCCTTGTTGGTATACTTCCAGAGAATCCATCTTATATGTTATGGCTACTGAAGTCATTGATGGCTGTCACTGAATTTCAACATTTGCTCTTGGAAGATACCACGTCAGATGTGAAAGACATGTTATTTTCTTTGATGGATCATACATCACATATGTTCCTGGCCATATGCAAATATCAGCTGAAACAGGCAATTCAGGTTTCTCAAAAAGGTTCTGAAGGGAAAGGTGCTGTTGAAGGGGACCTACATATGATTAAATGTGAAATACAATTAGGGTTCCCCAATCATGATTCCTGGAGAAGTGTTGCACTTTTAGCTGAGAATTTGAGGGAGCGTATGCAGAAGTCACTCATTGATTTCAAAGCAGCTTATGATAGTGAAAAAGTTGGAGCTTTAAATATGTTTCAGGACCTAAAGAAATTATCACCTGTGATTGCTTGCACTCAAGGCTTCCTCTGGGGTTTAGCTTCTGGACTTGGAACAACAGGACTGGAAAGCTGGGCAAATAGAATAAAAGTTGCCAAATCCCAATCTGAACCTTTGTATACATTAAGTTCTTGCATAGATGAATGTACACTTTTTGTAAATTACTTTGTGCACTTGTTGCTTCTTAAGGATCAACTGTCTACCATTTGTCAGCCAAGTGGTCAGGCTCATAACACATCAGAAACTGACCATGTATCATTAACAGTAGAGGGTTTATATGAAGTTACTGGTGAGGAACTGAATTCTGGACTTTTGGATAACTCCTCAGCAATGCCTGACATAAATGGTGAATCCAACGTAAAGGACTGTTTTGGGAAAGAAAAGTTCGTCACAGATTTCAAATCTCTACTTACCAAGGTTCAGATGTTTGATCCACAGTGTTTAAAGATATCTTTATTGCAGGGATTTTTGAGAGGTCAAAACCCTGAAGCAGCATATTTTCTCAGACATGTGTTTTTTGCTTCATCAGCCATTTTGCGACTGAAGTTGCAGATTGACTGTTCTCCTCTGTTACAGACTCTGATTACTGTTTTAATTGGTGTTTCTCAAGTTCTGTTGTTTGAATTTGGGAACAAGGTCGTTGATTCATCTCCCTCCTCCTTTGTGTGGTTGGATGGTGTTATCAAGTTTCTTGAAGAGTTGGGAAATTGGTTTCCCTTGTCCAATCCTTTATTATCCAGAAATTTGTACGTGCAGCTAATGGACCTGCACTTGATGGCTATAGGAAAGTGCATAGTTTTACAGGGGAAAAGAGCTGATTTGGCATCTAAGGAGTCAGAATCATCAAATAAATATAGGCCAAGTAATTGGTCAAACATTTCTGACTCCACCCTTTCTCATGCAACAGACCACTTAGAGGAATTAAAACAAAAATTCAGGATGTCTTTTAGAGTCTTTATCCAGAAATCATCCAATTTGCATTTGTTAACTGCAATTCAAGCTATAGAGAGAGCAGTTGTGGGGGTGCAAGAGAGCTGCATGTCAATCTATGACATTTGCACTGACATTTCTAGTGGCAGTGTCTCTTTGATGGTTGCTGCTGGCGTTGATTGTTTGGATTTGGTTCTTGAGTTTGTAACAGGTATGCTTTCATGGTTATATTTTAAGTGGATATGATACAATTATCAGTTTGGCACACAATCATTTCATATAAGCATAGTGTTTGCGTAGTTATATATGATTGATCCCTTCATAATATTTTAATCTCTTGCCATGCTATATTTGATGCAGTATGATATCCTTAAGAATTCTTTATAGTTTAGGTTTGTTCTTTTTTTCCTGTAATATAGAATCCTGATATAAGTTTCCTTATTATTATCTAATGTTGGAGAACAAGAGTTCTTATCAGGTTCTAATTCTTGATTTCAACTCTACATAATCTATTTCTCAGCCTTTGTAAGATGGTTTTATACTTTTGATAATTGTATGGATTAGCATGGACTTTGTGTTCTTCTTTAAGAACCTACGTTTTCCATTGGTTTCCCCCAAAAGGCCATACGTTAGATATGAATCAAAGCCCTCACCTTCTTTCCATGCTTATGCTGGCATCAATAGCATAATCCTAGGTAGTCCTAGGATAATAGAATAACAAAGTGCTTGTTCTAAAAAAATGCTTTCATCATTTTGGACAATGTAGGCATAAAAACCAATCACAAATATTTCACAGGACAGCCTAAAAGCCAAAAATCAATATGAAAGGATGATACTTGGAAGTGGTACTATTTAGGCTTAGCTTCTAATGATCTTATTCATAACACTTTTCCTGTTTCATTTCCTAGTATGGAACTGATTTAGTAATTCATATCATAATATGATGTCATTTTTTCCATGGTATTTATGTCAACATTATCCTTTGTGCTCCTTAGGACGCAAACGTCTGAATGTGGTTAGAAGACGCATCCAGAGCTTAATGGCTTCTCTATTCAACATAATATTACACTTGCAAGGGCCACACGTTTTCACAAGAAATGTTAGTTCTAAAGGAAATTCCAACAGTCCTGATTCTGGATCTGTTATACTTATGTGCATCGAGTTGCTGACAAGAATTTCTGGAAAACATGCTCTGTTCCAAATGGATTCCTACCATATTGTGCAGGCCTTGCATGTACCTGCAGCATTATTTCAAAATTATCTTCAGCTTCAACAATCTGAAGCTCTTGATCAATGTAAATTTCCAAGTATTTCAGACGCTGGAAAGTGTACCTTGGATCAACAATACTCAATTGACCTATATGCTGCTTGTTGCCGGTTATTATGTACCGTTGTTAAACATCACAAAAGGTATTTGCTTCAATCTCAAATTCCCTCTCCAGAGTTCTAATAGGTTGCCAAATCATTTAGGACGTCAAAAGTATGGCCTTTTGTTTCTGTTTTTCCTTGGTTGACTGTACATGTTAACTCTCATGCTCTTCCTTGATTAACATTAATTTATCTCCTGAATTTTTGTGGCTTAGTGAGACACAGCGTTCTGCTGCTATTCTCATAGATGCAGTTAACATTCTTCTTCATTGTCTGGAGATGGTAAATACGGATCTGGTTTCTGGGAGAGGAAAATTTGGGTGGGAGACACAAAATGGAGTGAGATGTGCCTGTTCTCTGAGAAGAGTTTATGAAGAGGTACATTACTGTATGAATGTGTGTTTCTGTGCTGTTGTTTGCTTGTCCTGAAATTCTCCATTTGGTTTTGTGGGAAATGCCCTCGGTTTTGTGATTCTTATGTATTGAAAATTAAAAACATGGTATTTAACGTTTTCATGCATGCTTCTAAACATTTCAACTACTCTGGGCTCAATTCCTTATTGTCAGGATAAAATTCATTGCTTTGCTCTAGTGAAGGAAAAGGAACAAAATGCAACGTGTGGTTCAAGCTTCGTGCCTCTAACTTTGAACTCTTCAACAGAAAATCAAAATGAGCGAATCATCATCATCATCATTTTAATATTAGATGCTTTATGCTCAAGTAGTTAGCATCGCTATTCTGTATGTTTCTGTGCTTTTGAATCACTAGACTTTATGTGAACAAGTTCATCGATTTGACATTGATCATCTTACGGTAATAATTACTACAATAATTATATATGATGTTCTTGATGCACCTCTGTGCTTGAGTAGCACCAAGGAAGAAATACTCGAATTGATTGCCTTTTCCAATCACAGCAGACATAGGATCTTGAAATTGGTTTCAACAATGAAAATTATTTGACAAATTTTTGAGTTGCCAATAACTATTTGATTACACATACATATATATTTGTGGTGTGCATACATACATATATATTATAATATCAAATGGAGACTTGGTCAACCTTGAAGAGGTGCCCTTTCCATGCCCATTCCTGGATAGCAGCTTTTCTGCCCTTAACATAATTAGAATCTTAGCAGTCCAGACACCCAAATTTCATATCCTTTCTAGATTTTTCTGCTTTTTATGATTTAAAACCAAACTATTAACTTTGGCTGTCAATACATCCAAACCTTACCTTTCTAGAATAGTTATGTCTTGATACCTATACCATTATCACTTTGTCTAAGAAACATCTTGCGTTAGTATATGGTGTCCCTTACAATTTTTAATGCAAAGAATTGTCTACATAGTGAAGTAGTAAATGTTGCTGTCCTATTATTTAAATTATAAGTTGTTTTTGCTTATTTGCAGATAAGGCAGCACAAGGATAGCTTTGGTCGCTACTGCTTCCAATTCTTGTCTTGTTATATCTGGGTATATTGTGGATATGGTCCTCTTAAATCTGGCATCAGGAGGTGATTTCCACTCTCTATACATTGACATTTCCAGTCTAGTACTAACAATGAATTTGACATCAGGTGTCTTGTAACATTAAAATGCCTTAAATCAATTTTCAGGGAAATAGATGAAGCTCTGAGACCAGGTGTCTATGCTTTAATAGATTCCTGCTCAGCAGATGATCTTCAGTATCTTCACTCTGTTTTTGGAGGTCGGTAAATCCTTGTTTGTAATTTCACAACTATAGGGTTTGTTGCTTCTTCTCTAAATTTCCTTTTTTCTGTTTTTATTTCAGAGGGCCCTTGCAGAAGCACTCTGGCAACCTTGCAAAATGATTATAAAACAAATTTCCAGTATTTAGGGAAAGTGTGAAGGCTGTTCGTTTTGGTTGCTTTGGTGGTGGAAATGGTCTACAGATTGAGCCCCAGCTCCAGGTGAGAAGAAAGGCAAATATGTAACCTGGAAGTTATATTTATAAAGACAATTTTGGGGTGATAAAATCTTCTAAGGAGAAGGGGCTTCAGTGTCATGCAGTAGTAATTATATTCTATGGAGCACCCCGCGGGGATTCACAGTACTTAACTGGAAAATTGAAGGGAAAACTCCGTAAGGAAAAGTTGATGCTTTTTTTGGGGGTGCTGGGGGACGCCTGGAAAGATGAACTTGGCGCTGGAGTCTTGGACACTTTTCGTAGGTGGTGACGAATGAAGGCGCTGATCTTGATCTGGAACACAAAATGGAGGAGACTTA
>JAWZTD010000137.1:126041-141052 GCA_035221335.1 Echites panduratus | reverse complement strand
ATATATATATATTGTGAGAATAGCTGATGGAGAACAAGTTTATTTAAGGATATTATATTATCACCTTACCTGCATTTGTCATTCAGCTACCAAAGATATGGTTAATAACACTAATGTTCTTCATCTATAATATTGTAACTTCAAAGTCCTCCATGTACATTGTAGATATTGAGCTTACCATTTGAGGAGTTTTTCCTAGTCAATTGGCTTTGTCTCGAGCTTCTTTACCCATATTCAAATTTCTTTGTAAAGGGAAAATGGATGTTCAATTTTTGTCGAACGGAGTAATTAACTATGCAGGAACTAGGATAATTAATGAACAATTAGGAGCTTCTCAAATCATATTGAATTAAAAGAGGTGTAATTGTCAGGTATAAGTCAGCAATTGATGATTTGCTGATTGTGAGCTCTTTTTCTTACCTTCTCTGCATTTCTCATGCAGTTCACCGGTAAATGTTTCTACAATGGTTATGATGGAGAATATTTTTGATGTTGCCTTTCAGACACATCCTTTTGATGTAGGCTCAAATAGAATTTCCAGGTGATTTTTTTTAACCTTTCTTTGCAATCTGAAAATAAGTTAATGTAGACTAGTTCTACATCTTTTTTTTTTTTTGGCCCTAGACATAGCAATGCTTCGTTTCATAGACCTTACATGGCGTGAAAATTGTCAGATCTTATGGTGCCTTCTGCTTTGTATTAGAATTCCCTTTGTCAAAAAATATGCTGCTCTGAATTCTTGGGGGCCCAAAAAAATTCTATCATTGTCTGAAGTATGGTTTGTGAGAGGGGATTGGGAGGGCAAGGGGAAGATGGAGGGACAATCTAAGGGAAGGTGTTCTCCTTTCCATGTCTTTGTTTTGGTATGAGTGGGAGAGAGGAGAGAGAAATAAATAATTATGAGAGGAATAACTAATTAATTACATATATATATATTCCTCTCTCTTTCTCTCTACCTCCCACCTTCTCAATCCCTTCTCACATAAAAAACTCTCTTTCCCACCCCCAATTTGGGATGGAAGAATTACAGATGTGAAAAGGGATACATACCCCTCTTAATTTGCTTCTTACTTTTTTCTGTCCTAATCATACGCAACTGGCTTATTTATTTCAATATTTACTTGCCTCCTTATTTACTCCTACATTTCCTTTGCCTCCCTTTAAGCTTCCACATTTACTTTCCAACTGTGCCATAGGTTGCTTGTGAACTTAGTGTTTTAATTTTCTGCAACTTCTGTTGCATTTTCCTTCAAAAGTATTTTGCTTGGTGGGATTTCCAAGTGTTCAGTACCAATTTATACAAGATCTTTTATTTGTCTCATCCTGGATGGGTCAAGAACTATTTGTATATGTTCTCTTAAGCAGTTTCAGTTGATCCCAATTAACAATGTCATTTCTTCTTCATTTGCCAGCGGAACATGGTTGCTTTCTGGCAGACTCGCTAAGATGCTTTTGGTGGACTGTGAGCACAGTGACTGCTCGTTGATACTTTCAGGTACTTTACACACACAAATACACTTGTATACATACTCATATGCAACTTTTCAGTTATTATTGAACTATAACATTGACCCAAATTTTAGTTGTTCGATATGTCACTTTGTTTGCTCAAGTGTTATGCATCAGTATTTGACTTTTTAACTATTAAAAGTAATGTTATTGCATCTTCTTTGCAAGTTATAAATTTGTAATTTTTCAATTTCGTTAAATGATTTTCAAATGAATATCATTGTTTGTTGGGTATATACTTCTAATTGATCCATTCAGATTGCTTATGATTCTTTATAATATTTTTTGGGATGGTTTATTACTTAACAGTTCTGGAGTTCACCATTCAGCTGGTAGAAACAGGAGTTGAGAATGATAATGTCCTGGCTCTTGTCATTTTCTCTCTTCAGTATGTTTTAGTTAATCATGAAGTTTGGACCTACAAGATGAAGGATGCTCGCTGGAAGGTGACACTGAAGGTATTCCTTTTGGCTCTATGACTATCATTGTCTAGTCTATTTGAATTTTGGCTTTGTGTTATTCTGGTTTTGTTGAGAGATGTACACTCTTTGTTCAGTTTATTTGGTTTATTCTACAGTTAGCTTTCACACATCTATTCATTGCTTCAAAAAGTTCTTTCTTGATATGGATATTTTAAGAACAGTGGAAAATTCAGTTCTCCAGTATTGAAGTTTGGTTTTATGGGTTAACAGTTTGATCATTTCCTCCCACTGTCTCCCAAGTCCTTTTGAAGGATACTTTTCCAAAGTATATAATATTTCTAATTGAAGTTGGCTAAACATCATAGTCCTCATTTTTTTATCCATGGTTATTGTAGTCAAACATTAATTATATTGTTGCTTGATCTAGTATTGTCTTGAATTTAAGATATAATGATAAAGACAACTTTAAAGTTTTTCGTTGCTTTAGTCCCAGGAGTCTTGTCATCTTTATTAAGACTGCTTTATCAACTTTTCCAAGTGCAAACTAAAATCTTGCACTCCATACCAAATAAAACACGAGTCCTCATCTGTCTAATGCAGGGTAGTGGAAACGTATCAATTTCTCAGCATGATTCACCAGATTTTTAAAAGAAAATTCATACATGTGATGTTCTTGATGACAAGTATTAAATAATCACATTTTGCACACCTTAACAGCCCTCTTGCTTTTATTAAGAACTTCAGTTTACCCATAATAGATGTCAAGAATTATATTTTTTACAGTATCTTTCTAGAGACATCTAAACATAGCTCACATAAACTTGATGTTCCGGCCAGAATATTGGTTCTTGGCAGATCATGTAAAGTACAGTATTTCTGTGAAGAAAAATCTTTGAAGGTGTACTTTTTCCAATGTTTTTGAACATTGGAGTGTTTGATTTTCAGAAACTGTCTACAGAAACAGCAGTCAAATTATAGTCCTTAATTTTTGTACAAATCTTTATATGATTTTGAACCCTTCAAAGGCTTTGGCGAAAGCCTGACAAATTGCATGCTAAGGTCTTAATGGATGTCTTGCCTGTTTTCAACTTCAATGTTCAAAAATTATAAACTGATTTATGTGTGATTTACATTTTTTAAAGTTCTTCATTCTTTTTACTTCTGTTTTTTTAGGTACTCGATGTTGTTAAGAAGAGCATTTTGTTAATTCCATTCCGTGAGAAACTTGGCTGCATGATCCAGGATATTTTGCTTTGTGATCCTTCTATCCACAGTGCCCTTTTTCGGATTGTTTGTACTACTGCACAGGGCTTAGAGGTTAGCCTTGTTTCCTTTGTGAATTTCCTACTCTCTGATGCTTAATCTCTTACCAGTTCACATTAAACTCCCATCTCTACCTGCAGAAACTTTATGTCAGTCGCCTGTATGAGCTTATTGATATTGAAGGGGTACTGATTGCCATATCATCTGGGTTGGATATTCTTTCTAGTATGCTCTCTGTTCTCTCTAAGGTATGTTAGGAAAGAGACTAGTTTTCAAATACCTCTTATTATTAGGTATTATGAAACCCACATAAATCCTTGTTTTGGCATTCAATGAGTTTTCATGCTGTGATATTTGGGTTCATATTTAGAGTTTGTAGCGTCCACACAAATGCTAATTTGCTCTAGTTCTGAGTTTTATATTTCTTGAAAATAGATGGAATACAGGAATCAGCTGGAAAAATTAGGTTTAGGAATTGAAACTATTGCTGATGTAAAGAATCAATAACCTTGGAAACTTAAGAAATGAGAGAATAGCTAGTAGAAAGTGTGATTGGGATGTAAAATAGTCATTCTATTATGATATTGAATTAGAAGAATGAGATGCCTACAAAATCACCTTTAGGTTAAATTTATCTACTCTTTAGAGTGATGTTTAGGGAAGTGTTTCTTTGTTTAGTTGTGAACTTCCATATTCACATTGGTTCCTTGCCTTCTCACCTCCCACTGTCCTCTTTTTATTTGTATAATGCATGTGCAGCCTCCCTTTTGGTTAAGTGCAATGGAGTTTTTAACCATTTTATTATTTTCTTAATCTCTTTTGGTTATATATCTAAGAGTGGTTCTTGTTATTTTTTCAGGACTTATCCAGTTCATCAGTATTTCATAAAGCAATTTTATCACCATCGACAAAGCCTATTCCTGTGGTTACTGCAGTGTTATCCTTGATATCTTACTTTCAGAATTCTGTATGGTGTTATTCCTGATCTGGCGAATTTCATTTGCTTATAATTCTCCTTGTTCCTTTTTTCTCTTTCTTCCATCTGGCTGAAGAATTTAATTAACGTAATCAATTAGAAAAAAGAGTTTAGACTGAGAGTGTACATAAAGTAGAAAAAGAGTGTACTTTTGGAGTATTGAGGAAAAAACAGTTTTAAGGTATAATTAGTATTGTGTATTGTACCCCAATGCAATGCCTTAGTCAGCAGACATATAATTATTCTAAATCTTATTTTTAGTGCTCCATCTTAATAGTCTTTTGTGGGAAAAAAGTTCTTTAAATAGTCAATCAGCTTATTCCGCAATTTTTGGATGTGCTTGCACTTGTGAACCAGTTGCTTACAGTGAATTTTACTGGTCATGCAGAAGATACAAGTGGCTGCTGCGAGATTGCTGTCACTGTTGTTTGTTATTGGAGATGCTCAAGAGGCGTTGGCATTTTCCAATGTTTGTCTTGGTCTAGATGATAAGCAGGTCACAAACTATTAAAAGATTATCTTTAAATATTCATATTAGTTCAGAATCTCAACTTATTTGATAAATTCTTTAATACTAATCGGGAATTTCTTTGGACAGATTTCCCATTTTCGGAATGCTATTTACAGTATCCTGTCTGAGCATTTGCTGTGGAATGAAGAACTTGTCATTGCTACTCTTAAGATGCTTTGTTCGGTTGCATGTTACCAGGTTTTGTTGCATAGTCCTAATTTAATTATATACAGGTTTCTAACAGTCATCAATTTTATTCACTCTGCTTCTTTTACCGCTGCTAATAAATAAAATCGAAACTCATATTGCTTGAATTCACTACTCCAGGCTGTACATGAGTTTTTTAAGGATGGTTTTTAGTTGAACTCTCTCTCTCTGCATATGGTCCATGTTTCGCAGTTGAATTTTGCTTGTATGGATCCAAATTGATAGGTCTTGGCATTGTTGCCTATTTTCTCTAGATATCTTATCAAAAGAAATTTTCATATTACTATTACTATACTAGAACAATCCAGCTGATTGCGGCTCAACAATTTAAAATTTCTAATGTCATGTTTTCTAACGTTATATCTCCTTTTAGCTCAGAGGTCTACTCCTGGCAAGTTTGTCAGCACTGCACTGACAAAGATCTCAGTGTGCTGCTTAATTTTCTTCTTGGTATACTAATAATGGTTTCTATGGCAGCCTGCATTTCTCGCTGCTGTAATGACATCACAAGAGGGTGCAAATACCCTGTTTTCTGGTACTTCCAGTGATAAGCATCCTAATGAAGCTGACATTAGTTTAACGGGTCTGAATGAAGGAAATATATTGGATGCAGTTCTTCAGTTTGTTAGACAATCTAAGAATCTTATTAAAAGGTATGTCCACTTGCACTCTGCCATCAGTTGAAATAAATTCTACTAAGAATGGTTTTTCTTTGCTCTGGCATGCAAACTTCTGATTTTATGAGTTCATGTTCAGCAAACCCAATGTGCTGCTAAATGTGCTGAACTTCCTGAGGGCATTGTGGCAAGGAGCGCCTCAGTTTACCAATATTTTGCGGCAGCTAAAGAACTCTTCGAAGTTTTGGGGACATCTCTTTGACTCAATTGTATTCATCTCTGATATGCCAGATAATCCGTCTGAAAACTTGTCGGATATTGAAGTTCAGAAATTGGCATACAGATATTTCTGTCAATCCAATATATTAGAAATAATTGCCTATGAGCTGTTCGTCCACAAAAAACTCTTGCATGCTGAGTCACTTGTGAAAGAAACTTCTGATTCATCAAAGGATAGGGAGGTGGATAAACCAGAGAGTTCTAAGTTAGAAACTGATGTAAGTGCACAGGGTCTGAGGGATTTGCTTTCAACTTCTTTTGGTAACTGTTTGGGAAAGATGATCAAATCTTATGCCTCATGCAGATATGACCATAGAATGCATTTGCATACAAAGGTGAGCAAATTATACTCTGATTGAATATTTTTTGTTCTTCTCCTTGTTATAGCATACCAGTATGAATATGCTGTCTTAGCTTTGCAGTTCATTGTGATTCATCATAAAAGGAATCTGGTAAATCTGTAGTCTGTAATTTGATTTTGTGATGATTGTTTAAACACTGAAAAGATGCAGCACAAAGTGTTTCTTCTTCTATTCATTTACTTTAAACAATTGCATGTTTGTTGATGGAATTTATAGGTTGCTGTCAGTTCGTTTTCTGTGCATGCAATGGGTAAACTGATGAATGGAGAAATGGGAAGTATGTCTATGTTGCTCGTGCAGAAAATCCTGAGATTGTCAGATAAGGTTGTATTCATTCTCCTTGTTTCATATGGTTTTTGCTACGTATTGAAGTTTCTTTGATTTTGGTAAAACACATGGAAGTGAATTTTGAAGGATTGAGTGTCACAACTAGGGAGAAACATTGTTCATTTTTAGTCCCATTCTTCAAATGAATCGTTTATGGATAAATGTCATTTCTCTAATTAATATTTGGTGTTTACTCTGCAGCTGAGAAACGTGTCAGCCTTCTCTGAGTTGTTGACACGATATGCACAACATAATTACAGGTGAAGTACCTATGATTAATTATATTTCATGGGGTTTTGACCCTTTGTTTCGATTCGCTTTTACTTAAATGGTGTCTATCTGTTCATTTCCCCAAACCCATCCAAACTCTGTTTTCCCATTCTTCTTTTTCTTTTTCTCCCTTTTTTTGGTTTTTTTTTTGTTGGGGGGGGGGGGGGGTTGATAGGTTTCCACAATTCATGCCTTTTCTTGGGACCCTTCTGAGTTTTGACTATACTGCATGTCCAAAACTTGATCTAGCATGACCATAAAACCTGACTTTTTCACTCTCCTATCAAATCTGATTGGTGCAACATTTTGCATTGATATGAATGTCCCATTCGTAACTTAGTTAAACTTCTATTAAAGAAATTTACACTGCAATATTACAAACGGACATTCAATTCCAAATGGAGAGTAATATTTAAAGCAATTGATGCTGTGAAGTTCTCATTTTTACAATAGCTTTCTTCCCTTTTTTTTTAAAAAAATTTTTATAACAATAGTTTTCCATGAATAAAAAGAAGAATTCATCTACAAATCTGCTAAGGGAATTTTTAAATCTTGCATCTTTTTGAATTATGGGATTTTGATGATCTCTTTTATTCGGCATCAAGTAAGTGCCATATGGTGTCTTTCTTGCTTTCCTTCTTTTTTATGTAATAATGCTATATCTATTGGAAAATTTCCATCTTTGACAGTAAGATAGTACATTTGGAAAGATTGAGACATTGATAAGTTAGATGGGACATTAAACCTCCAAAAATTGAGCAGGAGCAAGGTGTCAGAAATTTATTCTTGTTGACTATGTGGTGTGGGATAAGGGTGAATTTGTTTTATTGTGTGAGATAATCTGTTCTCATATTGACTTGACGGTTCTAATTTGGTGGTTTGTTTATCATTTCCTTGATGTTTTCAGTCAAGGAAAAGATTTGCAGTATTTAATTCTCAGCGATCTATTTTACCATCTTCAAGGAGAGCTTGAAGGCCGACAAATTGATGACAGATCATTCAAAGAGCTCCTGCAGTATCTTCTTCAATCAGATTTTCTATCTATATACCAATGCAAGTGCTTGGATGATCTACAAGCACATCCCAAGGATGTCCGTTTATATGATTTATGTCGTTTGCAATCTGATCTAGCGTTAAAGCAATGGGATCTTTCAGACTGGAAAGAATCTAAAGCAGTTGCTGAAAAAATGTTGCATTGCTTAGAGGATTTGAATGGGAAGGTGTTGCTCACAAGCTCGAAACTTTCTGCACAGAAAGCATTGGTAGCCGTGTTTTCCTTGTATAGTGACAATGTGAGTTACCCACTTCATTGCCTTTTTCCTTTTTTTTTTTTGGTTTCAGACTGTTGCATAGACAAGGACAGGAGGAGCCTCTACCCTGAACCTCTACCCTTATTGATATTATTAAAATTGCTAAAGGTTTACGTAAATATGGATAGTTTTCCAATAAAAGAAGTACTCTGCTTCATATTAAAATATATCATTTTTGGCTAAGAAAAGAACAAGATCCCTTCAATTTTTCATCACTTGTTTCAGCATCCTGTAATTTATTTCCATATGATGATTCAAAATAATGTAAGCAAGCAAAAGGAAGGAAGAAGTCACCGAAATTCAACATGATTGACTTATTTCTGTCACATCATTTCGTTTCACAAATCTCTTACATTCTCGGCGTATTTGACCGTTCTTGCTAATTAATTCTTGAAATCAGAAAGTCCAAATTATGTTTAAGGATGGCCATGTCCCGTCTATTCTTAAATGCTTCAGGTGCAGTACCTTATATTTATCAGAAATTGATGCAAAAGTTTACCTGCTCTTGCAGTTAATGAAGAATGGAGTAGAAAAGATGCCAGATCAACTAATCACATCATCAATAGACCATGTATGTCAGTGTTTACGCTACTCAACAGAAGAATTAGGTCCGGGTCTTGATGATATTGAAGACGTGCTTGATATTGTTGAAACTCAAGTTGAACTACTTCTTCATCTGATCAAATCTGTGGGCAAAAAATCATCTATGCAAACATATGCACTTGTCTTAAAAACCTCGGGGCAATGCCTTAAAGTGTTGAGTACCTTTAGGCCATCGGATGCTGGTGTTAAGAGAACAATGAAGCTTTTATTGATGTTGATTCTCTTTTCATTCAAGATGAACTTCAGCAAAGCACGCTCAGATGTGGGGACTTCAATTGAATCCATTGAAGATTCTGCTGAGGTATCTAATATGCATTTGGGGTTATTACCTGTTCTTTGTCACTGTATTCAGTTTACTGATCATTGTGCAATCTCTCTTACTACTATTGACATTATATTGAGAAGTTTCTCAGCACCTTCTACATGGTTTCTTATCATAAAAGAACATCTGCAGTTGCATTATGTTGTTCAGAGACTCCAAGACAAAAATTCTACGATCATTCCAATTGTACTAGAGTTCCTTCTGACCCTCAGTAGGGTAAGAGAAGGTGCAAATATGCTTGTTGATTCAGGTTTCTTTGCATCAATAAGAGGGGTTTTGGCTGAGTTATCAGGTGATGGTCTTTGCTTAGTAGCTCATACAGAAACGAGTCTCACAAATGCACTTCACAAAATTGAGAAGCCTGACCATATCTGGGGACTTTGCTTAGCTGTTGTCACATCAGTTATTCAATCTCTGGGAGACAGTGTTCTGGATTCTGGTGGTGTTGATTATGTAATGACTCACTTATTATTAGAGAAAGCTTATCTAATTTCATATTATCTCAGTGCTCCAGATTTTCCTTCTAATGATCAATACAAGAAAAGAGCTCGCTCACTGAAAAGACGAACTACTTTAAGTACTCTTAAGGAGACCGAACAAACACTTATGCTGATATGTGTGCTAGCAAGATATCAGAATTCATGGAATAAGAACATGAAAGAGATGGATTCACAGTTAAGGGAGAAAAGTATCCATTTATTAGCCTTCATTAGCCGTGGAATTCAGCATCATGGAGAATTACCTGGAAGGGTTGCTCCCCTCTTGTGTCATCCTACCCTAAAGGAAGAGTTTGAGTGGTATAAGAAGCCTTCATTTATTAATAGCCGAAATGGCTGGTTTGTTCTATCTCCTCTTGGTTGTGGTTTAGATCCCAAATTTTCATCTTTGTTGTCTAGATCAACTGCTCTTAATACCAAAGATCATTCGGATGGCCATGCTACTCAGACTCATTTTTCAGACATCACTGCTATTCAAATGTATAGAATTGCATTTCTTCTTTTGAAGTTTTTATGCATACAAGCAGAAGGTGCTGCGAAGCGAGCAGAAGAGTTAGGATTTGTGGACCATACTCATTTTCCAGAGCTTCCTATGCCTGATATCTTACATGGCTTGCAGGTATGGTACTGATTTTAACAAATGCCGGTACATTTGTAGGCCCTGCATGGTAGCCTTTTGCCTTTTGCAAAATATTTCTATGGATCTCTACTTTAGAGTTCTAGATGAACATGAACTCGAGGTGTGATTGAATATCTTCTTGAAGGAAATCTTTGAGGTCTTAAATCAATGTTTAGTTTGTTTTCTATTTGTTTTTGTTTGTATTAACTTTATCTGCTAATCATGGATGATAGGATCAAGGCATTGTTATTGTCGGTGAATTGTGTGAAGCCCACAAGATGAAGCAGGTTGCTCCTGATGTACAAGGCATCTGTTTGTTGCTGTTGCAAATGACAACAATGGCTTTGTATCTCGAATTCTGCGTGATACAAATTTGTGGTATTCGACCTGTGCTAGGACGTTCCGAGGATTTCTTAAAAGAATACAGGATGATAGTACAAGGTAATGATCCTCAACTTCCCTGATTCTTGTGTAATCTCGGTGAGTAATGGCTTGGGTGAAATATGACATTGTTTCCTTAATTTCAGCTGCTGAAAGACATGCATTTCTGAAAGAGACACTGAAGTCCTTGAAACAAATTGTATCATTTGTATATCCCGAGTCACTGCAGGTTCATGCCTTGAATTGACTGACATTCATATTTGTGTAAGGGTATTTGAAGTCTTTTGCGTTAATTCAAGTTCCTTCCTTTCTTCACTTCCAAACAGTTTATTTACATTTTTTTTTTTTTTTTTTACATTTTTTCATTTTTCGATTTGTTTGATGAGGGAAGGTGTTTACATTCTCGAGGATGATTGAACTCTTAATTTATAACAATGAGCTCTGGGATGGGAAAGGGTAAGAAAAAAGTGAAATTTAAATTGAGATTTAAGATTCTTGTAAATAATTTCTTTGATATTTTAGTGAATTTAATGTTGAATTTGAGTAATGATTTTTTGGCTAATTTTCATATTGAGTTTCTAAATAGTTTTTATCATTGTTCCTAATGCTTAGATGGGAAACCTCTAATCATAAAATTTCATTTTCTAGTTAGCTTATTAATTTAAAATTAAATGTTTGTACATTTAGAATTGAATATTTCAATTTTTAAATTAAAATCAAAATAAAATGAAATATTTAATTATAAGTATATAAAACAATTCACATGAATCACATCCTTAGCTAGATGCTAATGTACATCCCAACCCACCAAGATCATCCACGGATTAAATTCTTTAAATATTTTAAAATTTAAAATCAAAATTAAATTTTGAATAAAAGGAAAAAATAAAATGCAACTTCATTTTTTTTAAAAAAATTGTTTAATCACATTATTTAATTATAATTGATAATTGGAATCAATCAAAACTTCACTAAAATAACTCAAAAACGTGTGTATATATCATTCCTTGCAGTCGTAGGTCTGTCATCCAAAAGAAAACGTTCACTGCTCTAAGCCCTGCGGACACCAAGCGACTGACTTTTTTCTTATAATTGTCAAACGGAAAGACGGAAGCTTCCAAACCAATCCACCAGACGACGACGCCTTTGCTTTGCATCTCACGAAGGACTTGTGAAAGGTGGGACGAAAAGGGCAGCTCTCTGAAGCAAACAACAGTTTCTTATTGCTTTTATTGTTTCGGATCTCCTCCTTCTTCTCTTCCTCATCGCAATCCTCCCAGAATTTCAGTTGTTGCCCTGCCCAGTTTCTGTTTTGTGGCAGTGGGTGTGAATTGTTAGTTTTGATATTGGGATTTTGCTTGGCGGGAAAGTAAAAGTATTGTCTTGATCAGTGGAATTGATGGGGGAGTCTGATAATACGAGGGGACTGGTGCTGGCAATGCTCTCGAGCTTCTTTATAGGAGCCAGCTTCATTTTGAAGAAAATGGGTCTCAAGCGTGCTGCTGCAGCTACTGGTACTTCGGCAGGTATCGTATGAATGATTTATTAGATTCTTCAAACCCCCCCTTTTTTTATCTGGATTCTTTTAATTCACTAAAAGGTGCTTTTTTAGATCCCTCCTTAACCTTTGTTAATTGGGAGTATCTGATCTTATCTTTTGGAAACAATGCCTTTGTTGATTTGTATCATATCCGAGAGACTCAGTTGATTAATATTTATTTTAAATACTAATTCTTTCCCACATTTGTATGTCAATTTGTGGCGAGGAGCAAATCATTAGCGTAAGTAAGTAGAATGAAGAGGAATGAATGGATATTCTTATGTTTAGAATTTTTAGGATACCTCATCTATAAATTGGGGCTTACATAACTATGATGTTCAGTGAGAAATCTCATTGCCGTTCAAAGTTCTGTCTTTTCATTCCAATTTCTAACTCACTCAATCTTCATCTAATAAGACGGATAGCCAAGATTTTTATGAAGTAATAATATCATGTAACTGAAAAGTGCTCCGTTACCGTTTCCAAGATGGGTCGTCATCTTTGGTTCTTGCGTTGACTGAGAACACATTATACAATATGTAGACAAACAACAATGCCAAGTCAATTGTGGAGCAATCTCTTAAAGAAGCAAAAAAAGAATTAACTTTAATACTTCTAATGTTGTGTTTTCAACTTTTAAATGCTTATCTCTTTAGCAAAGAAAAGCCATTACATATGTTGCACTATAACTAGTTCAGTTTTTGAGGAGTCCTGAATGGTTTTGCTTATCTTTTTCGCTGCAGGTATTGGAGGGTACACTTACTTGCTGGAACCACTATGGTGGACAGGCATGACTACAAGTAAGTAAATGGATTAATCCAGTTCTATGCCAACATAGCTTGGGAGGTGTGGGCAAAAAGGGCAATAACCTTTTAGTTATAGGAAAGTAATTGCAACAATGTATCTGAAAGTGCAGTGCTTGTTGGTGAGGTTGCGAACTTCGTGGCTTATATTTATGCTCCCGCTGTTCTCGTGACCCCTCTTGGTGCATTGAGTATAATTGTAAGGTAAACATTTCTTCCAATCCAGTACTCCTGAGCACTCTGGAATTGTTATGCACACTAACCTCTTTGATGAATCTGAGTAGTGCTGTTTTGGCACACTTTCTTTTGAAGGAACGCCTGCAGCAAATGGGCCTGCTAGGGTGCTTGTCATGCATTGTAGGTTCCATAGTGATTGTAATCCATGCCCCTCAGGAGCATATGCCGAGTTCTGTTCAAGAAATCTGGACTTTGGCTATACAACCAGGTGTGACTTGCAACACTAAACTAATCAAAGTAATAGTTTCTTCAAGGTTTCCGGATCATTGCTTATATAAGACTGGCTCTTTCTATCCACAGCATTTCTCATATACGTAGTAGCTACAATATCAATAGTGCTGGCACTGGTTTTGCATTTTGAGCCTCTCTATGGCCAATCAAACATACTAGTTTACTTGGGGATTTGTTCTTTAGCGGGTTCGCTTACGGTAATGTTTGATATCTTATCTCAGAGATATCAACTGCAATATTCTAGCAGTGGTGATCCTGTATGGTACTGACAATGGTATTACCTGACGTGCTGTCTACAGGTTGTCAGCATAAAGGCTGTTGGCATAGCCATAAAGCTTACTCTGGAAGGCATAAGTCAGATTGGATATCCTCAGACTTGGGTTTTTCTTGTGGTTGCTATAATTTGTGTCATTGCACAGTTGAATTACCTTAATAAGGTATATGCAATTTGTTCATTTTTCTGACAGGCTTATGCTTTCTTTAGTATCTAATTGCCAAATTTCCCTTTTTGTTTAGGCACTGGATACATTCAATACAGCCATTGTATCTCCAATATATTATGTAATGTTCACCACTTTGACTATCATTGCCAGTGCTATAATGTTCAAGGTATATTTTAAATTTATTTAGTTTTTCTGGGCCTTATCCCTGTAGAATTTGTCTATTCCCCATTATTCAAAGCTTGATTACCTTCAATTACATTGGCAAATGAGGTCATTTCTCTGTATCCTTTGTACTTCCTTTTCTATTTACAGGATTGGTCTGGACAAGATGCTAGCAGCATTGCCTCAGAGATATGTGGATTCATTACCGTACTTTCTGGAACAATCATGCTTCATTCCACGAGGGAGCAGGAATCAGCCAATGGGTTAGGTACTACAATTTTTTTTTTAAAATGTTCAACTTTGGAGCTGTAGTCATATTTGGTACGTCTTACATGCTGGAACTGTTATCGGACATGAATATATGGACTGAACCACTCTATTCAATTTCTTTCACATTTCCAAAAAAAAAAAAACCTCCTCTTTGTAATAAGTAATCTTTTTTCAAATTTGTTAGCCAGTTATGATGATGGCTTCCATTGGTAATTTGCTATATCTGTTTTATGTTGATGTGTGTGGTGAAACAATAGAAAATATGCTTTACTGATTTTGCTGAAGTAACAGGCTCTCCAGAGGATGCTTTCTTTCAACAAATGAGTGATTCCCTTTGCTAAGTTTTAGTTGCCTACTGATTTGAATGCTTAGTCTTTTCTCTCGCTTGTCGTTCTTTATCTGAAAGAATAAATTTGCCACAAATGCAGGAAGCATAACATGGTACAGCAACCATGAATCAATGAAGGACGTAGATGATGCACATTTTATCATGCTACACAATTCGGATTACTTTGAATGAGAAAAATTCTTATTGGGATGGATCAAGTGCCAATCAAGATATCAGAGCCACCGGTGTTTGATTTTACAAATCTTGACTTGAGAATACCTTTTCTAGTCAGATCACTAGTTCCCAGAGTGTTGGCGATTGCAAGTTTGGCACCTTCGTTTATCTCAGATTGCCAAAATGGTTTTGGTCAGTTTTACCATATACAACAGCTCATTGCAAGCTGGAGCAGAGTTGGTTGCATCTGCATGAATGAAGATGGAATTGTTAGACTTATTGTTTGATTTGTGGTAGTGAGGTTAGTAAAGTCACAGCTTGGTAGTTTTAGCTTTTGAATCTGTTTGT
>JAWZTD010000137.1:70839-86425 GCA_035221335.1 Echites panduratus | reverse complement strand
GTGAAAGAAGATGTATTGCTTAATTTTTCTTTGTTGGCTTGCTTGCCTTTTTGTGATATCTTGTATTCGAAAATTGTGTCATTGTAATGTTGGCATGATTAAGATTTTAATACTTTCTGCTTTATTTACCTGTTTGGTCTTTTAGAGTCCAGATTGAGTTTATTTTTATTATTATTATTACTTTTCTGTTAATTTTCTTTTGCAGGTGTCTTCGGCTGTCATTTTTAGCTTGTTTGGGCCTTTGAATATTACAGGTTATTTCGGTTGTGAATTTTGAATGGCAGACTCAAGCTCAGTGGATGTGATTCTGGAATTCCTGAAGATGAATAATTTTACCAGGGCCGAGGCTGCTTTTCGTAGTGAGTTGAATAATCGCTCAGATTTGAATGGGGTGCTTCAGAAACTCACAATTGAGGATAAGGGGTTAAGCAGATCATTAGAAGAAGCAAATGGTGGAAAAACATTTGTGGAGAACCTGGGTACAAGTTCAAAGAACAGTGGAGACGTTTCAAAAGATTCCAGTTCGCGGAGTAGTGGTGAAATGTCAAAGGAGCTCATTGTGAAAGAAATAGAGTGTGGAACTGGAAGAAATGGGTCTGATAGCAAGTGGAAGAGTGTTGCCTATATAGGGGATCAAAGTAAAGTCAATGCTTCTGTTGGAACAAGCGATCCGAATTTTACATTTTCTAAAGGTTCAGATGATACTGTGCTTGATTTGTATTCTTGGAAGTATAATAACAGTAATGGTCCGGTGTCTTATCAAAGTGATGTTCCAACTGTTGGTACAGGCAACTTTTCTGGGTTCCAGGTTTCCGGGAAATCAAAACTAAATCTAGGTGAGGTTTTTGAGAGTGGTAAGTTTAATACTAAATCTGCCGAAGATGATAGTTTTCCGGGTCAGAAGAGAGTTGGCGGGTCTGGGAGCACAAGTAAAGCAACTTTGGATGCTAAGAATGTCAAAAGTCAAGACACTGGACTTGGGGTTGTAGATCAGCAACATAAACTAATGGAAGGGTATTCTAAAGAGGACACTGCTGCTGATAATCCATGGTCTAGAAGTGATGAGCTCTCCCACTCATCCTCAGATATCTGGAAAGATTGTTCAGTTAAAACTGTTCTTCCATTTTCTAAAGTTGATGGATGTACTAGCCATGATAGTAATGTGGGTATTGGTGAAAAGAAGGATATGAAAAGAAAAACGGAGATTAATGACATCAGGGCTGCAGTTAAGGAACAAGTGGATGAGGTGGGAAGAGCTTTATACTTTGGGAAGACTCAAGCTAATGATACAAAAGATTTCAGTTACTTAGGGTTGCCCCATACTCTTGAGAATCAGAAGGAAGAGTTCCCTAGGTTACCACCTGTTAAGCTAAAGTCAGAAGACAAGCCCTTTAACATCCATTGGGAGGGAAAGTTTGAACGCGATGTACCTGGTTCAAGGAGTACAAGTGCTGAGAACACGTACCTTATAGGATCATTTCTGGATGTTCCAATTGGACAAGAAATTAATAATTCAGGTTTGCTAATTAACTTTCCATTTTTACTGCATTCCTCTGCCTGAATTTTGTTATTGGTATTCTTATATTATTAATTTGTAACTTACATTCCATACTTAGGATTGGTACCACCTAAATCACTTTCCAATATTACTTTATTTCCCATCGTGTTTATTCTTGATATCTGATTCAATTGTCATTTTTCTTGATGTTATCTGAATATTTATGTGCATGTGATTTTGCTTTTGGCATTAGATACATATAATGGAATCTTGAGCTGGTTAAGGGTGTTTCTGGTTTTGTTGGGTGTATTTGTTGAAAATTTTGTTTGAACCTAATTCTACATACCTCCGTTTGGGGCTCAGTGGCAAACTGTTTTGCTTATGAAGAAGGAAATATAATAAACATATCATTTGAAATGAATATTTAGGCATGAAACGACCTGCTGGAGGTAGTTGGCTCTCTGTGAGTCAGGGCATTGCTGAGGATACATCTGATCTAGTCTCTGGTTTTGCAACTATAGGAGATGGGTTAAGTGAATCTGTTGACTACCCAAATGAATATTGGGACTCTGATGAATACGAAGATGATGATGATGTTGGCTACATCAGACAACCTATTGAAGACGAAACCTGGTTTTTGGCTCATGAAATTGATTACCCAAGTGACAATGAAAAGGGACATGGGCATGGGAGTGGTCCAGATCCTCAGGATGTAGATCAAAACAAAAATGAGGATGATGATCAATCATTTGCTGAAGAGGATTCTTACTTCTCAGGAGAACGATATTTCCCGTCAAAAAATGTGGATCCTGATGCACCTTCTGATGATCCTATAGGATTGGCAGTCCCTGAAATGTACAGGCGAGGTGATCAGACTGATTTAATTGCCCAATATGATGGACAGTTAATGGACGAAGAGGAACTAAATTTGATGCGCTCAGAACCTGTCTGGCAGGGCTTTGTTACTCAGACAAATGAACTTATTATGTTAGGGGATAGTAAAGGTTTGAATGATTGTGGAAGGCCTCAAATAGAAGACATTTGCATGGATGATGATCATCATGGTTCCGTCAGATCCATTGGTGTCGGAATCAACAGTGATGCAGCTGAAATAGGCAGCGAAGTCCGGGAAAGTTTGGTTGGTGGTAGCAGTGAAGGGGACTTGGAATACTTTCCTGATCAAGACATTGGCATTTCCAGACGCTCCCAGAATGAATTAGATAAGCCTTATCTAAACAGATCTAACAGTGACAAAAAAAGATTAAACAAGCATAACTTGGATAACATTGTCACAGAGAATAATAAAGTTAAATATGCACAGGCAAAAAGTCACATGGATGGAGGGTTTTCCTTTCCGCCTCCTAGAGATAAAGAATTGGTTCAAACAAGTACAGGAAAGTCTTTGTGGTCAAACAAGGCTAATGCTGTTATTAGTGATGAAGCTGATGACTCTTTGGTAGCTAATGATGACATGCTTGCTCCATGGAGGCGCAAAAGCAGTGAGTCTTCACCTGTGAAAAGTTCAAGGGATGGGAACAATGCGAATGTTGCTGGATCTGCGAATTCTAGCCCCTCATCGCTGTCAAATTATGGTTATGCAGAAACTGAGCATGTCAAGAAAGAGGAGAGTATATCAGCAAGATCAATCGAAAGAGAAGAAGAGCCAGGGCCATCATTAGAGGATGAGGAAGCTATTGCAGTACAAGAGCAAGTGAAGCAGATAAAGGCACAGGAGGAAGAATTTGAAACTTTTGATCTCAAGATTGTGCATAGGAAAAACAGGTATGGTTTACCTTTCATTTTTAAAGGATAGTCTGGTTTTAAAAAAATTCACCCTTTAGAAAACAGTGGGTTTGCTTTCTTTGTCGTTTCTACCATTCATTTGGTACTTTGCACATTGTTGAGCTTTTATTTTCTGTCTGCATTATGTCTCTTTTGGTGTTTTGCTGATATTATATTTTTTAAGAGTGAATATGTTGCCAACTTGTTAATAGAATTACTAGATTCTGCAAAGAAGAGCATGCTATTCATATTCAAGGACTATTGACATGCTTGTGAATCACATTTAGAAAAAAGAGTATCTTAAACTGTGAAGCAATGAAGTTGAGCTTCTGCAGAAAAGTTATCTCTGAGCAATATATAGTTTCTCTAAGGATACACAATATGGTGAAACAATTATGGACTGCTCAGTAAATATGATTTGGATTGTTCAATATCAAAGTTTCTGATTTTTCTTTTTTAAAATGTTAAATTAGGCATAAGATAACACCTCAAAATATTTTTTGATTCGGAGAAAGAGCTGACAGGAGTTTATTTAAGTAATGAGATCAAAGCCTTATCTGGGGGCTAATTCAATCTTACTGAAGCATTAAGTAATGAGATCAAGCCTTATGAAAATGTAGCTATCCGAGATATTTTGATGTTGTATCCAGTATCTAAAGTGACTCTAGAGGTTAAGAATAGAGCATTTCACATACTTGGACTTGCTTATCCAGGCTCTGGAGGCTAATTCAATCTTACTGAAGCTTGGTTCATTATTTGTGCTAGGTATCGAGTTCAGATAAGCAAGAACCAGCCTTAGGTAAAGTAAGACAGTCTGGGAGTGAGATGTCATGTACCTAATGTGAGCTCACAAGTTAAGAATATCAGGGAGACTGAACATGTTTATACAAATGGTGAAGCTAAGTTGTATCTTTCTGAAGTTTGGTGGTTAATTTGAACTAGGTATCAAGTTGAAATTTCTACTTGTGTGCTCTTAGTTGGATGATTCGAATCAACTATTTATTCTGAATATTCAAATGTTTATTTGCTTCAAAGAATTACTTTTCTTTTAAGCATGTTAAGGTTTGAAGAAAATTGTTGCTAGTTTCTGTTATTATGAACTATAGAGGAAAAGGTTAATCTCTCTGATTCTTTTTATTTTTACTGGGTTTGAGCAAATTTGCATTGTTGATATTGGAAAGACTTGTTGCGCATCTTGTTTTGGGATAGTAATATTTGAAGATGAATAAATGAAGGATAATTTGTATGTTTGAAAGAACATATGGGTTACTATGTTTGGAAACTGCTTAAAGAAGATGTTCCTGTCTGAAAAAAGATTCTCAAATGGATATATGGGAGAGAAACGACAGAAAAAAGGATGTATCTTTTTCACTTATTTATTTTTATAGTGCAGAAAGGGCACGAGGGATGGTGCTCTTGTTCAGGGTAAAAAAGCCAAATGACTTGTGTGGGATTCCCCTCTAATTTTGAATTTTCAAGGACTAATGCTCAGCCAAATATATAGCACATTTGATATTTCACAACTTTTTTCAACAATTAACGTCCTAAAAGATGAGTTTCGAGTACAAAAACACAGCTGTTTGACTGGAGTCGGAGGATTGCAGTTGCAGCACCAGATTACTTGAAAAGTGTCACAGCCCCATATCTTACAACAAGATCGTGCCTCCTATATGTGTTGGAATTTCTCATACAAGTTAACTTTGGATAGTGGCCTTAAGAGTTTTAGTCTTATTTATGCCCCACTGTGTGTTGTACTTCATATATGAGCTTTCTTTCATTGTCAGGCAGACTAATCTTCCTTTGAGTGTCTTAGCATTTGCAAGGGTTTTAGATACTCGAATTTATTATAGTGAATATTTCTGTTATTATGTACTTACTTATAGTGAATATTTCTGTTATTATGTACTTACTTCATAAGTGGATTTCAAGTCCTTTGGTAAATTTCACTTCTATTGTTCTTTGGGTGATAAGAATCATTATTCCAGGACCACATTTTATTCTCTAAATTGGGAGCTCGGTCTACCCAGTTTTTTTTATTATTATTTTTATTTTTCTCTCAAGTACCTTTCCAGTTTCTGTTGGAATCTAAATGTCACTGTAACCAGATTTGTACTTGTTGCTCAGGACGGGCTTTGAAGAGGACAAAAACTTTCATGTTGTTCTAAACTCTGTAATAGCTGGGCGGTATCATGTTACTGAGTATCTAGGATCAGCTGCATTCAGTAAAGCTATTCAAGCACACGACCTTCACACAGGGATGGACGTTTGTGTGAAGATTATAAAGAACAACAAGGATTTCTTTGATCAGAGCCTTGATGAAATAAAGCTTCTCAAGTATGTGAATAAACATGATCCTGCTGACAAGTATCATATTCTTCGGTTGTACGATTACTTCTATTATCGAGTAAGTGATTGTCAAGATGTCTCTGCATGTGTTTCTCCTTCTGCCTCAGTCTTAAGTTTTATTTATTTAATTTTTGGTTTTTTTTTTTTTTTGGGGGGGGGGGGGTTGGTCAAAAGAGTAGAGATTGCATAAAAACTTAATTTGGTGTTGACAAGCATTTATATTTGCAGGAACATTTGTTAATTGTCTGTGAACTCTTGAAAGCAAATTTGTATGAGTTTCACAAATTTAATAGAGAATCAGGAGGGGAAGTTTATTTTACAATGCCAAGGCTCCAGGTTTGTATGTTACAAAGTTCTATGGCTTAAATGGAAATTAGATTAAATGGGTATTTTGAAAACTGACATTCTTGCAACTTAACCTGTGTAGTCAATAACGATTCAATGTTTGGAGGCACTTCAATTTCTGCATGGCCTTGGTCTCATACACTGTGATTTGAAGCCTGAGAATATTCTTGTCAAAAGTTACAGTAGATGTGAAGTAAAAGTTATTGATCTCGGAAGCAGTTGTTTTGAAACAGATCATCTGTGTTCATATGTTCAATCCAGGTCCTATCGTGCACCTGAGGTTATTTTGGGGCTTCCATATGATAAAAAGATTGATGTTTGGTCTCTTGGCTGCATATTGGCAGAACTTTGTACTGGGAATGTAAGTCCTGTTGTCTATAATGTGAAAGCATATTAGAATTTTGTTATTAACGGTGTTAAAATTTGAGTTAAAGTTCAGCAGTCATTTCTCTTATTGCTTGTTTGATTTGGAGTTTTGGAGCTTGGTGGTGAATTTGTACTGCTGTTGCCGTGCCAACTAAAATTTATGTTGTGATGAAGTAGGCATTTGTTTCTCCAATAATCTGATCTACAATTACTGTACTTATGCTGTTTATCTGTTTAGTTCTCTTGTTCTTTCTTCTGGTTAAAAATATCAGCTAGAAATTGGTGACTTTGATCGTCTTAGTGTGGCTTAAGCTATGATATACAAAGTCGAGTACAAATAATTAGGTTTCACTTTGCATACGTATGAGTTCTCCCATCTGAAGTCAAGTTTGTATACCTCCGTATCAATAGTGGAATACAATAGTAGTAATATGAAACTGGCTGCTGAGGAAAACTATAACTGCAATTTACATGTCTTCTATAAAAAGTTGCACAAACAATTAGAGTCCAATGTCTCCGATTAAATATGCTTGTTGAAAGAAATGAATTGTATTGTAAATATGTGTAGCCAATCCAAAACACCGAATTGAAGCATGGTTCGTTCGTTAATCCCCTATTGGCTTCGAACATGAATTCTCATGCATTGCCTGCACTAAAGTTTGGATGCTTTGATTGCAAAAGTGGAATGGAATAAGGTTTTGCGAAACAGGTCACTGAGAAAAAAAGAAAAGAAAAAGAAAAACTATAAAATGAACACCGACAATATTTACATTGGTTAATTGCATATGCACGTGCAAGTATGCATGAGAGTACGTTACATGATAGATCTTAGGATTTAAATTCTAATATTTCTCTTCAAGTGAATTGGAATGGATGTATTTAAGTTTTGGATTTTGATTCATTTGTTAACATTTTATTATTTCAATGGTGTAATTAGCTTGGCATTGCTGTCAATATTGGTAGCTTGTAGCAATCTGAAGGCTTCACTTTGTTGCAACAACCTCATGTCACCTTTCCCAATCTCTTTTACCGTTTCTTTTAAACAATGTTTCCCGTCACCTGGATGAGTTACTGACATAATTTGCAATGTTCTAGGTGCTCTTCCAAAATGATTCCCCTGCAACATTACTTGCTCGAGTTATTGGAATTATTGGACCAATTGAACAAGATATGCTTGCTAAAGGACGAGATACATACAAATATTTCACAAAAAATCACATGCTTTATGAGCGGAATCAGGTAAAAGTTGCATGGCCTCATGTAAAGTGCATTTTTTTAAGACCTTGTGTATTTGTATGTCACATGTCAAAAGTCTGTTGTTTCATTTCAAGCCAACAGTAAAGATATAGATAGAACTTGTGGAGATAAAAGACATTCAAAAGAGGAATAGTTTAATCATATTTACTTATGCTGTTCTTATCTTCCTTGGGTTCCCCCCCATTCCAAATAGCCAAGTCAATTTTATATACATCAAATGATTTCATGTTTTACATGGTTCCTCTCATCCTCATTAAACATTCTTATTGACAAGAGACTCATCAATTTACTGGGAAAGTGATGAGGGACGAAATTCATATTGTTTAGTTTTATTTTCTTCACTGTAATAGAGGATCCTAGATCTATCTAGTTTCTCCATTAATTATTTTATAGAGGACAAGAATTTCAGAGGTTAGTAGTTTAAGTTTTGGCTCTATACAATTCTATTTTATAGCCTTTGTAAAACCAGCATTCCATCTTTGACATTTATACTGAACAACCATTGGCATTATGTTCTTTAAAAACATAGGATTTGTTAACTTAAACCCTAATCTAGGGTTTTTGTTGATTTTCCATCTGAAAACCGTAGCTTTGACATGAATCAAAAACCCTTACTTTCTTTCCACACTTCCATAGGCATTTCATAGGGGTTTGATTCAAAACAAAAAGAAATAGGTATTCAAATGTTGGCCATCAACTTTGCCATAGAAAGACTCATGGATACTGGAACTATATTTGACTGATTAGCTGTATGGCTTAATTGTTCTTCCTCACCACCCCCACTGCCTAACCTACTGCCAAATCATAAGGATCTGTAGTATGAAGAATTGGTTGTTCTTAACCGACTTTGCTCTGGCATTATGAAACACTAAAAGAAATTTAACAATCAGATTAAAAATGGAAGCTGTCCATTGACCTTTTTTTTCAGCCTATGGAAAGAGTAAGTAATTGTTATTGATGCATTTGTGCAACTAGAAAGCATGCACATTGCAGTTCAAAATGATCTGTTACTTCTGTGTCGGTTAGAATGACATACAGTGATGTGATGTTTAAACTCTTTGAATTGCAAATACAGATAATTCTGATCAAGTTGGGAAAAACGGAAAAGAACTGAAAAGATTTATAAAGGAATGATATTCTTCTTTGTCCTTTGGTCTCATTGTACTACAGATAAAAGAAGAGAATTGAATTGATATAGAATACCTTTCTTTTTTTCTCACCCCACTTATGCTAAGAGTTGCAAATAGTAATCTAATGAATCTCCACATTGTTCTAAATCTCACCAGCACAGAGTAATTGTTTTAAATAGGCAGATGGCTTCTCAATAAACACAAAAACATGATTCTATCCTCAGCTCGATTCTGTACCTACACTAAGTTTCCATCTCTCTTTTTTGTTTTTTTTTTCCTTAAATTCCTTTTCCCAGAACAAAATTTTGCCTACATTTACTTCTATCCTTTCCCTGGTCTTGTTAGTTGTTAACTCTTAAACAGATGGCAACAGTCTTTCTTATTACCAGCGGTCTGTGCTATAGATGGTGGGTTTTGGTTAAAATTACGCTGTTGATTATATGAGTGAAGTAAGAAGCTGGTTATCATATGTTTTTATTTTCTGTTGCTAATGAATGCACTACTTCCCTTGTCATGCCAGAATAATTCCCACTCTTGTTACTTGCAAGCATGTAAATGTAAAATTTGTTCCTCTTACATCTGATCAAATATCTTATTGGTTAAGGGTGTTTATGACTCCACAGGGTCCCACTTGTGCTTTAAATGCATGCGAAACTAATATAATAACCATCTTGCTTTTAATTTAAAATAATATTCCCCCCCCCCCCAAAAAAAAAAAAAAAAAAATTGGATGTCTATTTCTATCTTAGGATGTAAAACAAAATAACGCTCTATTTTATAGAATAAACATATTTTACATCTACGAAGATTCTCCGGAATCAAATCTTACTAACACTAGTCCACCACTAATGACATTAATAAGGCTAATGTTGTAACCTTCTTGTGGCCAAATTTACTCTCAAATCAAGGGTACATTCAGTTTTGGACAGTGTAAATAGTTTATTTTCAACCGTTCCTTAATGTTGTATGTAGTTGAACTAAGGCATTCATATTGGGATGAGGTGTACTTCCCAAGAAATTTAAGTTTATTTCTTGTAATACAGCTTGCAAGTCAATGTTTAGTTACTTTAAGGTTTGGAGGGTTAATGCAGCAGCTGACGTGTTAAGATGGTTTAGTATATAGTGCCTGAAATGTTAGTCAAAGTATATGTTTGAAGACCAATATATAATGTGATTTATAATTCCTCACTGATTCTAGAGTGTCAGTTCACACCCAATAAGATTGTTTCACTTAATTGATATGAAATCTGAATTCATCAAATCTAGAATTTATTTTTGGGAACAAATTCCTCAAATCTGAAAATTGATCTATTAGATTGTATAGATATTGACATGATCTAGTTACTATGAACTTCTGTTAACTTGTTTAAAGATCGTAAGACATTTTCACTTCTTGGATGATATACTTCTTCTTCATGTACAGTTTGCTTGCCTCGTCCTTTTTTATTTCAACCTTTTGCTTTTGTGGTTTATTCACTCAACTTGCTTGCTATTATCAGGAGACCAACAGACTTGAGTACTTGATTCCTAAAAAGTCATCTTTAAGGCATCGGTTGCCAATGGGGGATCAAGGGTTCATTGACTTTGTATCTCACTTACTTGAAGTTAACCCGAAGAAGCGCCCTTCAGCATCAGATGCTCTAAAACACCCGTGGTTATCATATCCCTACGAGCCAATATCATCTTGAACCAAGTTGAACTCATTGGTTGATTCAACATGCTCAAGCCATTATTTGTCTTTGGTTCAGTGCTTGATTTAAAGGGCAGAAAAGTTCCCAGGGAAAAATCCATATTACCTATTCATTATTAGATTGATCTTCAAGGAGGCTCCACCTTTCACTTGCTTGCACAGTTCAAAGATTTGCCTGGTTGAACGGATCATTTTCAGGGGTGCCCTTCCATTGTTCAGAGTTGTAGTATTTGATTTATGGTGACCAAGATGTAAAAGATGCACGCACCATGTAACTCTTAGGTTTCTTTTTCTTTTTTGCTTGGAAGGAAAGCTTTTCAATCTTTGTTGTACATGATGTGTGATTATTTCTTTAGGCTGTTAGTAAAAGCTTGTGCAATAGTTGCTTGTCCAATTTTGATCGTCTTGTGAGTTGTTGGTTGCTCTGTATTAGTTGGAAGCAGCCCTGGTAGTTTCTGAGTTCTGACCCTGAATTGAATGAATCTGTTTTCCGTCAGGGTTCCAGCTACACTCTATGTTGTTTGACTTATCAACCACACCCTCTCCTTCTCTGGCACGGGGAAGAATGTATTCTAATGGTTAATGGGAGGCACAAGTTCATTGGAACAGTGAATTTTAACATATTTGGATTACGGTTAATTTCTTTTTTTCTTTCATCCTTTTTCAACAAGAGTAATTTTGTTACAGGGCACATCTGAAAGAAATTTCTCTGTGATCAGAATAGCACAATCCAATGCATCTTATTATTATTATTTGGGTCAATTTTTAAGCAAAAACGATCAGTTAACAGGGCATTTTTCAAATTCCTTCTTGATATGATCTTCTCTGTAAACATCAGAATTCAATGAATCTTATTTGTGCGGTTTCTCCATGACAATGCTAGCCACAGAATATCTTATTTCAGGTTCTGGGGAAGTCCCTCCTGCATTGCAGCTGCTGTTAAAATCTGAGGACTCTGCTTGCGCCCACAATGAACAATAAACATCTGAAGACGATGTGAAGTAATTCTATGTTTGAATGGACTATGAGAGATGGATAATGAACGTAGCTAGGTATTTTTTCTAGTTCTATTCTTTAGAAATTCATTGCAAGGAAAAGAGAGAGACAACCTGAAAGAAGTGCACTCTTTCTAGATTTGGATCATCAGCTTTATGGGAGAGGGAGACCAAAACATTGGACCAAATTTCTAAATGTGGTATCTCTGTAGACATTGTAAGTCATATCTTTTGTTAATTTTTTCAAGGTTTTCTTTCAGGTCATAATGAGTTCAAAACAATCGCCAAAGCATTACTTGGTTGGACTTCAAAATAAAGCTGGTTGATTTATGAGCCGCCTAAAGCATTCTCATCTATATGCCAAGGTTGTATTGCCTTGAACAAATGCACCGCAAAATTGTCAAAGGTGTTTTGGTTTTTTTGTATATAAGAATTGGCTTCTGCACAGCAAACAACTTCTTTCTCGAATCCTGAGTCACTGTCAGATGGGGTAACTAAAAGGCAATCTAAAGTGCTAAAACTTCATTAAAACTTGAGAGGTCTAATATGTTTATAAACGTAGATATGCTCAGCCACAAGTTGCAGAGGCATGTAGAGCATTTGAACTGAATTATACAGTCCAGGATAATTACATCCTTGTGTGATCAGCAATGAATAAGACAGACTGTTACTGTCACCTAAGGCAGTAGGGAAAGTGAAAATGCTGGCAGAGTGCTTGAGCAACATCACCTATGGTAGTAGTTGTTCCTGAAACTGTCGCATCTGGATACTTCTCGGATCTGCTCTATGAAGATGATCCTCCAGATCTAGGCCTTTTATAACCCAGTTTGATAAGCTTTTGCACAAGCATTTTCTCTGCATTTGCCTGACACCAAAAAAGGAAAAAAAGGGATTTGGACAATTGCAAATAGAAGGATTGAGATTGAGCAAAACTGGGAAGGAAAAAAATTTAAATGTCAAGGATACAAAAAGATTCAAGAAAACATCAGATGTACCAGCCGATGCTGCACATATACAAATGAAATGCAAACTCAAGTTGAAAATGAGGTAGTATTATTCAAGGTTGAATATAGCGGAAGAGTCTGTGAGTTCGTGCATTCATGTGCAATAGAAGAGAGAAAGAACAAACCTCAAGCATGGGACTATCCTTTGGAATGTTGCAAGCTAGTACCACACTAAGACCAGTCTTCAATGCTAGAAATTAATAACATCAGTGAGACAAGGATCGATAAGAAAGATGAGTTCATTTCTTGTCTGAAGCTTTTACCTAGTCGACGTGCAATACCAGATCCTGTGTTGTCTGATGCTCCTCCAATCAAAGAAGTAACACTGACCTGATTGCTCTGACAGTGAACACAAGTGTAAGGAAATATGATAGGCATAAAGGCGATGGTCAATAGTTCAAATATGCATCTATGTCCTAAAGAACAGGCATCCAATGTCAGGAATTTGTAAAAATAAAACTTATAGAAAACTTATGTTGTTCTCCTTTGTTTTGTGTATTTTTATTTTCCCGAAAAGTAATTGAGTTAAGCCAACATCTCCTCTGACATAAACAAAATTACATGTGAAGGAAGAACAATTTTATTAAAGAGAGAAACCATACTATGTCTCACCCAAGGGGGAGAAGAAACTTACAGGTCGTGTTGGCGCAGCAGCATATAAATGCCCAAATTTAGCAGAGTTACAACTAACCCAAACATATATCTGTTGGGAAAGAGAAAAAGATGAAAAATCCAAATGAGGGAAGCAAAACATAAAAGATGATAAAAAAATAGACGGAATGTAACCAACAGTTCATACAGTTCCTAAGCTCCAGAAAGATCTCCACTCTTCAAATCTTTTGCACATATCTACTTCGAATGAAACAATAAAACGGAGAAACATCTAAGTTACCCGTCAATTGAGAATATTTCTCTTTTCTCATACTTGAAACAAACTCCAGATGTCCAAATCAAATTGGCCACCATCAAAGAAATTTTAATGCAAATGCATCAAACAACTGAAGCACTATCTTCTCATTCAAGCACAAGTTACATGAACCCAACCCCATTACCACAACTGTGCAAACAGTGACAAATACTACATCTTCAAATTACACAAGAGCAAGTAGAAGAAAACCCAATCATAGAACCAAAACACAAGTTCAGTTAAATGCAAACAAAAGTGCCAACTAGACAGCAAAATATTCTATTCCCACAAAAGAACTTATAAAAGCAAGAAACATGCAGTAGACATAGTTAAAAAGTGAAGACAAGCCTGTTTCTGAAGACAGATGATCTGACAGTGGAAGATGACATCATCAATGAGTTCAGAAAAGCAATTGATTTGCAACCCACTTTCCCCGTTGTTGGAACTCATTTCATCTCCAATTTTCAAGTTATTCTTGCCTTCTGCAACAATTTCATCCTTGGAAGAGCCATCAACTACTTCATTCTCCATGGAAATTGGCAACAATGTTAACAGAAATCTTGTAAGGGAAGACTTCTGTTGGAGAATTTTGGGAAATTTTCCAAAGGTGGAAATGGATTGTCTGAACACTGGTGCTGCTGGAGAGAAGAATGGATGGGGGGGGGGGGGAATTTCAAATGCATTGGATCAGTTAAAAAATCAGCAGAAAAAATAATGTGACCTCTGCTAGTCTTACGTATAATCTTATCTTGAAGATTATTAAAAAAGGAACATATTACATGTGCCATTAAAACTGTCGCTGTAAGATCCTGATTTACCAAAACCTAACTGTGTTTTGACGTTTAGGCTTCAGAAATAGGGAGAGAGTGGACAACTGTTTGACTTTCATTACAGGCGCTCCCAAGGTTGAAGTTCTTTCTTGATAATTTTCTTCAACAACTATAATTTTTCCAAGTTATGTTATAGGCTCAAAGGAACAAAACTCAAAGTCAAACTAAGGGTTTAGCTGCTATCCAGAACAGGCAAAGAAACTCTTGTTAAGACAGTTCTTCAAGCAGTTTCTACATACGTTATGTTGGTTTATCAGTTGCTTAAGGGAATAATGTAATGTTCTGATGTCACTTATCGGACATTTCTGGTGTGAAGGTGGTGATGCTCATAAAGGAATTCACATGCTTTCATAGGACAGATTCTGCCATTCAAAGGAGGAGGGGCCTTAAGTTTCGGAAAATTTTCATATTTCTAACGAAGCAAAGCTTGCCAAACAATGCTGGGGATTACTTCAATTTCATTCTTTAGCTGCACAAGTTTTGAAGTTTAGATATTTTAAAAGGCATTCAATGATGAACTGCTGGTAGTAGATCTTTCCTGCAGTAGTCATTTTTATTTGGGAGGGAGTTACTTTGTCAAGGTTTGAGATTAAGAGTAGGAAATGGGCATAACATCAAAGTTTTCGAACATCCGTGGCTGCCTATGCCCTATTGTTTTAAGCCTGTATCTCAAAACCTGTTCTTGCAATCATCACTAAGGGTATTTGACTTGATTCAGTCAGCACAATGGAACAAGCCACATATAGAGCAACTGTTCTATAAGGTAAGAACAAGCTAATAATCTTTGTTCAGAATCAAAAACAAAAAGATCCAAATTTGAAGTGATCGGGCAGTAGCAAGTATGCTGGTTTAAGCAACACCACTAACGCAGACAGCCATAACAAGTGCCTATATCATTAACAACCTAACCTTTTGCAGTTTCGTTACTTAATCTAGCAGCTTAATACTATCAACCGAACATTTGAAAAAAAATTTAAAATCCTGAAAGCATTCTTACAGAAGTGCAAAGGAGGCTTGATTTCCGTCGGCCCAAGCTCCAGCAAATAGGGAAGATGATCAATATTTTCTGCTTCGCGGGATTCTTCGTCGACGGCTGGTTGCGGAAGCCTTTCGAGAAGATCACAAAGGGTGGCTCTCTTTCGATTCGTGAGAATTGAACTGGAACGGTTTATTTTAGTTTTTTTTTTTTTTTTGATGTTTAATACAGGAGTTAATTATTTCCCGGGGGCAAAGAGGGGAATGGGGGCGGGGAAATAAGGGTTAGCTGGTAGAATATTAATTTAAAAGTTTATTATCATCATTAATAAATAGCATGAAATTTTCAGAAAAAATTTTAAAATTTGATAAGTAATAAACATGAAAACTACCTAGTTTTCTTTTTTATAAAGTATAAAAAATATTTGTAGTAATAATAATAATAATAATAATAATAATAA
>JAWZTD010000130.1:41455-52711 GCA_035221335.1 Echites panduratus | reverse complement strand
AAACCTTTTGATGAATTCTTGAAATTTTCATGGTGTGTTCTTGAAAATTTGAACTTCAACAATCTTGGATCACATCAGCAAAGATGATGATTGATATTACCAACTTTCAAAAGCAAAAATGGAGAGTCACTTTATGAAGCATGTGAGAGATTTAAAGATTTTTTCAGAAAGTGTCCTCACCATGGAATTCCTACTTGGTTGCAAGTGCGAACATTTTACAATGGTTTATATCCTGATATACAACAAGTGGTGGAGCAATCAACAGCAAGACTCCTAAAGAGGCATATAACATTATTGAGGTGATGACAACCAACAACTATCAAAGGCAAGAAAGAAATATGCCAAGGAAAGCTGCAGGAATTCATGAGGAAGATAGAATTTCAGAAATTGAGGCTAAACTTGATTCAATTCAAAGGCAATTGGAATCATTAAATGTGCACTCAATCAATACTATAGCCCAATATTGTGCTTTGTGTGGATGGAATAATTTTTGTAAAGATTGTCAAGTTGGGAATTCATTTGCTTAATTCGAACAACCTATTATGTCAACAACTTCTCAAGAGGACAAGGGAATCCCTATTCCAACATATATAATAGTGGGTGGAAGAATCACTCTAATTTTTTCACGAAGCAACAACATCAACGTACCCCAACCAAAGAAATCCTCCCACTTTTCCAATTCAAGAGAAGAAATCTAATTTGGAGGATGCTTTGACAAGATTTCTTGAAGAATCAAGCAAAAGGTTTGAGAAAATAAAAATTCTATTGAAAAATCAAGCTTCTTCAATTCGGAATCTTGAAGTTCAAATTTTTCAATTGCATGACTTACTTTCCAAAAGAGTTCAAGGGACCTTGCCAAGTAAAAAAGAGAAAAATCCAAAGGAGCAAGCAAATGCAAAAACTTTAAGGAATGGAAGAGAATTGGAGGAACCAAAGACGGAAGATCAATTTGAAGAAAAAGAAGAAGTAGAAAATCCAAAGAGGCAGTCTCTAAATCCTACTACTCAATAAATTTTAGAAGAAAGCACGAGATAAGCATTTTCTAAATTTCTTGGCATGTTTAGAAGCTTGCATGTTAACATTCCTTTTGCAGATATGTTGGAGCAAAAGCCAAAATATGCAAAGTTCTTAAAGGAAATCCTTACTCACAAGAGAAGATTTGGAGATCACAACATAGTCACATTAAATGAGGAATGCAGTGCCATACTTCAAAATAAGCTACCACCGAAGCTTAAAGATCCAGGGGGTTTTACTACTCATTATACTATTGGTAGTATTTTTTTAAAAAAAACTTTATGTGATTTGGGTGCAAGTATAAATTTAATGCCTTATCTAGATATGTAGAAAAAGTGGATCGAAGCGAAGGAAGTGGTCGACCTCTCACGTGCACCTCACGTGACGATTGCTCCTTTTTTTTCTTTTTGTTTTTTCTTTCTTCTTCTTTATTTTCTCTTCTCTTCTTCTTCTCTTTTTATTTATTTATTTATTATTATTATTCTCTTTTATTATTATTATTATTATTATTATTATTATTATTATTATTATTATTATTATTATTATAAGGGTTCCCTTTTTTTTCCCTGCATGGTTTTTTTATTAATTAATTTTTTTTCTCACTACTTCCTTTTTGTTCTTCTTCTTTTCTTTTATATCCTTTTTTTTTCATCCTCTTGCACCACTCTTATGTTACTTTTTTTTTTTCTCTCTTCTCTTCTCTCCTTCTTCTCTTTTTTGTTATTATTATTATTCTTCTCTTTTATTCTCTTTATTATTATTATTATTATTATTATTATTATTATTATTATTATTATTATTGTTGTTGTTGTTGTTATAAAAATCAAGATTCTTTTTTTTTTCTTTGCCAAGTTTTTTTTATTAATTAATTTTTTTTGTCACGCCTTCCTTTTGTTTTTCTTCTTTTCATTTATATCTTTTTTTTCCCCTATCGTCCTCTCACATAAACCTTTTTTTTCCTTTTTTTTCCACTCTTTCCACTTCTTCTTCTTCTTCTTTTATTTTTTTTCTCGCTTAATTTTTCCCTTTTTTTTTGTAGCACGCTTTCCTCTTCTTTTTTTTTTTTTAAATATGCATATCTCCATCCTGAAAATCAGGACAAATCATCATCATGAGCCATATCAACTATAGAACTGTGGTTGAAGTACAAAAAAGTTTGTCTCTTCCTACGGGAACACGTGGACTGTATTTCAAGGGACCATGTGGATTGCTTTTCAACATAATAGTAAAAGAATATTGTATAATAATACATATAATAACTTCACCACTTCTCTTCTTTTTATTTTTATCTTATATATAATGAATATTATGTAAATATATATTATATATAATAATCTAGATGGCATAACTATCAATATGACCACTGAAGTTGTGTGGTTTTTTCAATTTGACTATTCAACTTTCAAACATATTAATTTGACCATTTAATTTTGTGAGATTTACAATTTAGTCGTTTAACTTTATCTGATTTTTAATTTAATCATTTAACATTATAACTTTTGTTAATTTTGCCATTCAACTTTGTAAAAATTTTCAAAGGATTTAACCTTGCAATGGTCAAATTGATAAATTTTCAAAGTCGAGTGGTCAATTTGAAAGTTGAATGGTTAAATTGAAAAAAAATCATACAACTTCAATGGTCATATTGATACTTCTGCCTAATCTAGATATATATAAGCGGGTCTTGCATTTCTAAAGATAACTCATTTCATTTTCCTTCTAGTCCACAGATCACTAATTTCATCATTGCATGGAAAGCCTTAACCACTAGTACGGGTTGCATACTATTTCTCTTCTTTTTTTTTCGACAATTATTTTTTCCTATTTTTTATAATTTTAATTTGCCTCACTCCTTCCTCTTCTTGTTCTCTTCTTTTTTTTATTTATTATATTTTATTTTTATATATCTCCCTCCTGAAAATCAGGGCAAATCATCTTTCATCAGCCATATCGACTATAGAACTATGGTTCAAGTACAAAAAAAGTATGACTCTACCTACAAGATCACGTGGACTGCATTTCAAGGGACCACGTTCACTGCTTTGCACAAGAATATTATATAATAATAATATATAGGAATAAAGAAAGGCACCTTGCGAGCTAAGAAACGGAACTAATCCAATTGAAAACTCTGAAATGGAGAACAAAAAAAACAAATAGAAAACTAGCTACTTGGATCAGTTCCATTTCTTAGCTCACAAGGTGCCTTTCTTTTTTCCTTCATGTTATTATTATATTAGTTGGTTTATCATTACTTCCGTCATGTATAATTTTTTTGTTTTTTTCAACTTTTTTCCCTACCTCTCTATTTTAGTAGTATTAGTTGTCGTTGGTTTATCATTGTTTTAATTGTGTCCATTCTTTTCTCATTGTTCCTATATTTTTTTATAACATAATAGTAACTTACATTGTTGTTATTTTGAACAAAGTTCAAAATAATATAAAAAACAATTGATATTGCTTCATCAATTGTTGTTAATTTTTCCCTACTGTTTTGAACTTTGTTTTTGGGAGGTCTCCTTGCATGTTTACCCCTTTGATTTGTGCATATTATCAAGTCTTAGTAACTAGGTGGATAAAAATGCAAGGCGACGTCAGCGTTACATTGAGATGGTTCCTTAAAAAAAGTTGAACTCCGTCACCGTAGGAGGGAGGCTCTGGCTGAAAGAAATAAAAGACCTGTTGCCTCTACATCATTTGCTTTCCAGTCAGAATCAGCCAAGACTTCAAGTCAACCAGCCTCTCACCCTGTTGCATAATCTGTCTATGAGCATGTTGCTCTTTCTGGAACAGCTATAGAACTGTCTTCGTACCTCCATGATGAATCAACCTATGAACATATTCATTTGCCTCCTAGTGAAACTACTCTTTCCACAACAACTAGTGATTCAGTCTCTAGTTTACCTCTCCAAACTATGTCTTGCAAGCCTTCTGCTTCTCCGTTTCCTAGGCTACAGAAAATTCCCACCGAATTGTTGGTTCTTCTGGAAATTCCCGATTATGGGTACTGTGGAGCTAGGCGATTCCACTTAGAGCCTTTAAACTTTTACTGCTAGGGAAGAGAAGAATCACTTTCTTCTCTGCCGATGCTTACTCTCTTAAGAGGTTTTTGGTTGGACCTGAAGAGGAAAGTGAACACTTTCAGAGAAACATCTGAACTTGTAACAACAACTTTCTCTCTACCTCCGTTGGTGCAAAATATGATCTTGAATTGACAAAAAATGCCCAAGGTGTGTATACTTTTCTTCTGCAATTTCAAGTTTATCACTTTCTGGATGGTTTACTTCCTATAAATGATAAGCCTATTGGGTCAATTATACTTTTTTGACACTGACGAAGAACTTGTATGAAGGCTTGGCTATTAACCAAAGTTACTTGAGAGTACCGTGAAGCATCTCATGCACATTCTTTCTGATTATCCTTATAGCAAATTCTTCAAGGATCTAAGTGATGTTACGGACTTAGAGGCCCTTAACATTGTACTCAATTGTTATCCCGATTTGGACCAAAGGATGTACAAGTTGCCTTCTATGTCTCAGGTAGTTGCTATATTTACCAAATTTGAGAATGATGAGGCTAAAAAAAGTCCCTACATTCATATATATAGCCATTCTAACAGGAGCCATAAGATTCATCATTATTATGCATGTTATGATACTCTGTAGTATGCTCTTTTGTTCCCTCCAGGAGAAACTAGATGGCATGCTAATATTCATAGAGTAGAGAAATGTAATAACAAAACAAAACGAGGTGATGTTTGTGAAGATGAACCTATCATTGTTCTAACTATGGCAAATACCTCCACTGAAGTTATATTGCAAGAACAAAGAGGCAAGTCTACTCCTTGCCTTTCTTATCGCATTCCATCCTCTTTCTTTCTTAATGTTTATTATTAGTTTTTATTATCTTGTAAGCCTTTTGAAATCGCTATTCGAACAGCTGTTGAACATGGGAAGAAACATAAAAGCAATGTCACAATCAGGGAGTATTATTGTTATAAACTCCAAATGAGAAGAAAAGATGAGTCAATGTTGCTACATAGTCTTAGATTATTGTAACAATACTCGGTTGATATGCACATAAAAGTTGAAACCTCTAGACTTGACTTCCATAGAAGGAAACAAATGACATTCAAACTGAAATCTTACAGAGTATCATATAGTGCTTCTACTAGGCAAACAAAAGGAGCTAAAATTGGTCATCGAATCATGTTGCCAGCTTCTTTCGTAAGTGGTCCAAGAGATATGCCTCGTAGATACCTAAAGGCAAGGGCATTAGTCCAGAAGTTTGGAAAGCCAAACATTTTTATTACCATGACTTGTAATCGAGCATGCAAAGAAATTCAATTGAATCTGGAATTCACTGAAAAACCACAGGATCAGCCAGATCTTTTGGCTAGAGTATTTTGGGCAAAGTTTGAACTTCTAAAATCAGAGCTTATTAAAAAAAAATTTCTTTGGTGAGGTTGTTGCTCATGTGTGTGTAATCGAGTTTCAAAAAAGGGGATTTCTTTATGCTAATCTGTTGTTAATTCTAAAGCCTCCATCTAAACCTCTTAACCCAGAATATTATGAGAAAACTGTATTTGCCGAGTTACCTGATCCTGTTATAGAACCTTATCTGCAATCACTTGTTGTCAAGCACATGATGGATCGCCCTTGTGGAGGTCTAAATAAGAATTGCTCTTGTATGAGAGATAGAAACTGAAAAAACCATTATCCTAAGGATTTCTGTGAACAAACAAATCATGCTGACCTATATTTACCTATATTATCGCAAAAGAAATTATGGTAGAAAGGTGACAGTGTGTCATGATGTGTTAAATAATAGATGGGTCGTATCGTATAATCGATACTTGCTGGCTCTTTCGATTGCCATTTCGAAGCTTGTCAAGTGTTTGTATAAGTATGTATACAAGGGTCATGACCTTGTAAGCTTCCGCATTATGACATTCGGCAATGCAATATGAGTTCCAAGATGGTAGATGGATATCATCTCTGGAGGCATTCTGGCGATTGCATGGATTCCGTATAATTGAAATGACTCCTTCAGTTTATACAATCCAAATCCATCTTCCAAGCCAACTTCTATCTTTTTTAAAAAATTCAGATCATACCAGTCTGTTGAATGATGTTCATTTTTCAAAAACCATACTCACTAAATTCTCTTCTTGAATTCATCTGAGTCAGCTACTAAAGAACTAAACTGTTTGTATAGAGAATTTCCAGAACACTTTGTCTGGAATTCAGGTAAAAAACAATCGTCTCAAAGGCAATGACAACAGGTTGTTGGCTGAATAGTTACGGTCAGTCCAAGTGAGGGTGAGCATTATTATCTAAGGCTACTTCTTTTACATATTCGATAACCGACCTCGTTTAAACATCTATTAACTGTTAGCCAAGAAAAAATGAAGTTTTTTAGAAAAGATGTTCTTCGTTTTGGTCTCTTACAGTCTGATTCATACATCGATTATGCTCTTCGAGAAGCAACTACTTTCCAAATGTCTTCATCTCTAAGATCATTATTTGCTCATCTACTTATTTATTGTTCTCCAAACAATCCCATAATGCTCTTTTACAAATTCGAATCTGATCTTTCAAGCAACTATTGTCATTTTCTGTCTACTAATACATATAGAACTAATGACATTAGGCATAGAATCCTACTAGATTGTAACAAGTCTCTTGAGGAGATGGGCAAATTTGTCACTGATTTCCATTTAGTATCCAATAATTTTTTACTTCAGCATCTTGACATCATTACAAAGGAAATTGAAAGTGAGAGGAATATTAAGGTATCGGCTGAGGACTTGCTCATACATAACAAGTTGAATTGTGGCCCGAGATCAGCATATGATGTAATTCTAGCTACAGTGTTCTCTTCTGAAGGTCAGGCCTTTTTTTGTTGATAGTCCTAGTGGAACCAGGAAGACATTTCTATATCGATCTTTGCTAGCCACTTTAAGATCACAAGGTTATGTAGCATTAGCAGTTTCAACATCCAGTGTTGCAGTATCCATAATTCCTTTTAACAGAACACCTCATTTTAGATTCAAAATACCTCTTGACATCTCAGAGAATAAGGTTTGCCAATTGAGTAAGCAAAGTAGTACTGCAAAGACTGTGAAGGCTAAACTAATCTTGTGGCATGAAGCTTCGATAGCAAAGAAAGAAAGCATTGAAGCTTTTGATGACTTACTCAAAGACACTGAAATTTGATAATCGTTTGGTGGGAAGACAATTGTCTTAGATTGTGACTTCCGGCAAACTTTGCCTATCATAAATAAAGGCTCCGGGGAGAAACAAATTCAATCAAGCCTTGTTAATTCCAGTTTATGGACATTGATGAAAAACTTGTACTGACAGAAAATTTGCTTGCAATGTTAGATCCAAGCTTTTCCAGTTCTTATTAAGTGTTAGGGAAGGATTGAAGTTACCGATGATGATTCTCATATATGTTTACCTAAAAATATAGTCATTCCCTATTTAAATGTTGAGGATTTCCTTAACATGTCAGACTATAGACATCTTGTTGGTGTTGTCTGAACATTGCCGTTTAGTAAATCAATTTTCTTTTGCCGTCACAAAAGCACTTTCTTAAATGTTCAAAACTGAATATTAACTAATCATTGTTCATCTTTTTTTTATAAATAGGCTTCTTGAGTGTGTTTTCCCAAAAAATTCTCTTTAATATGATCAGCCTTATAAGATCAATAGATATATTCGATCTACTGAGAATGATTCTGTTGACGAGCTTAACAATATTATGATCATGAGATTTCTTGGGACACTACGTGTTTACACTAGCATGGACAGAACCATTGATGAATATTACCAAGGAGACTATGAAGATTTTCTCAATTCTCAAAATCCAAGAGGTCTCCCATCTCATAAGTTGCTCTTGAAAGAGAGTTGCCTTATCCTTCTGAGAAATTTGAATCCAGCAGAATTTTTGTGTAATGGCACAAACCTCATATGCTGAGAATTAAGAAAGTACTGCCTCTGTGCAAAAATTGCATTTGACCAACATGATATTAAATGAGTTATGCTCTCAAGAATACCTCTTCAAAATTCGAATGGTGAAAAATATGGAATTCCTTTCATAAGAACATGGTTCCCTGTGTTTTTATGCTTTGAAATCGCAATCACCAAATCACAAGGCCAAGCATTTGATTATGCAGGAATCTATTTAAGTGAACCAGTCTTTTCTCATGGTCAACAGTATGTAGCTTTATTAAGAGCTAGAACCTCAAATGCAGTTAAGGTTTTGATTGTTCCTGGAACATATGATGGCATGAAAAATGATTGAAAAACATGATATGTTGTTTTTGAAGAAGTTTTGAGGATGACAAATAAAACAGTTTCTTTCCTTGAAGTAGAATGTAATTAGTTTTTATAATAATTTGTTCTCATGATTGGTTTGTTTTTGTTCTTTGTCATTTAACTATAGAATGGTTCTTACTATCGAAGATGTTAAGCCTGGGATGAGAGAATGGACGTCTAAGATCATCGTACAGGAGAAACAACAAATTGTTACTTCCTTAAGCACTCTATCAAAAAAACCAAAAATTTGTCTTCGTCGATAATGAGGTATATTCCTCCCATATTTGATTACTGTCTTCCTAATCTTAATTATTTAGCCTTGTTTTATTCTATAGTCAGAATTGGTCCGGTCTAACAAACTTTTGTCTTCCACAATGACGGCATTCAAGAGTTGAAGGCATTATGTTTAACCGAGACATTCCAACAATGAGCCCCCGTCTCCAACCTTACAAGAAATGTTTGATCTCTAATGTTGAAATCAGACTTATTGATCCACAGTATAAAATGTCTGATATTGAAATTCAATAGGTCATTAACACTAGGACTGTTGTCGAAGAACTTCCTAACAATGAAGATGTCATGCCTGTCGACTATACAAACACAGCTTTCAAGGACTTGGGACAATACATGGACGAGAAAAAGACATTCGTTAATGAGTTGTTATGTTACCAATGCATTAAATTTGTTTTTTTTTCCACCCACTTGTTCTTAATCAAAACTATTGTCGTATCTTTGCAGATGTTTTGGCCTTCATTGTTCATGCATTGGAGCAAAGGACAATCCAGGGAAATGGCATAGAATCGACTACCCAGAAGTTTGTCCTCGTTATTGAAGGGTATGGACTATACTTATCTACTGAAGCATTGACTCCCTCGAATACTATTTCTTGCATTGGCATTACAAAAATCTCACTCTGTTGCTTCTCTTCATTTTGCAAACAGTCATGTTATCAAAATGGGATGATTTCATCATTAATGAACACTCCAAAATTATTAAAAACTTGAATTCTTTCCCTGCTATCATTGGTTATTTGCTACAAGTTGTTTCATATAATAGTTGAGTATACAATCCCTTTATTGTTGCTTCTTTCGTAACCATGCTACATGTGTTGCTATTTCTTACACATATCGTTTGATATTGTTTTTTTATTTCACAGGAGTTGCTCTATAAAAGCTATTTGATTCTGTTATCCACATTAACCCCGTGTTGCAGAAGCAAATGTGTTCAAAATTTGGTCTAATATAAATTATTAAGATACAATCCAATTTTTAACCGTCTTTTTGATGTTATGGTTAGCTACTCAACATAACTTGTAATTATATGATGTCTGGCAGTGCTAAGAGAAATCCAAACGCTCTTACTAACATCATTGCTGCACAAATATATAACCGATACAACCCTGATATCTCCTTCTAGCCAAATAAGCAATTACATTTTCCTACAAGTTCGGTGCAACATACAAGTCACTTTGTCCATACTATCCATCCAATATATCTAAAAATAATGAAAATTCATCCATAAAGTAAGTTGCAAAAGAGATTCCAATTCACCCTTTCTTACTACTGTTGTTACTTCTTGGTCCATTTCTTCTCCTTTTAACCAATTATTGGACATATCAAGAAGCTATGTGACTGTTTCAATTGTCTGATGTTCAACTTATGAGAATAGTGATATGAGGTAATGGCGTTGCAAAAGGCTTCCATATATGTTTGTTTGGTAAAGTTTACCATTGTAGCGGAGTGATCGAGAGGTCTCATTTGAGCTCCATCAGTGTCATTTCCTATTATACCAGTAAAAATTTAAAACTTATCCCAAATCCTTTAGGGTTTAGTATGTAAAAAATATTAAAAAATAATAATTAAAGACTATTTATATTTTATTAATAATTTATTAGTGTAATAGGAAGTGACACATAAGTATGTAATAGAAAATCTGGAACCATTTGATCAAATTGTTTTATTTTTATTTTGACAAATTTTAAAAGAGGTATTTGATTTAGTTTTTCTTTTTAAATCATTATGATCTAATTTATGTCATATGATTCTCTCTCGACAATATTTACTATTTTAATATTTGTAAACAAAATTAGTTTACCACTGAAGTAAATGTTGCTTCTCATGCTTGGATTAGTTCATTATTAACATAAGAATATTAATTTTTTAGATAAAATTTTAAATAATTTAAATTTTAAGAGATGAAATATTATTTAATTTTAAACAAGTTAAAAAGGATATCCCATCACTTCCAGATATGCTATTAGATAGGCCCAGAGGGAGATCTATGCGCTTAGATCTGAGTACTGCAATTGGTTCGGCTGAATGGATACGAGCAATGACAACCATAGGAGGTGGGCTTGGAAGCAGCCATCCTTTGAAGAAAGTGTAATAGCTCACTGGTCTAGCTCTGTGGCATCGAAAATGTATCAGGCTCAAGTGATTCACCGAAGGTAATAATAAAGTAATAATCTTATCAAAATTGTGTCATTTTAAATATAATGGCATAATTCACTTGAGTAACCTGTAAGATTAGAGATCAAGCAAACATATAAATAAGATAAGATCATTCGAAAATAATTCCAACTTCATGAAACCTGGAAAGATTAGAGATCAAAACAGTCAAATGACTAAAAATTAAGAGACTGAAAAAGCCAATTATTCTAATCCACTTTTTTAATAACATGATATAATTTTAACTTTTTTTTTTATTTTAACTTTTTGATCAACAATGATTAACAGACTTATTTTCAACCATTAAATCATATCAGGATCGTTAACTCCTTTTGCGCATGCCATCTGTCTTCTGCTTCCATTATAAATGCCAAGTGGAAGAACCTACAAGCTTTTTGGTAGTGGACGAACCGTCCATTGAACCTGGCCTTTTTATATTACTAATTTATTCCATTTCATAATATAGGATCTTA
>JAWZTD010000130.1:5729-17695 GCA_035221335.1 Echites panduratus | reverse complement strand
TCTCTTTCCCATCTTGGATTTCTAATAGTTAGGAAAAAGCATCGGATGAGGCCAAAGAAAGTTAAGATACGGACTCCAGGTTGATCATCTATTGAAAAAAGATGAAGCTAAAGTGCTGACCTCGAGGGCCAATCATAGTAAAGGAAAGGGGAACTAGTATAGCCTTGACATTGAATAGATACCGTTTTAAGGATTTTAATCAGCCTTTTAGCATCCTTTTCTTGATCTTGAAGCCCGGATTTAGCCATGGCATGCGGGCTCGTATTGTACATCTTGTATTCAATTGGCCCTCAAGTATGCCTTCATCACACTACTGTCATTATGGTAGTTCACACTACTCTTCATCTTCGAGAGCTCTCTTCATGAGGCGGGGAGTATCATAGGAGGACATATTGTGTTTTCTGCATTATGCTTTTTAGTAGCTATCTGGCATTGGGTGTATTGGGATCTAGAAATTTTTTGTGATGAATGTACAGGAAAGCCTTCTTTGGATTTGCCTAAGATTTTTGGAATTCATTTGTTTCTTTCAAGGGTGGCTAGCTTTGGTTTTGGTGCATTTCATGTAATAGGCTTGTATGGTCTCGGAATATGGGTGTCCGATCCTTATAAACTAACAGGAACAGTACAACGAGCCCGGTAGCTAAGTTGGTATGGAAGAACTGCTGCACAACCGGAAATCCTTCTCTATACAAGTTATCAGACGAGGTTTTTGAACAGAACTTCAATTGGTGAGAGGTGTAAGCACGATGATGTGCGAAGCGATCTCGTACTAAACGAAACTACTTTAACTTTCTATAACCAAAATGAAAGAAAGTCAACCTATTCCTGCAATTGCTGTCAGCCTCACTACCTCTTTAGTTTAGTTGCCACTCCAAAATTGCAGGGTGCTTTCTGATTTCACTATCCAAATCTTGGTTGGTATTCCATTTTCTTCCTGTCTGCTCAACACATACCTTTTTGGTTAATCACTAGAAGGTGCCTTCCGGACAAGAGTTGTACACATAGTAAAGCTGAAATTCTTAGATAATATGTTGTCTCTAGATATTGTTTTGAAAACATACATAAAACTGAGTTGGCCACTAAAAAGCTCAATTAACTAACACAAAGAAGATGGTAAATTATAGTGTTCAGTAGAACAACACTCCAACATTTGAAATCAAATATTTCTTGTGAGGCTGAAAACGAAAGCTCATTGTTGGAATATCCCCATTAAACTAAGTTGGCAATATGACTTGGCAACCAATCTTATCTCCTTCTACCTTGCCAGTAGAAACACTATCCAATGTCATTCTGTTTTATTCTATGGAAGTCTAGTCTGGCAGTCTCAACTTTCATGTAAATATCAACTGCATATTGCTGCAATAATCTAAAACTGTGTAGCAGCATAGAATCATCCTCTTTTCTCCTCTGCAATTTATAACAGTAATACTCCCTTTTTTGTGACATTGCTTTTATGTCTCTTTCCATGTTCAATAGTTGTTGAAATAGTTATATCAGAAGAGCCAACATGAATGAATGAAAACGATGATTATTCTTGAAGAAAGAAAAGTATCGAAAGTCAAACAAAGCAGAACAAGTAGACTTTCCCCTTTGTTCCATTTCACAACTAAATCTTTATAATCTTTATAATCTGCGCAGAGGAAAGTGGCAAACATGTAAGAAGACCTCTCAAAAACAAAATTGTTCTGACATAATATAATTTAATAGATAGATAGGGAGAAAAACTAAAAGAGTCAAACTTATACAAAAAAAAAAAGAACAACAAGCAAAGATTAAAAAATATCAGAAACCTGCAACAACAATATTCTTCTTGTTCTTCTTTTCAAGAAAGTCATCTTTTTTCCCCTTTTTCCTTCATTATTCTTTTATTTTTCCCTCCATCTTTTATTTTTTTTCTTATATTAATATTGTAAATATTATTGTTTTGCTTTCTTTTCCTTTTCCCCAACAAGAACCATACTAATTTTGAGGACAAATTTCAACACAGAACCATTCTTCTAATTTTTGTTTCATGTTTTTTTTTTTTTTACCGGATGCAATCCTTTATTGGATTTTTTTCTTATTCTTTTTGTTTTCCTCCTGTACTCATTTCCGAAAGAAGAAAAATAGAATTTTCCTAAACAAAAAATCCCATTTTATATATTATTTGTTTTCTTATTTTGCTTCTTCATTCCTTTCCCGAAAGGAAAAAGGAGCATTTCCTGAATAATAAGTTGAAGAGGAAATCTTTCCTCTTATCTTTTTTTTTTTTGTGCAATGCTGTCCTTTATTGGAGTTTTTGGAACTTTTTTTATTTTCCGTCTCGTCTCCTTTCAGGAAGAAGAAAAGAATTTTCCTAAAAAATTCCTTTTTTATATATTATTAATTTTATTATTTTGTTTCTTCATTTCTTTTCAGAAACGGAAAAGGAACATTTCGTCAATAATAAATTTTAGAGGAAATTTTTCCCCTCTTTTTTTTTTTTTTTTTTTTGTGTTATGCAATCCTTTACTGGATATTTTCTTATTCTTCTAGTTTTCCTTCTGCCCTCCTTTCTATAAGCAGAAGAAGAGAATTTTCTTGAAAAAAAAAATCACTTTTGTATATATTATTAGTGTTCTTATTTTGTTGCTTCATTCTTTTCCCGAAAGGGAAAAGGAGCATTTCTTAAATATAACAAATCTAAGAGGAAATCGTTCCTCCTTTTTTTTTTTTTTTTTTTTTTTGTATGGGATGCAATCCTTTACTGGATTTTTTCTTGTTCTTCTTGTTTTCCATCTCTCCCTTTTGGAAGAAGAAGAAGAGAATTTTCTTGAAAAAAGAAACTTTTAACTGAAATTCTTCTTATTCCTCTTTTGTCTTTATATTTTCATATTAATTTTCTTATTTTAGTTATTCATTGCTTTCTCGAAAAGGAAAAAGAACATTTACTGAATAAATTTAAAAGGAAATCTTTCCTCTTTTCTTTTACTGGATTTTTTTCTTGTTCTTCTTGTTTTCCTTCTTCCTTTCTTTTGAGAAGAAGAAGGAGCGAATTTTTTTTTGTACCTGTGTCTTTATTTATTTATTTTTCTTATTTTGCTTCTCTGTTCCTTTCAAGAAGAAACAAGAAATATCTTTTGAAAAGAACTTCTTCCAATTGCTCCCTTATTCATTCGTTTCCTGAAAGGAAAAAAGAACATTTACTAAATAAATTTAAAAGGAAATCTTTCCTCTTTTCTTTTACTGGATTTTTTCTTGTTCTTCTTGTTTTCCTTCTTCCTTACTTTAGGCAAGAAAAAGGAGCAATTTTTTTTTTTTTCGAATATGTATCTTTATTTATTTTTTCTTATTTTTGCTTTTCTGTTCCTTTGCCAAAGAAACAAGAAACATCTTTTGAAAATATCTTCCAATTGTTCTAGCAGCTTTTTTTTTGTGGAACGTTACTCTTTAACTGAAATTCTTCTTCTTCCTCTTTAACCTCATCCTTTTTTTTTCTTCCTCTTAAAATTTTCACTACTGATTTTCCTCAAGAAAAGAAAAACATTTTCCGAATAAGAAAAAAGCATTTTCTCCTTTCCTTTTCTTTTGTTTCTCTTGTACTTTTTTTATTTCCATTTTTGAAGTACAATAGGATATTTCCTGAACATTAAATTCTTTTTCTTATTATTCTTCTTACAACTTCTTCTTCTTCTTCTTCTTCTTCTTCTTCTTCTTCTTCTTCTTCTTCTTCTTCTTCTTCTTCTTCTTCTTCTTCTATTTTTTAGGAATTCTTCTTCTTCTTCTTTCTCTTTTTCCTTCTTAATGTTTATTCTTTTTTCTCCTCTTAACTTTTTCTCTTATGTTAACATTATTATGTTGCTTATTTTTTCTTCCTCTTTTCTTTTTTTGGGGGAGCATTTCTTGAAGGAAAATCAAGATGGAATCTCCTGTCTTATCATTCTGGTATTTTTCTTCTTTTTTTTTCCCCTCTCATCCTCCACTCTTTCTCTGTAGTATTATTATTTTGTTTAGGAAGAGAGAAAAATCGAACAGTAAACATAACGCAGCAAACCAAAGATTAAAAGGAATACAATTTTTTCTTATTCATCAGTAAAAAACATACATATTTTAATTGATGGGAAGCAACAAAAAACGTACAAGCCTGGATTGAGTAGGGACATAGAATTCAATGGGCAAAAAAACACGTGGAACCAACAAAATACAAAAAAGAACATGAAAGCAGAGCTGCTGATGAACATTAAAACAGAGAAGAATGAAGAAAGGCCAACCAACCTAGATCGAATGAACAATGCAATGCGATTATATGAAGATCAAAGGATCTAAATGAGTGTAATAACTCACTTAAGAATATAAGAGTATATATATAATTTAAATAAATGAGTTTTTGTACTTTTTAGGGCCTATACTTGATATCCCCAATTTTCAGTGATAAAGAAGATTGGGAGGCTCAACAACTTTGTCCATACCTACTGTGTGCAGAGAAATACTATGCAAAGTGTACTGCTGTTGGCAATATCTACATACTGGCTGTTATTAATCTCAAACTGGCTGTTATTATAAAACTGTAGATACATCAGGAAAGATTATGATGTGACTTGCCATTATATATAAGTGTAATAGAATATTATATTTATAATATTATATAAATATATACATATAAAAGACGAAGATCACACGAGGTGCACGTGAGAGGACGACCACATACAGTAAGCCTTAGCTAATTTATATAAGGTGTATAATTACATATATATATATATATATATCAGTGCTTAATATATTACAAATTTATGTTATATAAGTATTATTATCAATTCTTTAAAAAAATAATAAGAACAAAAAAGAATAAAATTTTAGCAAATACTTCACAATCACTATTTATAAGTTACTTGAAATCACTTTCCTTGTTAATAAATATATGTTATTATTATTAGTCTATTATGATTAGAATCATAAACATGAAAGTTTTAGAAGAAAAAAAACATTATCTTCATTGTGACGAAATGACTGTAATTGAATTATAAATAATGACCAAAGGGATACTTTTTATCTAATCAACATTTTCGTTTTTAAGAAATTTTAAATCTATGCATCTAAGAAGTAAAAACCATCATAAGGGGAAAAAACACACTTAAATATAAAAAGTAGGGGTGTTCAAGAGAAAAAAGGACCGATCAAAGGGACCAATCTGAACCAATTCAAACTGAATACTTGATTTTAGGTTTGGATTGGTTTGTCTTGGTTTTAAAAATCTCCAAATCAAAAAATTGATTTGGTTTTGAAAATTTTCACTTTCAAATAGAAACTGATATAAATATTTATATATATAAATATATATATATATATTCTATTTTCTATTTTACATTTTACAAAAGAAATCCATAATTTCCTCATTTTTCACTATATCATATAGATTTATATTCATTATTTTTCCTTCATCTCTTCATCTATATTGTAAATATTAAATCATCCTTTTCTTTCTATTGATCATTTCTGAAACTTATTTATTGATAGTTAATATATATAACCAAACTTATTAAAATGTATTTGAATAAATGTTATTACTATAATGTCTATTTATATCTTTAAAAGACTAATAAAAACTCACTAAGATGTAATTGAAAGAAATTATTATTATAATATCTATTTATATTTATAAAAGACTATTTTTATAATTTAAATTGATTTGTGTTATATTCACTTTGTATTATCTCTCATTGAAAATTAGGTGCATTTTATATATTCATTCTTATATTTTCTTTGCACAATTGAACCAAACCAAATCTAATGTAAACCGGGTTTAAAACTCTGAATGATTTGATTTTGGTTTCGAATTTTCTCAACCTAAATATTTGGTATGGTTTGAAAAACTCTCAAAACAAAAATTCAAACGTGAATATCCTTTAATAAAAAGTAACTCAACAAAAATTTTTTTCTTAGGTCCATTTAAGGGGAACCATGTTCTTGATTACTAAAGTTTTATATATTACACTTTAGCACACAGATGTAGTGATAAATTTCCACATGCTCCAAAGGATCGAATTTATACACTTAAAATATAGTTTTTAAGATTATGATACGTCATTATTAATTTATCTATTAATAACTAGTCAAAGCCCTTCGAATTGAAACTTGGAAGATTGTCCTCAATATTTTTTTGATTGGTAGGTTTGATTTATTTAATTAATTAATTTTTTGAAAAACAAGCTAAAATTTTCAAGAGTGCCTATCCATTAGGTCCTTTTTAACTAGAATCAGAGGAAACAATTGCCAAATCCAAGAAATAACTAAAAAATAGTCAGTAGGAAAGGCTGAATTTGGTATAAAATAAGATAGAACGTGTATTTAGGTCATAGTTTTTTTGATGGCTTCACATTTTCTATTAAATATCTGTGTGCCACGCCGGTTAAACTAATAAAAAATTTATAAAAATATTACAAGTACCTTTTTGATTATTAATTATATATATATATATAAAAGATACTTAATCCTAAAAGATATACTAAGCCTTAGGGATACTTGATTAATTCAAGATGTGTTGTAAAATTGCAATATCTCCAAATTAATTTTCATTACTTTTGAATCAAAGATTAGGGCTTTTAAAACCAGCCTCTCCTTTTCGTTCATTAATGTTACCCCCTTCCCATAAACAACCTTACCAATATTTCACCCCTATGATTAGATATTCATCGAGAAATTTTGTGTGCAACTGCAGCACATTGTCATCTCGCTGATATGGTGCAGCGAGCTGATGCATCTTTTCCAAGTGACATTCTTGGCCACATTAGACCAACTCCTAACTTTAACATTGTAAGATAATCTTCTCTGCCTTCGTCTATAATGATCACTTTTAATTCACTTTCAATATTTTGATAGACAAAAGAAGGAAACTCTGAATAATCTTAAATCTATGCATCTTAAACACCACCACAAAGGACTAATGATTTTTTTTTTAAGCAATTACAATATTGACCATTGAAGTCCTCTCAGACATGTCATAATACAGATTATCAACATATATGCACAGCTCGTCTTCCCAAATTAGCACGATTGGAGTTTCAAAGCCTAACACAAACTCTATCCTTTCCAAGAAAACAAATCAAGAAGATAAGATTTAACCAGACTTGTTTTGATTTTTTAAGTCTTCAATGATTTTCTGCAACATCAAAAGTAGAAGATAGGTTTTATAAAATTGAAATAAAAAACATGACTCTAAATTGATTTTTGATATACTATGGGGTCTTTACACCTCAATTTATTAATAATTACATTACCCCTTATATGCAATTTATGTATGAATTTAATCCTCATTGTATGGATTATACAAAGATATACAAGTTCATATGAAATTACTTATTTAATTACAAGTAAATAACCCTCCAAGGGGACTGGGTTAATACTTATACAAAGTTAATAACGAATACATTAAATCCCACATCGAAGAATTATCTCATTAGTGCTCCACTAATGGAAAGATTATGCCTGTCTATAAATAAGATAATACCCCTCGGAATAAGGTAATGCGCTTTTCAGCTCTTTAATCACTTTCCCAATTTAGCTTCAGGCATTTGCTAACTTAAGCATCGGAGTGAAATTGGGATCACCCCAATTTCATTCTGATTGTCTTGTCTTGCAGGTCCTCATTTCGGCCCAAAAGACCCTTCTACCCATCATCATTTTTCCAGCATCATCATATTAGTGCCCACCGTGGTCTTTCGGCCATTTTTTCCTTTCATACACAATCCCTCTTTTTATGGACAAATCTCCAACCACTCCTCTTCCGAAGGATCGCTGCCCTTCTGTTCCCAACAAGACAGCGGATCCTCCTCCTCCACCATCATCTTCCATACCCAAATTCAAAGATCCTGCTAGACCGATTACTCTTAGTAATTCGGCCCGATCTGCCCACTCCAGTTCCCAAATCCCTTCCATAGATGATAGCAAATTTCATAGAGTAATGCTTTCAAATAATCCCAGGCGCAAGCCAAAACCTCTTACTGATATGGAAAAGATGCGTCTAGCCATAGACCATCATGAAGCTTTCCAGCAGTTTCTTCAGACCCATGGTCTTACTAACCCAACTTCTCCTGCATATTGTTCTAGCCACAAAGCATCACCATCCCCATCCTCTTTGGATGCCGATGAAGTACAGTCTAAACTTAAGGAGAAGCAAAAGGTTCCCCTTCATTATCAACACTCCCCTTCACCTAATACTGCAGAGACTCCTTCTTGTCCTGTAATTCCACCAAAAGCTGCTCCTCCTACCCCTACTACTGGTACTCATACTCCAGCTCTCACTAACAATGTTAATGAATTAGAGCAGCAAGTCAAGAAGATGATACCTTGCCTCTTGAAATACGATCAGGCATTATTACAACCTGCTGATGGTTGTCCTCTAACAGATGTTCCACCAGACTTTAAACTCTCAGAGTTAGAAAAATTCAATGGCTCCTCCGATCCTCATTAGCACCTTAACCGATACAATTCGGTTATGACTTTCTATGATCCTGATGATGTCTTACTTTGCCGTACCTTTTCCACTACATTAACTGGCAAGGCTTTAGACTGATATTCTAATTTACCTCCTAATTCAATAGATTCTTTTGCCCATTTCAAGGAGTTATTCTGGAACCAATATGCCGGTAATATAGTTCACCTTAGGCATCGATCTCATTTGTTGAACATTCGTCAGAGAAAGGAGGAATCTTTGAATGACTACTGGAATAGATTTAATACCGAAGCTCAAATAGTACTCAATTGCATGGAACCAGTGTATGTTGAAGCTTTTTGTAATGGTCTCAAGCCAGGACGAAACCATGACAAGATATATGCTAATATTCCTCGTACACGCTCTCAGTTGATGCACAAGGTTTGCAAGCTTATTCGCATTGAGTCTCCTCTACCTCAAAGAAGAACACTCGACAAGAGGAATTGGAAGCCTTTACTAAGCACACAGATAATCGATTTTCAAAGCGAAGCCGATTCAACGTTCCAGCTTCCCATTCTTCCACACCACCTGTCAATTAAAGTCTTCCATTTAATCCCAAAGCATCTTTGGCCGATCCTCCTAAGGCCGATAGTCCATCCATATCTCACAATAAATCCTATCCCAAACGATCTTCTGGAGCAACTCCCCCTTCTTCCAAAGGTCGATCCTCCTCTACTGGATATCCCCCAAAACCACCTCCTAACTTCACTCCACTCAATGCACCTCCTACGATGATTCTACAACAAGTACAAGATAAATAGATTCTGAACCCTCCGCCTCCAATTAATTCTCCCTTGGAAAAGCATGATCATAGCAGATACTGCATGTTCCATAAAGACCTTGGTCACACCACTGATGAATGCTTCCAATTGAAAAGAGAGATTGAATTAGCAATTCAATATGGACAATTACAACAATATATTGGCCACATCAAAGTGAAGCATCCTCCAGCTGCCCCTTCCAATCAGCGTCCCCCTAAAGTGATTGATATTATCACAGGTATACAATCAACCATGGAAGTACAACCCCATAAAAAATTGAAGACCGAGCCTTCAAAAATCGTCAATGATGATGTTCCTTTGGTTATCTCCTTACTCATCGTGGACTACCTAGTCAAACGTATCTTGGTGGACACTGGTAGTTCAGCCAACATTTTACATTATGAAGCCTATGAGAAGATGGGTTTGAAAGATGAGGACATCAAAACATCTCGCATCCCACTTGTTGGCTTCTCCAGAGATACCGTCTACGCTCTTGGCACTTGTACACTACTTGTCCAATGGGGTTCTCCTCCTCACTCAGTAACACAAAATTCTGAGTTCATTGTGGTTGATTCTCCGTCTAGTTACAATATCATTTGGGGACGACCTGGCTTGAATTTGATGCAAGCACATGTTAGCACGTTTGCCAACAAGCTTGTTATCCAAAACCCAGCTGGGTCTATAGAGATTCAAGGAGACATTCAGGCAGCTCACACCTGTTATAAGATGGAAATTGCAAAGGCTCAACCTGATCCTAAAATGAAGCAACCAGTTGAACAGTCTGTAGCCAATCCTCCTGATGATGAAGAAAGGATAACTCCTGTTGGTGATCTTGAAGAATTCCACTTGTCCACAAAATATCCGGAAAGAACAATCACCATTAGCTGAAGTCTCCCTGTCCATCTCAAGCGTAATCTTCTGGATCTACTCGCCAAATACCAACATATCTTTGCTTGGTCAACAAAAGATTTGGGAGCAGTTCCAAGAAATTTTGTAGAACATAAATTGGGCATTCCACCTAACTACCCGCCTGTCATCCAAAAACGCAGATTCTTCTCTACTGAAAAACAAAGGGCCATACAAGAGGAAGTTTCTGAGTTATTGCAAGCTGGGATCATCCGCCGTGTTCAATTTCCCAAGTGGGTTGCCAATCCAGTGGTTGTCCCCAAGCCTGATGGTTCCTGGAGGATGTGCATTGATTTTACATCTCTGAACCGGGCTATTCCAAAGAAACCTTTTCCCATGCCTCGGACAGATCACCTGGTAGATTCTACCTCCGGATATTCACTTCTCTCTTTTTTGGATGCCCACAAAGGATATCATCAGATCCAAATGGCAATTGAAGATAAAGACAAAACATCTTTGACTACTTCCAATGGCTTATTTTGTTACACAAGAATGCCATTAGGTCTCAAAAATGCTGGTGCCGATTTTCAAGATATGGTCAACCGCATGTTCGCTTCTCAACTTGGAAGAAATGTTGAAGCTTACGTTGATGATATTCTTATCAAGTCACGGACATATGATAATTTCCTGACTGATCTTGAAGAATCTTTCCAAACAATGTGTAAATTTCTACTTAAAATGAACCCCAAGAAATGTTCTATTGGGGTGGAACCTGGCAAATTCCTGGGCTACATGGTCTCTCGGCGAGGCATTGAAGCTAATCCCTCCAAAATACAGGCCTTGCTAAACATGAAATCTCCATCGAATATCAAGGAAGTTCAACGCTTAACTGGACGGATTGCTGCATTAAAAAGCTTTTTATCCAAATCAGGAGAAAAGTCTCTGCCATTTTATCAGATAATTAAATATTCCAAGCATTTCCGATGGACTATGGATTGTGAAGATGCTTTTCAAAAACTCAAAGTTGCCCTAGGATCTCCACCGATCCTGGTTTCACCTATAACAGGTGAAAACCTTCAATTATATATTTCAATCTCACCATCTACAATAAGTTCGGTTTTATGTGCCGTAAGGGGTTCAAACATAAAACCAATTTATTATATGAGTCATGTTCTTCAAGGCCCTGAGTCCCGATACTCACCCTTGGAAAAACATGTTCTAGCTTTAGTTATCACCGCAAGAAAATTAAAGCCATATTTTCAATCACATACGATTCATTTACTCACTAATGCTCCTATCACGCAAATTTTGCACAAGCTAGATATTGCTGGCCGATTAATGAAATGGGCTATCAAACTTTCAGAGTTCGATATCCATTATTTTCCTAGAAAAACCATCAAAGGTCAAATTCTAGCAGATTTTATTCTGGAATGTACTTTACCCCGATCCTCTCAAAATTCACTCGTTCCTGACACATTTCCTGCTATACAGGATTGTTGGATTTTGAACAACGACGGATCGGCTAAAGGTGCTGGCTTTATTTTACTCAGCCCCGAAGGTACCAGATTCACTTATGCTTTGAAATATGATTTTCCTATTAGCAATAATGAATCTGAGTATGAAGCCTTTTTAGCAGGTCTTCGAGTGGCAGAAAGCCTTCACATAAAAAATTTAATTGTACGTACAGATTCACAGCTTCTTGTCGGACATGTTAATGGTGAATATGAAGCAAGGGAAGATAACATGCAAAGATATCTTACCATTGTTCATAAGCATCTTCCTCATTTTGAACATCTACGAGTTGAACATGTCCCTCGTGCACAAAATTCCGAAGCTGATTTTTTGTCTAAGGTTCAGTCTGGAACTTATTTAGATGGTCTTTGGATTGAACCATTACAAAAGAAAACAATTGA
>JAWZTD010000129.1:6449-13949 GCA_035221335.1 Echites panduratus | reverse complement strand
CCTCAATCAAGGACAGAAAGAAAGACTAAAGCAAAAGGAAAGGACCACTTAGCCGAATCAGACACTTGCCAATGGGCAGACAGAAGGAATAGCCTAGCCTACTTTGAATACGCAATTTCCATAAGTCACAATTAAAGTCTAAGGATTGAGAATTTGTTGAAAGCTTATAAAGCTAATGGAAAGAACTCCCTCAAGGGAAGAAAGAAAAATCATTACTTGAGGTGGAACTTAGCCAAACCCTACTAGGAGGAAAGGGATTCTTCGCTTACTTTGGATGAGTCGATGACTGAGGAGTAGGCCAGAGGTTTAATGGAAGGATTTCCTGATAAGTAGTCGACCTGGTATGAAGCGAAGGAAGGCCCTTCCCCTTATCTTCTGTTGAGACTGAGATAGAGGACTGGGCTTTCTCCCTCTTCTACCGAGAGGCCGCGGGAGTAAACTCTTTCTCATCCTCATCCCCTGGTAAAGGCGATCTACGCCCTCCCCTCCGCCTAGGATTGCTGGCACCTGTTTGGATGAAGCACGGGTCGTCTAACAAGGCGTGGGCCCCATAGATTCATTGTCTGCTGTGCAGAAGCTTCCTTCCCGCACCTGCATGCGCGCTTCTCCAGAAGGAGGCCCACTTGCTTCTAACCTTCTGCACCTTCTAACATAAATAAAAGATGTTGAATTGTCTTAACGCTTTTTCTTCGTTCATTCCTGCGAATCTATCGCCTTATTTCGACGAATTTCCCGCGTACGTGCCTTTTCCTTTTTCCAATAGCTCAAAGGTAGCTTCAATGGAGTGAACTGGGGAAGAGGTTTCCCATCGTTCTGATTGTTGGATTTCCGAGGAACGTAGTCGCTAGAGCGAAGCTTTAGGTAATCGGTTTTCTTACCTTTGTTTTTTTCTTTTTCTCAGGTTGGGTTGTCCACGTTGGCGAAACTAATCTGATGGGATAACTAGTATCCATATCCAAACTACTCATTCCTGGGAGCGCTCTTCCCTCTATAGCTACTCTTCTCCGTTAGGATATACTAAAACATTGCCCGCGCTAGGCATCTGATCTTTTATTTCCTGTGCTAAACACATATCCAGTTGCCATCTGTCCGTAGGATTATGGCCTGAACTGAAAGGTGCCTTTCCAGCGCCAGCTGAAGATGTAACAATAGCAGGACTCTTTTTCCCTAGATGATTCAGTGATAGAATAAGTATCCTATAACTGAAGCCGACTCCGCGGCAGAAGTTTGATCATCGACAGCATCGCATCTGATTCCGGTGAAGCGAAAAGCTATAGGTCAGTCAAGGCTTTCCCGTTACTGACTTTGCTGCTTTACTATTTAGAATGTTGAGTACCGTCCCTCCTCTAGGGAAGAAAGCCTTCAATCTAACTAAACTAAAAGGGTAAGCCCGGTAGCTTTGAAGTTTAAGCTAAGCTATTTAGAGAAAGACCGGAGGAAAGATCTGACTTGAAAGAATGTAAAAACTTGTGCTTTCCCCTTGCTGGGAGAACTGTTCTGGGCAACCCTATGTCTTTCTTTATTCTCGAAGACTCTTCTCTGGGAAAAAGAAAGATTCTTTTGCCGAATTGCTTTGAAAGTTGCTAACTCAGCCTAGTTGCTCCCTATTCTCGAACTGGAAAATTCTTCTTCTTCTTACTAGCCTTTCTAGTCTTATCTTTCTATTCATTCTCTTTCTGTTGCCTAGGCATTCTAGGCTAGGCTTATGTCGAACTATTCTCTCTGATCTCTGGGCTTATGGATAAGGAGACATCCGATTCGCTTACACAATTCAATTGAGCAATAGCATCCCGGTGGCGGACCCTTTTTCACCAGACGCTTAGGGAAGCCGCTCCGGAGACATCAGACGAGTCAGTAAAGAATCCTCAGGCCTAGAATGCCCAGTTCGAGTTATGGCCAGCTACGGGTCTTCTAAAGAGTACTCTCCCGTAACGGTGCTTATTTTCTAACTTTCCACATCCTATGTATATTCATAGAATTCAGCTACAACAGATGAAGTGGTAAGCCCGCTTATCTATTTATCTTATTATCTTAAGTGATAGCAGACTTTTCGGCTCGGTGAAAGAAAGGTAGGATGATAGTGTCACCGCTTCGGTTCCCTTCAACCCTTTCGTTGACTAAATTCCATTTTAATATAAATATAAGTATAAGAAAAAAAAAGTTTTTATTTGTAGGGGGCTTCTTTGACAATTTGACAAGAGGTTCCTCTCTTTTGTCTCCAGCGTCTGTGGTACCAATCGGTTCAGCAAGACTCGCACCCGACTCGGCCCATACCCTTCGGTAGCAAAAGTGGTGTCCTCAAGTACTTACTGATTAAGCTACAGAAGTGAAATTCGCGTCCAGTGAAACTCTCTTTCCTATCTTCGATTTCTGATAGTTAGGAAAAAGCATCTGATGAGGCCAAAGAAAGTTAAGATACGGACTCCCGGTTGATCATCTATTGAAAAAAGATGAAGCTATAGCAGGATTCCCCGAAAATATCTGATGGAACGGCAGGAACTCTGTGCCATTTCCCATGGACTCTTCTTTTCTTGACTTGTTTGCTTACTCTGATTATTACCTTAAGGAAAGCGTGCCGAGTTTCCTTCCGGTCGAGCTACTTCGTTCCTTGCGCACTGACTTGCGTTTTTAGTTTTAGGATCCTTCATCTTCTTACTCTTCCTATCCATATCTTTCGTATATCTTATCTAGCTGTCTTCTATGATTGCAAATTGATACGGAAAAGTCTTCAGCTTATTCCTCTTCTCTTTCTCGAGGAAAGACTACTTTCACTGTGGAGGCCTATGACTTCTCTAGTTAGGCTGACTGCGGACTGACTCTTTGAAACTGATTCTTTTTTAGAATTTATAAGAAACTTTATGTACTCTAAATTCAAGAATGTTCGACTACTTACTTTTATCGCCTATGGAGACTACTCGCTTTACTGCAAGAAGACTGGGGCCGACTCTTTTAGTAACTCTCGAAAAGCCTTCCAACAAAGCAAAGAAAGACCCCTCTATTCTTCTAAACCGCTCTTACCCGGCCTAGTCCGGAACACTCTTTTCTATTGATTTCTCTTCTCGAACTAGACGCCTTGGTCGATTAGTTATGTTTTCGTTCGTCTTTGTGGCGCGAAAGAGTTTTGTTGTGCTCTACTCTCAAGCAAAGACAGATGCACCAAACAACTTGAAGAAGAAGCCGATCAGCGGTATCAATCAATTACCTTATCCTCTTTCTTGCCGCTTGAGTCTCTGATGAAGCGAAAAAGCGTCTATATAGATTTGTATTTCACCGCCAAGAGTAGTCCGCTTTCCCAGACGGATAAAGGAAGGTTTGTAGCTCCTCGTTACACCTCACCTCCTCTTGTTTGATTCCGTGCACGAGTAAGTACCCGTAAATCGTAGAGAAGAAAGAGCGAGGAATTTGCCATACTAGATCGACTCTTAATTACCGAATCGACTCTGAACTCTATTTACGCTTAGCCGGGAACAAGATCTTTGTTTCAGCAGAACTGATTGAAGCTAGTGGGACTATAGTTTTTGTTTGGCGACTCGGAAGTCTACAGTATGTAGCAAATGTCGGCATATCAGCTGTTAAAGAAACATTTAAATAAGAGACGGCTTTCCGCGCTTTTTTCATCCAACTGGAAATATCGTAAGAGAAGCAAAAGAATGTTACGCCCAAAAAGTCCCATTTTTTCGTTGGTCAACAACCAACCCAACCTCCAACAAGTCTTTCCTCTTTTTTGGGGGGAGCGGAAAAGAAAATGAACCAAAGCAAATGAAATCACAAGTCAATTCTAATAATAAAAAAATTGATTCGAATGAAGAAATAAATGCAAATAATAGAATTCGTATCTTTCGCCCGTTATCTCCTCATCTTCCTATTTATAAGCCACAGCTCACTTCGACGTTTCCAATTTCCCATAGAATCTCCGGAGCTTTCCTAGTCACTATAGTTTTGTTTTTTTATCTTCTTTGTCTGAAAATAGGTTTGATTTGCTTCACCTATGAGAATTTCTACCAATTCTTCTTTTATTCATCAAAGCTCATCCTAATCGCCGTCGAGATTACTGCCTTAGCCCTGTCCTATCATCTGTATAATGGAGTTCGTCATTTATTGACGGATTTTTCGGGATTTCGAAAAAAAAGATTGAAATGACTACTGTTCAAAATTGAACCTATACCTTTTTGATTTAAACAACAAATTTTGCTTATGAAATGTTTATTATGATAGCTCTCTTCTTTAAAGCCGTAGAAGCAGGCTATTGGCCTTTTATCTGCATCTTCCCGACCGGAAGGGGTTCGATTTGTTTAGGATGAACTCGCAAAGACTCGACCCGAGGACTTCCCTCGTAGAGTGGCGTCTTTTATAAGACTCGACTTTCTCAGTGGAACTAAAAAAGAGTTTGAGCTCTTTTGGCTTACTTTTAGCCACGCGGGGCGGCTATCCGCATGTGTCCCCAAGTGACGTCCATTTTTAGGAATGGGTATACTCGAGAGAAAGGGTTTGGAATTCGACCTCCTCTTATTACGCTCTAAAAAGGAGTCATGAGACTCCTTTTTAGTTTAGGATCCCCTTTCTACATTCAATTATTTATTGAGCCTGAATCACCTTCATTACACATTCATTCTTGGTCTGGCTGCTGGTCTAGCGAGCCTTCCTAGCCGCCTAGAGTGCAGCCTGCCTGCTAAAGACCGTAACGTAAGTAACTCAGTGCTCCATACGGGGGAAATGAAAGCAGAATTCGTTCGGATCCTCCCACATGTTCAATCTTTTTTTAGCGGTTTCCCCAGAGATCTTTATCATTAATGCAACCTTCATTTTGCTTATTCATGGAGTTGTCTTTAGTACATCTAAGAAATATGATTATCCACCGTTAGTCAGTAATGTGGGTTGGCTTGGATTACTTAGTGTTGCGCGCCTAGGAGGGCAGCGCGCTTTGGGATGCGGAGGAGCTATTATCGTCTAGCTCCCTAACCTAATGCGGCACCAGGTTTGGACCGCAGGGAACCGTAGCATGGGGGGACGTCTAATCCTTTTGCCGCCGCAAGGCTGGCTAATCGTACGCAGCAGGCTCGAAGACCCCTGGTTCTGGAAGGCACATGAGTCCGAACGCTATGTTGAATGTGCGACCGACATTACACTATGTAGGTACCTGTGCAGGTGAGGCGTCGGTCGGTCCTAGAAACGGCGGCAGCGGCGCGAGGAGTTAACGACCGGACGTGCTGCAACCTAGGGATCACCAGGCAGCTCTTTCGCTCTATAGGGATCGGGGGGGCATAGCACAATTCTTCTTGGAGGAGGGTTGTTTGCCCGGTGACTGATCCTGCCATAATTGACTCCTACCCGGCAACCGAAGTCGAGCATACATAGGACGATCTTCATGTGTGAATAGCCGGGAGGAAAGAAAGGGCGGTAGATGATAATGAGAAAGGGCGCTGGATGGGCGGGCGGAATGGATGAGTGAAAGGTGTCATGCCATGGAGTGGGGAATATCCCGAGTCTCATGTAAGACAACTAAATGCACCCCGAGGTGCTGCCGAGGAACTGAGGGACTTTCTCGAGAGCACCAGGATAGGTAATTGAGAGATAGAGCTAGCCTCTTCGTTATGGGGAATCAAGGCTCCGGGCCGAATAGAGCTTACCTACGGCACCTGGCTTTCTCCGGCGCATATTAGCTTAGCTGCGCTTACGCTTAATAGGCCGGTTTTGCTTCCTCTCTGGCAGCCACTTTCCTTACCTTGCCCCCGCTACACTCTTACTCCAAGCTACGCCTGCTGAGCAAGATGCATTTCGATTTCCTCTTCTGTGGACGTACCGGAGTATGACGCGGGACGGGAAGAGAAAAACTTTTTTCTCCGGCTCTCGTAAAGCCAAAGACGCCACAAGAAAGGCTGTTGGGAAGGGGACATGATCAATAGAACCCAGCTGGATCCGGGCTGGGATAGTGGCGCCCATTCTTAACCAGTCCCGAAAGGGTTCGCTCATGCTGGAGGAAGCATCCCCACTTAGTGATCGGTCTGCTAGTTTACGCAAATCCGAAGAAGTTATCACGGACGAGCCACATGCGGGGAAACTTGCACGTGTGGTTCTGACCGGGCTTTCCTGAGGTATCTAATAACCTTGCTTCTGCTCGCCGCTGGCGCACCTCTCCTAACTATTGCCCATTTTTTCTGGAATAATCTTTTTAGGAGGGACAATTTTACATATTTCTGCCAAATCCTTCTATTATTAAGTACGGCTGGTACCATTTCGATGTGTTTCGATTCTTCCGAACAAGAGAGGTTTGATGCTTTTGAATTCATTGTATTAATTCCACTTCCTACTCGCAGTATGCTCTTTATGATCTCGGCTTATGATTCAATTGCCATGTATTTAGCTATTGAGCCTCAAAGTTTATGTTTTTATGTGATCGCAGCATCAAAAAGAAAGTCTGAATTTTCCACGGAAGCCGGCTCGAAATATTTGATCTTAGGTGCATTTCCCTCTGGAATATTATTGTTTGGGTACGACCGGACAACTGCCGATATCTATTAATATCTTTTTTTAGAATGTTGTTGTTAAATATATATCTATCTATATCGTAAACTATCGAATCGGGTATTACTTAGATGTGAAACTTTCATACCTCATAGGTTGTGATATTGATCTTACGGGGAGAACGGAATCAAAGAATATATAGACTTGTAGAAACCCTCTATGTAGTTGTCTATCCAGGGCGATCAATCTACATCTTTCCCCATAGCCCGGGGGCTGTGTCTCGATCTCCTATGTGCGAAATCTAAGGGACTAGTTCCTATGGGGATTCCCCTTGGTCTAATTCCACGCCTTATGACGAAAGGGGAGTCGGCGTGGCGTAAAGTGAAGATTGGGGGAGTAGAGAAAATTCCCTTTTGGGGTATTCCGAAGGTGTAACCTAGGCAACGAAAAAGGGGCCCGATACTTCAACTAGAGGAGCGACCAGTTGGTTCACCAAACCCCGACCCAGCGTCACACGTTCTCCAGGTCCGAAGGGATCCAGTGCCCAACTACCGACTCCTACCGGAATTGCGTTATCGGAGCCGAGCCAGGAATGGCCGTTAGTGGACGCCCACCACTTTTCGCGGTTAGAGAGGCCCTCTTTAATACATTAAGAAAAGATGTTCACAGGGGCCAGAAAGACTCGGTCATAGGAATTTAGACCACCTACGTGCTGGTAAACGAAAACCACCTCGACCAGATCAGAGTAAAGAACAATGTAAAATCTGGCCGCCCCTTGCCTTGAAAGAATTCACACGCGGCCACCAGCTTTCCCAAAATAAGGGAAGATCTGCTGCTTACTGCTCACGAAAACATCCGACCTATACTATAGTAAAGTCGTTCACCTATCTTTCAGATCTCCTTTCCTCATCAGATTTTTTGTCTTGACCAATTCAAGGGTGGGGTTGGCTAAAAAAGGGGGAGAGAGAAGAGCCTTGGGGTGCGCTCACTTCTGCATTTTTGTTTAGGTTCTCGAGATTCTCAATCGCTCTTTTTTTT
>JAWZTD010000128.1:41740-56239 GCA_035221335.1 Echites panduratus | reverse complement strand
TCAATGCTTGTCTTAGTTTTGAAGCCCTTGATCTAGTGATAGGACCACTTGGCATCTTAGGACATGGATCATCATCAATAGGCCTTAAACTCAAACACGCATTCTTCACATCACTTTTTTTGCCAAAAAATTTAGTTTTTTTCCACTCTTTTCTTCCTCTCTGTTTTTCCTCTCTCTTAGTTTCTTGCTGCAATTTTTTTCTATTTTGGAATCTGTCCTTCCATTCCCTTTCTCTCTTTCTTTCTTCTCCTTTTCTTTCTTTCTCTCAGATTCTTTTACTTCTTTTTCTTTCCCACTTTCTTTCTTTTCTTTCTCTGTTTCTCTCAATGTTGCTTCTCTTGCTCTTTTTGTTTTGTCACTCTCATTTTGTTTTCTCTCCAAATCCTCATAATATAATTTCATATTCTCTACAATGGCCTTTTGGTCCATGTATGCTTCATGTGGCTTCAATAAATCTTGCTTGTACTTTCTTCCATTCAACTCAAGTGTATACTTGTTCTTGTACCCATCAAACAACACCTTCCTATCATATTGCCATGGTCTTCCAAGAATTAAGTGTGTCGCTTGCATTGGTACCACATCACAAAGTACCTCATCTTTGTAGTTTCCAATGGAGAAAGAAAACTTCACTTGCTTCCCTACCTTGACTTCCCCACTATCATTCAACCATTGCAATCTTTATGGTCTTCGATGATCTTCGCAATGTAGTTTTAATCTATCAACTATATATTTGCTTGTCACATTAACACAACTACAATTGTCCACAATCAAGCTACAAACATTACTATTGATTCTACATCTTGCATGAAACAAATTTTCTCTATGTTCATTTTCCTCTTCTTTCTTAGCTTGAGTACTAAGCACCCTTCTCACCACTGTGTTCAAATGGTCTCTTTCAATATTCCTTGATTCTTCATCTTCACTTTCAGCTTCTTGATTATTTTGAGCCTCATGATCTTCCTCCTCACCTTCACTAGCGGATTCCACAACTCCCCAAATGGTATAGATGTTCCTCTTGCTTGGACACTGGTTGGCATAATGTCCATATCCTTGGCATTTAAGGCATTTGACATCCCTTGCTCCAAAAGGTTGTAGCTACACCTTTCCTTTGTCACCTTGTGCAGCCTTGTGCTCTTGAATTTTAGGTTTTTGTACCTCTTCCTTGGCTGGAAATTTCAGTCCCCCTTGCTCTTTCTTAGGCCAACTACTTGAAGTTTTTGTTGTAGATGGCACATAGTTAAAAGAGCTGTACATTTTCCCAAAGTTATTCCTCTGCCCTTTAATTGCTTCTCAATCTTCATGGACATGTTCACCAACTCCTGCAAAGAAAGATAATGATGTAATTCAACTCTATCCGCTATCTCCTTATTCAATCCACAAAGAAACCTTGCCATAGTAGCTTCCTCATCTTCAACAATGTTCACTCTCATCATAGCCACTTCCATTTCTTTATGATAGTTATCAACACTCTTGGAACCTTGTGATAGGGTTTGGAGCCTTTGACAAAGCTCACTTTGATAGTAAGCTATAACAAATCTACTCCTCATGACATTTTTAAGTTCATTCCAAGTAGAAATAGGTCTCTCATTTGTCCACCATGTCAAGGCATAATCCGTAAACTCTACAATTGCAAGCTTCACCTTCTTAGCTTCCGGATAATCATAACAATCAAACACATGTTCAACTTTACTCTCCCAAGCAAGATAAGCTTCCGGGTCATGTGCTCCATTAAATGGTGGTATGGTTAACATGATTGATCCCAAACACACATTTCTTCCTCTATGCTCCCTTGGTTCCTCTTCTTCATATTCCGTCTCTTCATCATCTTAAGCAACTTCATCAACTTGTTCTTGAATTAGTCTTCCTCTAGGTTGAACTCTTGGCAAATTCCGCCCCTTCCTCTTCCTCTATGCATCAATTGGTGCCTCACATGTTGAGGAGGTGCCTCAAATGCGTTTACCCTCTCTTCCACTCTATCAATTCTTGTACTAAGGTCTCTTCTCATGTCCATCATGTTATTAGGAAGATCTCTGAACATTTGCTCCATCTTCTCAACAAGATAAGCAATACTATTGTTGTCCTCTCCCATATTTGATGCATGAGATGAAGTAGAAGCTCCTTTAGACATCTTCACCTACAATTGAAAAAAAAAGAAGCAATCTGGATTTTTTTTGTACTCTCCCAATTTCTCTCTTGTATACTCTCTTTCAAGGCTTTTTCTCACTCAATTGAACTCACTTCACTTAGCCTTTTACCTCTCTTAACTCTTCTTCAAGTTCTTGAACAACTCTAATGAGCAACTGCAAACAACTTAGGCAAGAATGTCAAGTAATCCACAAAACTCAATCAAGTAGTCAATAATTGTCAACAACTAGAACCAAAGAGATAAGAGTTTCAAAGATATAGATCAATGAGCAAGGAATTTAACACTTAGAGTCAAGAAATAGATGAAAGACAATTTCTCAAACACCTTGAAGGCAAAGAAACTTGTAATCAAAAAAATTCTGCAATACCACTTTCAATATAGCGAAGCAAATATGGTCTCAATTTTTGTAAAACTCAATGGCAAATCAACATCAATTTCATTCACAAATCTTCTTCAAGCATTCAATTGTTCAAATCACATAAGATCTTACTTCAATTCACAATTTTCGTCACTTTTTTCACTTGTTTTTCTTCCTACCCGGTTTTACTTTTTTTTCAATGTTTTTCTGTACGAATTTCTTTGGGCAGTTTTGGTCTCTTTTTTTTTTGTATTTTTCATTTATGAAGATAGAAATAAGAAGAACAAACACTTAACACCAAGAATCAGCCCTTGTTTTTAGCCTTAGGCTAGATCCACTCAACAATTGATTACAAGAAAGAAAGTAGGACAAATTTGATAGAACAAAATACGAAACATATTCATGCGATCATAGATCTTCAAAGAAACAAATATGATCTTAACACTACAAAAAGAAAGCAATTAAAATAGTCCAATCTATAATGAAATCACCTAGGCTCTGATACCAATTATATGACGTGATCATGAAAGGAAAAACTTCTGCATCCAACATAAACACATCAATTGAAAAACTTACTCAAGACTTCATCAAAGATTATGGTTAGTTTCATTGACCTATGTTGTCTTCCAACATCAACCAATGACTTGTGTTTGGTAGACAATTCACACCCCAACCAAAGTGTTGAAAAGTGCCTAAGAAGTTATCAAAGAACCCTAGAAGAGTTTTAGCAAAAACCCACAAAAAAGATCACTAGAGCTTCAAATCGGCAGCCATTAGAAAATTTCTATTTTTTTGTATTCAAAGTTGATTAGGTGAATTACATTATGATGTTCTATTTGTAGCCTCAAAGGCTGATCAACCCTATTAAAAGAAAAGACATAAAAGCCTTTAATTGAGATTAAATTGTCCAAAATGCACATAAGACTAAAGTAACCAAAAAAATTCTGGAATTTGGTCAAATTGCAACATGGCTGGTCGGTCCATTTCTTCATGCTTCCAAGTTGTTTTTTTTTAACCTTCTTTCAACAAAATTTGTAGCACTTTAATCTATCTTAACATCACCAAATATTGAAATTCTTGCTTGAATCAACTTCATTATGGAGTGGCATCCTTTTGAAGATTGCATCAAAATCAAATAATTCTTCTCATCCTTGGACATAAACCATCAATGTTTGTCTTAATTTTGAAACCCTTGATCTTGTAATTGGTCCATATGGTACTTTTGGAGTTGAGTCACTATCACCAACAGGCACGACCTATGATCTCTCTCCCTGGGTGGACCAAGGTCCTATCTCACTCTGGGAGCTAAAGGTCATATCTTCAAGGTCCAGCTTAGGGTATAACAATCCTTAAAGAGAAACATGTATGAAAGCAACACTCTCCTACAAGTTAACTCCCTGATTTCAGGAAAGATTGGTGTGATAAAATCCCACAATCAATGTCATAGGCCTAAATTCACGAGATTGAGATCAATTCTAGTAAGATAACTAAACCGAAAAAAGAGGATCCAATTCCTCTTTGCACATAGAATTTTATCTTTTTCTCTATAAGGACGTGTATTGACTTTGACTTCATAGTTATCCCGAGGGCTATAACCCACTTTGATGATCTTATTCTCTTCATTGTTTTTATAGGACTCGTGACAATTGGGATGACTCAAAGTTCATTATGAAATCTAGACTCCATGAATAGACATTCACTTAATTTTAGTAGAAAATTGACAATTAATCCAACTAGTATTTTTTTTTTTTTTTGAGAACTATAAAATTGAATAAAATATTACATCAAAGGTAAGTATTTTTGGTTCAAAAAAGTTTAAAAAAAGAATTTAAGAACTTAAATCATCGAAGTATCTATTTTAGGACCTAAGTTGAATAATTTAATTTTCTTCTCATTTACCAAAATCACACCTTTTATGATTTGAATGTGAATTGTTTGTAAAGCCATATTCAGTTTCGCTTTTATCATGATTATGGAGGTAAGGATAAAAGAGGAATAAGGGAGAAACAATGGATTAATATCCTTTTTCTTGCTTTTCTAAGAAACACTGTACTGCTGACTGAGGTTCCGAGTTCTAGTCCTCTTATTAGCATAGTGGAACTGTGCCTCCCTAAAAAATCCTTCAGGATTTCTGGGGTATGGGGCCGCTCTGCGGTGGGGCCAGTCACCTAATAAAGTTTATCCTACCTTAGTTTTGACAAGTGGGGGTGGTCAAGTTGGCTTACACCCCCACACTTAAGTCTCTCCCCTTGGGGAGGTCTTGAGTTCGAGTCGCCCCACTGGCTACGACTTGTCCTAGTGGCAAGCAAGCTGGTATTTGTTGATTGAGGTTCCGAGTTCAAGTCCTCTTATCAGCACGGTGGAACTGTGCCTCCCTAAAAAATCTTTCGGGATTTCTGGGGTATGGGGCGGCTCTATGGTGGGGCAAATCCTTTAGGATTTCTGGGGTATGGGTCAGCATGGTAGAACTGTGCCTCCCTAAAAAATCCTTCATGATTTCTGGGGTATGGGGCCAATCTCGCTCTGCGATGGGGCTAGTCACCTAAAAAAGTTTACCCTACCTTAGTTTTAGACAAGTGGGGGGTGGCCAAGTTGGTTTACACCCCCACACTTAAGTCTCTCTCTTTGGGGAGGTCTTGCGTTCGAGTCACCCCACTGGCTGGGACTTGTCCTAGTGGCAAGCACGCTGGTTTCTACTGACTGAGGTTCCGAGTTCGAGTCCTCTTATGGCAGGGTGGGGGTTCGAGACTCAGGAGGAGGCATCATGCAGAGCACGATTTGTACTCTCAAAACGCGAAAAGGGGATTTTGCCGGCCCAATTGCCAAGACATGTTTTGATAAGGAAAGAAGATATGTCATCATCAAAGACAACTGCAGAAGCACCTAAAAAAGGGATAAAAATTTATGTCTAAAAAGCTTATCAATCATTTCAAATTGATGAGGCGTTAATTTGTCATCTCTCTATCTCTAACTTTTTTTCTGATGGCTTTCCTTTTTTTTTTCTTTACCAAATCATATGTCTCGTCATAAAGATTTTTTTAAAACAAATTTGAGAAGTTCAGGCCTGGATATTCTAATGATTTACTTGTCATATCACATTTACTAATAAAAATTTTATATATTTATTTTAATTATCTTTTAGATATATTTTATAAATCAAATTTAAAGTTAAATTAGGGATGAAAATTTAACACGATTCATTGATGTGATCCTAATTCTTGATTAATTAGACCCAACACAAATATAAAGCTTTTCTCCAAATGATTACAAGATTTTAATGTTTGAACATATATGGACGCGGGACTATTTCTCAAACGTTAACCAATATCTCAAAAGGTAACGCTTACAAAAGAATTCAAGCTAGTTGAATAATAAGTCAAGAGTTCTAAGAAGAACCAAAGAAGATAGAATCTTGTGATCGAATCTTGAACAATTCTTGGTACGCCATCACTTTTAGTCAATCCTTAATCCCCAACATTCCCTCTCTTCTGAAACGGAATTGTCCTCGAATCTCCAAGTAATACATTGAAAGGAGATATGTCACTAAAATGGATTAAAAGATGTATATAGAACTAACCACCAACATCAATGTCCTCAAAGGCTTGAGAAGCGCTATCTTCCACTGAAATTGTAGCATGAGAATTCTTCATACCAAGGTGGTGGCCATTGTTTGATTGAAAAGAACTACATTTCATGTACAAGTATATCATGAAGAAAACAGTATAACCAAGATATCCTTTTCAATTGAAAGCATAAATCATAAGTCCTAATGGTCTGTGACCCATAAAGCATGATATAATTGATTTCTAAATCTTCCATTACGACAAACGATATACAAGAAACAATTCCTTAACTTTAGATAAACATGAACTCGATCAATGATATCGAACACATGAGCGAAACATTCTTTTTACAATCAAGTATTCATTTACAGTCATAGACTTCATTTTTCAGGTGTAGCCCTAAAACATGCTTTTCGACCAAGACATCCAAGAATGTAGGACCACTTTCATATCTTTCAAAACCAATCTTAAGGCTCAACAAATCATAAAATTCATTATGCACAGAATATTCAAGAACACTTAAAGTATCTAATCTAGGCAAATAATCATGAGAACTATAAATATCAATTCGTGCATTTAGAATCACATAAATATACATATTCCTTTGAAAGCACAAATCTCTATCAACAGACAAAATAACAAAAATCCACAATACTCTACCATCCAAAACAGATCACTTCTTTCATTATCTATGGGAATTCTTACAAAAAGCCATCCCCAAAAGTAAAAATAAATCACAGTGGCGTGAGAACAACCGGCAAGGCGTGGATGCCAACACAGAACAGAATTGTGGATTGAAGAAACAATCCCAGAAGACCCTTCTCAAACACTTCCCGATGGAAATCTAGTTGATCGCAATGCTTTAGCATTAAATCAGAATCTAGTAACAACTCATTCTGGACCTTCCAGAACACTGGTAGAAACTTGGCAAGATCCTGAACCAACTCATTTAGTCCCTCAAGAAGACCAACGGAGATAGTACATGAGAGAAATGCCTCGAAGTATGTGGCAATAAGACAACCTCACACATCACGGGGGTGATGAGAAAGTCATGTCACATTGCTTGAACATTTACTAGAGAGAATGGTAAATGTTCTAGAAAATCTCACGAACAGAAAAGATTATATCTCCACTAGGAAGACTCCATCTCACACTTAGAGCATGGAGAGAAGGCCATTAGAAGTCTCTGATCAAAGAAGGGAAAGGCCAGAGAATGTCACAGGAAGACTTGAGAATGCTAGACAATAGCAAGAATCTCATGCTCATTTAGAAGAAAGAAATCCACGAGATAATGAAGCGGATAGCAGAAGAGATATACCTAGTGCAAACCTTCAAGAAACTCTTTGCATAGGCAAAGAGTATGATTTAACAGATTGATTAAACAGACTTGCTATCTCTCGAAACCAAAGAAAAGACCATCATGGACAAGCTCTTGGAGAGCGACCTCAGAATGATCACCTTTAATGAACTGTGAGCAGAAACATTGAGGTATCGCCAGACAATGAAAAAAAACACCTAATAACAACCATGAAGAGGTTGAAGGTCCAGATCCACAAACTGGGGTAGACCTTGCTGAACGATCACCCTTCGTGGAAAAAATCAAGTTGAGAAATATGCGCCCCATGTTCAAGCCCCCTCAAATTGCTACGAAGCATGATGAAACCACAGAGCCACAGCTCCACATTGATGAAGGAGTTTGATTTACCTTTAGTCATAGGATAGCATTCCCCGACTATTTGTGTTAGCAAATTTTTTATGTGTAGAACTGGGCCACACAGTGATTGTTCTCTAAAGGTACGATCAAAGAAGAGAGAACCAGTAGCAATGTTGCCATTTCTTGGACATGTCCCCTTGACATGGTGGTCTGGCGAAGCTAGGTCCTTGTGCCTTAATATCACACGGGTGAGGTTTTTATCTATGAGACGAATAGAATTTTATGTTAAGCACATTGATTTAGTAAGTTAAGATAGACCTGTACAAAGGATCAATATCCCATGAGTTAATTGTCACCTTGTGCATTGTTCAAGTTTGTTCGTCGAACCCAAGGCCTTGGTAGTAGTATTTAGTATAGTACTGAATATTCTTCTAGTGAATATTCAAGTGAACTTAACAAATTGAATTAGATACCAAAGCATGGTAGATGCCATTGAGTAAGGTGATAGTACCTCATACTTAGGCTCAACGGTAGGTGTTACATAAAAAGGCAAATGAGTCAATACACCTATAGGTCAAAGACTAAGAGTTGATATTTATCCTAACAAACCTTCTGTTTCTACAACAATGTATCTAATAGTACATCATTTTCTTATGGTGATATTAGAAAATGTTTAAATTGGCTAAGTATGTTGCTATTATATATCAATGGTATTTTAGTCATTTTAATGGAGCCACAAACATTGTGTCTTAAGGTCTTTAATCTATCCTTATTGTTTATGAGTGATTTTCTATTATTCTAAAATGGGAAGTGAAGAGGACTTAATTTTATTCTAAGAACTTTTAAAAATTAATTAAGATTATTTAATCCTTGGAATTAATTATTTGTGCTTGAATAAAATTAAATGATTTATTTTATTTAGTCTTATCATTATTTTGGACTTAGGTCCACAAGATTAATTACAGTAGGCTTTAATAAAATAAGTGAGTGGCTATTGATTTATTTTTATTGGTCTTATAATTAATTTGGACTTAAGTCCATAAAATTAATTATTGTTTGGCCTACATTAAAAATAAATAATCTGCAATCAGCGTTGAGTTGCCCCTAGGATTTCATCATTCTCCCTCACTTCAAACGATTCGTCCTCGAATCTCATTATCTTCATTTGAGTTCCTTCTATGATCTCATCATTCCCCCTCACTTTAAAAAGATTCGTCCTCAAATCTTCACTACCTACAATAAGAAAAGAATGATCACTGGCATTGATTGAATCATCAAAATAAGACTCACCTCATAGCCGATACTATCAAAGGTTTGATAATTTGTTCCTGGTAGGAAGTCACCACACAAAGGGGTCTTACCATTCCTTCCTCCGAAAGGTGGTAATCTTTCTTTCTTTGCCAAGTATTCCTTCTCTTCATGATAAGCTCATTAAATGAAACAACATACATAGGGAATAATTTTCACCTTAAGCACCAGGAAAACAAAAGTGGCATCATTCAAATCCACAAAACATAAATATGAAAAGTTGTTATCCTCAAAAGTATGGCATAACTACTAATATGGATACTAAACTTGTCTCTTGTTTTTTAAATTTGACCATCAAACTAAAAAACTAGTCAATTTAGCCATTAAACTTTGCGGGATTGAACAGTTAAACCATTTCATAGTGGTCCGGCCTATTGAAGGTGCAAATAAATTCACCTTCTAGTTAAATTGACACATGGGATTGCCACCTAATCAAAATTATACAAGTCAGATAATCCACATGTAAGACAATTTTCACATCATCTTTAAATTTATATTCATTTTAAAAAATTCCTAACAATTAAATAACCCTAGCATCTGTAATCCATCCCATTCAACTCCTAATTCGTCTTTGTGGGTTGCTCCGATTGGGTTCAAAACATCAACGCAAATCAGATCTTATCTTCATTCCTCAAATTTCTCTTCCTCTTTAAAAGAAATCTCAGTTCGCATGACAAATTCTTCCAGCTCTTACACAACCCAGCAACGAGTTACAGATCCCCCTATTTGTTTTTGTGGATTGAAGTCAGTTTTAAATTTTTCAAAGACAGAGCAAAACCCCAAGCGTCTATTCTATGGATGTTCAAACTACAAAGTAAGTTTCTCTAACTCAATATTGATTCCTCTATTCGGTTGAAATTTTCTATATAGTCTGTATTTGAAATTCGCTGAATTTAACCTGAAGAATAGGAGAATTTTGATATGTTAGTGATGTATTAATTTGGGTAATTTACTAACTCTTGAGAATGTCAACTGGTTATTCTACAATGAGTATTTCTCTTTGTGTTAAAAATGCATACTATGATCTACAGGCTTCCATAATCAAAGATTAAAAGTAGTAATTATTTATTACAAAACACTAAATAACAATAAAAATGGATACCAGTATCTAAATAAGAAAAAAGGTATGATTTATTCTTCTGGAAAATATTTTCCTTTACAGTCATTCTCAACCAACGATAATGACTCTTTTTGAACTAATTTTCAAATCAAACCATACTCTGTTTTGTGACAAATAATGGATTCTTTGTTTTCCCAAATTGACCACTATAGTATGTTAGTACAATCCCTTCCTCTTTCTTTTCTCCCTCATCATTTTGCTTCTGGTAGAACTTGTATTTTTCTTCTCTGGCATTTGAATTTGTTCTCCTTGTGAAAGAAGAACTTCGTATTTTTGTTTGTTTAAGTTATTTATATATCATTTAATTCTTATATTCTAAAGCTTTCTTGTTTTTTGTGATTGTTGAATTTCTTGAATGGTGGAAAGAAATGTAGATATTTCTCTTGGGTAGATAAAGATTCTACTAGTAGATTAAGATATCTTTTATCAGAAGCAAATGTAGAAGTTGAAAATTTACACGATCAAATCGAATATGGAGTGAATGTGACCCAATGTAGTCAATATAGAATTAGAGAGGACAAAGTACAAACTCTTGAAAAGGAGATTACGGTGTTGATTCAAAAGTTGAGCACTGAAGCAAAGAAGAAGAAGAAGATGGTGAAGTCAATTCGAGTGTATAAATGTTTCCTTGTACTAGCACTTGTGATTTTTATTATGATATTTATCAAGTACTTGATGTATTGTACTGATATTGTACTAGTAGTGAAATATGGTTTTGCAATAGAATTAGAGTTGTGGAGTGTACTCACTGTCAATTTTTAACAATATGAATATGAATTTGGCTTTTGTCATCTCTTTGGTCCCTCTAACTACTTATCTTCATTTTGTGTCAATAGCTTGCTTTCCTTTCTACTGAGAGGAATGAACATTGAAAACAACTTTCTCCTACACGTGGAGGTCTTTTAGAAGCTGTTAAATTGTTCTAGAGGCTCTAAAAATGACAATACTTCATTAGTAGATTTTAGTTTAAACTATTTCATGCAATGCAAACCTATTAGATTGTAATGCCTTTATTTTATTACCACTAGTCATTTAGTTGTGAAGAATTTCAAAAATCCCTGTGCTCATGCTCCAGCATTAGTTCCTGCAACATTGAACATTTTTCTCTTTGAGATGTAATTCTCTAGTATCCTTGAGCATTATCTCTTTGTTAGTAGTTTTTAGTTTATACTTATTGTCTAAAGAGTAATCTTGTTGATTTCCTTGTTTAGAAAAAGTGTATTGATTTGCATGGGAGTGCACATAAAATCACATGGGGACACTGTGATGTTATTTTTTTGTTCTGTCTTTGTTTAATATTAATGCACATTCAGTTTGCAGTAAATGCTTCTATTCAGTTTGCAGCAAATGTTCAAGTGGCCATTTTCAAGTGCTGTTAATGTGAGTTATGCAGGACAAATTGAGAAATAACGAAAGAGAGCAAATTGAGATTATAAAATTGAGCCACGATTTTAATATTTATTTGAGTAATTCACCAATTCCCAGCCAACAAGAATACCAAAATAGGCAAGTCTATTTTTTCACAATATTACAGGCAAATTCAATCCTTCACGGAACAGCAAATGATATAGAGTACTTGACAGGTGACTTTTTAGATATCTCAACTTGGTTAGTATTACTCTCTTTTTACACCAATAAGTAACATAGAAAAGTATTTTACAAAATTCAGCAATTAGTGTGACGGGTTACCTGAATAGCATTTCCACTAGCATCTACTGCATATACCTAGAAAAACATCATTTTTTCCCAACAATTGAATCAACTTCTGTAGGTAGAAGCTACATAGAACTAAATGGAAACTTAGCATTGCAACAAATTCCACCACTTTCACATAAACAAAATAGTCAACAGAATATTCAGTCCCTTGGTAAACAAAACTAGCACTGTATTGCAGACACCTTAAAATTTTCCTTATTTCTATCCGTTTCTCTCAATTCATATGAGTGACAAGAAGCAGATCCAAGACCCATTGAACTGAAATGAAGTTTCACGAAGGCATCTTTTTCAGGACAATACAAGCCTGAATAAGTACAAGGAATTTGAAAGTAAAAATACAAGAAACACTATAAACAGATATAATCAAACAAAATCCCATGTAGCAACTGAAACAGAATTGGTCTGACCATGTAAACAATTCCACCACTTTTGTCACTGCAAAAAACTTGATAAAAACTTAAACGGAACTTGAAAATGAGCAATGATCACTACAAAAACCAGAAAAATGAACAAGCACCACAAAAACCACCAAGAACTGAACAATCACAGAACAAATTGAACAAACTAAATAGCCAAATATAAGTAATAAATCTGAAAATAAACCAAAAAACCACTGCAAAAGATAGATAAATACAGCTGCAGAATTAAACCTTCACAGTCAAGTTATCTTTTCAAGTATCAAATAACATAAACACCAACTAACCTGGTGCAAAAACAGAAATATTATCCCAGCAGAATGCTTAAACTACAGAAAATACACCTTTCCATCAATATCCTTGGTTATCAGACTATTATAATGCTTAAACTACACAAAATACAATTTCCTTCAACTTCCTTCCTGTAAAAAACCATCATTACAATTACAATACATCAATCCTTAGTGGTGGAAGTCTTCCTTGGTGAAGTTCTACATCTTGTTTCCATCCTTGGTGAAGTTGTAGACCTAGTTGAAATCCTTGATATCTTCCTTGGTGATTGTCTTCGTGGGAAACTCACTACCCGAGCTGATCATTACCAGGCTACAAGGTGTATGTAACAAACCTCATGAACATCATAATCAATTCGTACATTGTTTAAGATTATGAGTAAAACAATACTCCAAGAAGTTGTGTACAGAGAGAAAAGAAAATGAGCCAAAAAATGAGAGAAAAGAAAAAGAAAATCTTGAGAGAGAAAGAAATCTTGATAAACAAGAAAAGGGGAGGAAAAATGAGATTGTGAATGAAAAAGAAATGGGTGACATTGAAAGTAGAGACATGGGTGAAGAAAAGAAAAGCTATGAAAAAGAAAGAAAGAGTGAGAAAACCTTGAGACATTATGAATAGGTTTATTTCTTTATTAGTTTTTCCCTAATAGGTATCTTAAAGAAATAGGAATGGCTCAGCTATCCCACCAAGCCAGGCCAAAAATAGATTATGATTATATAAATGAGTTGACAAAAAAAGATTTAAAAAAGATTTTAAGAATGACCCGATCCCAAGATGTATGATGAAATGAAAGATATTATTCCTATTTCAAGCATTGGATCTCCTGTCTTATCTCAATTAAGAGGGGTCATGGAAAGAACAGGTTCAAAGTCACGATCAATTCCTTTTTCAAATCCTGCTGCAGCTGCACGATGTATACAAGGAGTTCAATTACGTTGAGTACTTGGAGTTTCGTTTTTTCATTGATATATAATCCCTCTCTTGCTACTATTGACCTTTTCATGACAGCTCCAAGATTAGTCATTTTCTTATCACTATCAGCATTCCTCTTCCATTGAACCACTTTTTTAGGGACATTGCTCGTAGAGGTTTGAGTGACATTTGAAGAAGTCGAAGCAACAAGAAGCTTGAATTCATTTCAGACATGCAATATAAACAAATCAAATATGTGAAATGCTCAAAGAAAGAGAAAAAGAACAAAGTACATACCTAAGAACTTGGCTTTGATGGAAAACCATTCTTGTTGTGGCCCTCTATTTGGCATAAAGAACACCTCATTACAATCTACTTTCTTGATAGTTTCCAAATTTTCTTTAGCTCATGTTATCCGTTTGCCTATTCTTCTTTGGCCTTCCGGGTAGAGACTTGAATTCGGGTGGAAGTACCCTTGGCCTTTTGCTCTCATCCCATTGTTCCATAACCCTCATTGGTGTCATCACTACATCGTAAGCTTTCAAGTATGTACTCTTTGTGTAAAATGAGGTAATATAATAATCAATCTTGCTTTTGATCTTTTGAATGACTAAAATAGCATGCAAACATGGTATTCCAGTTAAATCTCGGCACCTACATGAACATGTTTACTCTCTCAACTTAACAACATGCCTGTTCTTCTTGTTGCCACATTGTGCAATCTCAAAATCTTTGACTCAAGTGACTACTTTTTATTGGCTTCCACCTTTTTCAAGAGTCTTGGACTGATTTCAGAAGTCCAAGAGTCTCCAAATGACCTCTTTGATGCAAGCCTTTCCATTATCATTAATCTAATCTCCTCAAACATGGAAATTAGAGATTTGCACCTGGCATTTAATATCCACCCATTGAATGTCTCAACCATGTTGTTATCGATCTGATGTGATTCATGCAAAGGAAACCATCTTCATCAACATTACACACATCAAATTAAAACTTACCCAAGATTTCATCC
>JAWZTD010000128.1:32617-40586 GCA_035221335.1 Echites panduratus | reverse complement strand
GCTTGAGAAGCTTCTGGCCCAGTGGGTCCGTAAAACTCACTAGGATAAGCGGTATTATTGAACCAGACAAAACAACATGCAATGCAACCAAAGACTGATAAAACCCCTAAACTATAAGATAAGTAAGCCTCTTCAGACCATACAAGTGCGTGTCGAGCCCACGCAATGGGCTTAGTTAAAATATGCCAAATTCAGCCAAGTATACAAATGGAACCTAATCATACATGTCCTCCGATTATGTCTTCTAAATCATCACACTAACAATCCACCCTTCCCCCCCAAAGGGCGATTTTACTAAATAACCAAATATGATACTCGGGCTAAGAGTCAAGTTGGTAATTTTTCTTGCATCTCCCCCTCCAGGATCCCAAGTATCATATATGCCCCCAAAATAAAGAGCCTTGAATACTAGAATAAAAGCACCTAGACCTAACAAGATTAAGTGAATACCTAAAATTGTGGTCATTTTATTTTCCATCTTTCCATACATAACCGAAGAATGGAAAAGATTCTTCAAGCGTCTCATTGCCAAGAAGCGCATGATAAATACCGCCAAAGCCCAAAACTGCAAAGGAAATTAAATGAAGTACTCCAGATACAAAGTACGGAAAAGTGTCTATAACTTCCCCCTCAAGACCTACCCCCGAACCCAGAGTAGCTAGGTGGGGAAGTAAAATTAACCCTTGTTCATACATAGGCTTCTCTAGTACTAAATGGGCCACGATTAATCCAAAGTAGGCTATATGAGCTCCTAGCAGTTTACCGGATAAATTGATAGGTCGGGCATTTCCGGCCCACCAAGTGAAACCGGTGGTTTCTTGGTCACGACCAGCTAAAGTTAAAGTTCCATTAAAGAACTTTTCCACGTGTTAGAACCTCCTCAGGGAATACAAGGTCGGGACCCATAGTAATAACAAAAAGTGCCCTAAACTATTAGCAGGAGTAGAAACTGCGGTAGTTAAGAAATTGCAGCCTTCCAAATAGGAACTGGTAAATCCATGGGTATACCACGAAGTTACAAAGGTTGTACCTGTGAACCACCCCCCTAAAACGAAATAGGCACAAGGAAAGAGCAATAGACTAGACCAGCCTACAAAAACGAAACGGCCCCTACGTAACCAGTCATCCATTCTATCAAATAAATCATTTTCATCTTTGGTATATTTACCGAGGGCTATAGTCAAAGAGATCCTCCTATTCAACTACTTCCACCATTTCCGAGCACCTCATAGCATTTTTTGGGCGTTCAAAGATTCGATCATTTCTGTATGATTTATCTTGCACTGCCCCACTCCAATGGGTTTCGAAGAAAAAAAAAATCCCTTATTGGTATTGGTCCATAAATTCGCCTAGATAAATCCATGAACTCAATTTGATTATTCCTTCTTACTAAGTCTCTAAACTGCGAATTGTTTTCTTATGACTCATCTATCAATCAAATAAATGAAAATCTTTTGAAAGACCTGTTCAAGGAACAATCAACCCCCTCTCTCACTCCCAATCGATCTTCATATTAACCCCTTTTGTTCGATTAATTAATGTTTATTATTAGATCCTTTCAGGAGATTGAGAAAAATAAAGATATTTATAGAGTCTTCTAATTTCTATGTATACTAAATTAAAGTTACAGTATTTTTTTTAATTTTTTAATTTTCTTTAGTATCTTCTTTATTAGTTCTATCGCCCTTTCATTCAGTTCCGTGAAAAGGAAAAAGAGAGAATTTCCTATTTTCTTAAATTAAAAAGAAAAAAAGAGGAGACTGGAAATGAAAGTCTCTTTTTCGCATCCATTCTCTATCGCACTGTCACAACAAAAATATAGGATGGAAAATATTTGGTACATGAAGTCATGATCTGGTAGATATACATTTAAATATACTTATATACATAGAATATACATAAAAAAGAATCTTGATCTGTAGAAATAATGGAAATGGCTCTTATGCTGTGACTTGCAATAAACCAAGTAACGGAATAACAATATATTCCTATATATAAAAATCTAGGAACAGGAAGATTTAATCAGAATATCGACAAATTCTTGCGGAGTCAAAAAAATGAAATAAAAAAAAACCGTTCCAATTTCATCTCTATCGAATTTGAATATCAAAATAGCGGATAAGTCATGATTCAATGGGTCGGGTCCACTTACTTTTTCTTTTGTTGATTTCTATTAAATAATTAAATAATGTACTCTCCCGTTTTTATTCCAAGTATTAAAAATCTCTATTCTTCCACCCAGAGTTTCATGAAAAAACAAAAGCCCCTTATCGCATTTGAACCGATGACTTACGTCTTACCATGGCGTTACTCTACGGCTGAGTTAAGAGGGCTTATTTGATTGAATTCCTGAATGGGTTACTATTACGGATACAATATCTATATGTAGAATTATACAATATATATGTAAATAGAATATTATATCTATAGTCTAGGATGAATTGTTTCAAGACCGAACCTAATTCCCTTTCTTTCATTGAATGAATTGATTCCCATCAAAATAAAGTTAAACACGTACACCTACCAATTCGACATGAATTTCAAGGTATTTCATCAAGTCCTGTGATGAAGAAATTCTACCTGTCTTGTCCCCTGAACAAAATTCAAACAATTTTCGAAAATTTCTTCATCACGCTTACTAAATTTATCGTTTGTTAATTTCCTTCTTTTATTGTGAGATATTCTTATCTCATCTTAACAATAAATGAATCAATTAATGGAAGAATGAAAGCGAAAGAAGTGGAACTTAACCCCCTTTTTGTTTTGGACCAGTGACTCCCTGAAAATCCTATACTCTGTTACTTTATATTATTTACACTTTATTATAAATTAGATTAATATTATTAATATTAGACGAAATAAATATAGACTTCAATACTAGATTCATATTTTATATATCAAGATTTTCATTTTATATATTTATTATTTATATTTATAGATTTTTTATAATATTATTATATTTTATATTATAATTATATTTTATTATATATATTATTATTATATATTATATAGAGTAAAATTATATAGAGTAAAGAGTAATTATCTAAAGTAGAGAATTCCAATTCTAATGAATGATTCATGAATATGAATGACGAATCAACAAGTTATCCGCAATTAAGGAAAGGAAAGGCAGAAAGATTCCTCAGATCTAATCATACCATTCCATTATATTGACAATTTTAAAAAACTCTTCATACTATGATTTGATGGATTCGATGGTTGCCCTATTGACGTTAGACAAGTGGCCTCCATCGTCCAGGACATCTTAAAAAAACTCTCCATACTATGATTTCGTCAATTCGATCGTTGCACCATTGGCGCTAGACAAGTGACCCCCATCGTCTGGCGGTCCAAGACATCTCTCTTTCAAGGAGGCAGCGGGGATTGGACTTCCCCTGGGGGTATAGGGTAGTAAGTTGATCATGAATCCCCCAATAGTCTTCCAAATTATCCTTCCTGGGTCGATGCCCGAGCGGTTAATGGGGACGGACTGTAAATTAGTTGGCAATATGTCTACGATGGTTCAGATCCAGCTCGGAACACTAATTCGCCAATCTACCAAGTATAATCCCCATGCCCTTTAAAAATACTCAATAGGGAGATAAAGAATCAAAATTTCTGATAGATCCCTTATTTCCCTGGGATTATAGTTCAATTGGTCAGAGCACAGCCCTGTCAAGGAGGAAGCAGCGGGTTCAAGCCCCGTCAGTCCCGACGGATCCACTAAATACATCAATCAATTTGAAAGGGGGCCAAGGGCATAATTTCATTCCCAAAAGAAAAAAGGTCTTTTATCTTAGTGGTAGGAGAAAAACATATGTGGGCGGATTAATACAATTATCGGTAGCATTATAGTAAGCATTCGAAGAAATCTTGGATCCGTTTTTCGATTGTTCCCAATCCATGGAATAGAATACTCTATCTTTTTTGGAAAGGGCCATACATACACAAATGAAATTCTCAATAAAAAATGAATTCACAAGATTTCCTTAAGAGAATTAGAAGAATTTTTTAGATTAAAAAATTTCTCTTTACGGCCCCAGTTTTGTATAACCTCAATTACTAATTTCAAAATGGATTGGATTCAACAGAGCTAATAATCTACGGAAGGGGGGTAAAAGACAGATCAATCAAAGATACTAGTCCTCTTAGAAGCGGAATAATTCTTAGCAATGGAATAATAAATTAGTTTCTTTCTTGTTTTGGTTTGTAACTATGTGACTAATGGAAGTGGAAGGACAATCTGATGAAGTATCATTAGATGATTGTACGTAGAGTAGATTGATTATAGAAAAAAAGAGAGCGGAAACAGGCGATAAATAAAGGAATTTTGCTTGGATTCGGTATGGATAAAAGAACTTCCTATGTTATACTATTCCATTTTAGACGAGAAATTGATTTGACAGCTCAGATATTGTTGTTCATGATATTCATCCGATTCTAAACCAGCAAGGGAATTCATTCATTCATTGAATTTACAGGAGAAAGGTTTATCATCTCTATGGGACTAAATCATGAGTTATTGCAAAGTACAAAAAGATTAGATTATGGAAGTAAATATTCTTGCATTTATTGCTACTGCACTATTCATTCTAGTTGCTACCACCTTTCTACTTATCATTTACCTAAAAACAATCAGTCAAAATGATTAATTAAATAATATTAATTATTAATTTGTAATTTGAATTAAATTTGACTTCTGAGTTCTTATCCAAAATTAACGAAATAAAATGAAAAGGATTCAAATTTTCAATTAAACAGACTATAATCCGCAGTATTCTAAGTATTCTAATAGATAGATCGTATGGTAGAAAGAAATAGATGAATCTTTCGACCATATGATCTATTGGTATTGTATAAAGTTGTACTCTAGAATATAGAATAAAGGTAGAGGCTTAATCTTAATATAGATTAATATACAATATTATATATGTATGTGGATATCAATTCCATATATGGAATTGACATAGCACCCAATTCTATTTATTTTTATTTGCTACACCTATTTGAATTTGTTTCGATCAATCTGAAATAATCGTTTTACTCTTATTCTTATGTCTTATGGTTCTAATTACTAGTGACTTTACTAGATTTTTTTTATGTTCAATACGAATATCTGTATCTATCAAAAGAAATAAATCAATGAAGGAAAAAATATAGGGGTTTCTATTATCTATTAATAAAATAGAAATTATTAGCAAACATTCCAAAATGTTAACGCCTGGAACCATGATACGAAATGTGAGTCGATAAATCAAATTTCTAAAATTAGAAAGCAGTCGGTATTGTTAAATGTGAGATATGTCACTTGCCTGAGGTAAGATCCTCCTATCTTTATTATCTTGTTAGACTACCGCTATGTTTATACACTTTCTTAGAGAAAGTGTGTATACACTTAACAAAACGACTTCTTCTTTGAACAGTAAATAGGGAAACAAATAAATAATAAAAGGGTCTGGTCTTCCTTAGTATCCATCTAGAAGCCTTTTAAGAGCTCGTCGATTGAAATAAAAAATTTAGGAAAAATTGGATTGGACTAAATTTCCTATCATTTAGATAACTTTTGAAATACAAAGATATAAATCAACGAAATATCTCTTTAATTTTAATTGAAGAGTATGATTCATCTAATATATTACTTGATCCAAATCCAATGGAATTCGAAATGAAGATCTTTTTAAATAGTTCAAAACCCCGTTGCAGAAGGATTTAGAAAACAATTGATGCAGTTTTATTTTGATTCCCCAACTCAATTAGTAATACCCCTAGAGTCCACTTCTTCCCCACACTATGAGTGAAAGGGAAAATATAAAAACTACCATTAAAGCAGCCCAAGCGAGACTTACTATATCCATGTGAATTTTGTTCCCTTATTTCTATAACTATGAAGGAATTATTCCATCATTTCTCACTAATAATAATATTGTGGAATAGGGGGAGCAAAGTCAAAAGGGGATTCTGACCGAATACTGTTGATAAACCAATTCACTAAATCCACTCATTTTATATAAAAAAAAATTCCTATATGATGATTTCCAATCAGGAAAGATGAAACATAAGCAAAATATGTAGTAATCTCTTGAGGGAATGCCCCTAATGGAACGTGTAGGAATAATAAGTCCCATTTTTTTGTTGATCCTCATAAGTAAATAAGTAAAAAGAGGACAATCTTTATCTAAAATCCCATTTGATCTAATTCGTACCTTTTCCATTTTTCTCTGTGAAAGAGTAGGGAGACAGTAGAAGTATTTAGGGGTTGCCGAAAAGAAAATTTTCTTTTGCCCTTTACTGGAATTGCAATTCCAGGTGAATTATCCATCCAGTCGAATATTCATTGGATACCCGAGGACTGAGAGGTTCTTGGGAGTCCGTCGTATATAAAGTATCTTCTGTCCCCCCACCCCACCACTTTTGTCATCGAATTCTATTTCCTATGCAGGCTCTCGAATCTAATTCAAGGTCCAGCCATTCGGTACTAGATTAGTAGCACAACGATTAGTGATTAATTAGTGATTAGTAGTAGAAGGGAATCTCAAAGTCTTGATAACCCGTTTACCATTACAATATTTCCTTAAATTTTAGATACGAGGATTTACAGAGAACCCTCCCCACCCCAGCCGGATGCTTCAAATCAAACAAATAGCAACGGTCCACTTGTGCTGGGAAATACTTCGGCGAGTTATATCAGCATAACATAAGAAGATATTTCAAGTCTTTTGTTTTGTTTTTGTTGATCAGGTGACAACCGGATTTGAACTGGGGAAAAAGGATTTGCAGTCCCCGCCTTACCACTCAGCCATGTAGCCAAAATGATAGAAAATCTATGAAATTTTTCCCGCAATGCGGAACTTTTTTTATTTGATTTGCACCTTGAGTTCCGTTTGGTGCTGCTACGGTTGGTGGTGAACTTTCTTTGGGGAAAAACGTATTAGTAGCTTATATGCCATGGGAAGGTTACAATTTTGAAGATGCAGTACTCATTAGCGAGCGTTTGGTATATGAAGATATTTATACTTCTTTTCACATACGGAAATATGAAATTCAAACTCATGTGACAAGCCAAGGCCCTGAAAAGGTCACTAACGAAATACCGCATTTAGAAGCCCATTTACTCCGCAATTTAGACAAAAAAGGAATTGTACTGCTGGGATCTTGGGTAGAGACAGGCGATATTTTAGTAGGTAAATTAACACCCCAGATGATAAAAGAATCATCATATGCCCCGGAAGATAGATTGTTACGAGCCATACTTGGCATTCAGGTATCTACTTCAAAAGAAACTTGTCTAAAACTACCTATAGGTGGTAGAGGTCGGGTTATTGATGTGAGGTGGATCCAGAAAAGGGGGGGTTCTAGTTATAATCCGGAAACAATTCGTGTATATATCGCACAGAAACGCGAAATCAAAGTAGGCGATAAAGTAGCTGGAAGACACGGAAATAAGGGTATCATTTCCAAAATTTTGCCTAGACAAGATATGCCTTATTTGCAAGACGGAAGGCCTGTTGATATGGTTTTCAACCCACTAGGAGTACCTTCACGAATGAATGTGGGACAGATATTTGAATGTTCACTTGGGTTAGCGGGTAGTCTGCTAGACAGACATTATCGAATAGCACCTTTTGATGAGAGATATGAACAAGAAGCTTCGAGAAAACTAGTGTTTTCTGAATTATATCAAGCTAGTAAGCAAACCGCGAATCCGTGGGTATTTGAACCCGAGTATCCAGGAAAAAGCCGAATATTTGATGGAAGGACGGGGAATCCTTTTGAACAACCCGTTCTAATAGGAAAGTCTTATATCTTAAAATTAATTCATCAAGTTGATGATAAAATCCACGGACGTTCCAGTGGCCATTATGCGCTTGTTACACAACAACCCCTTAGAGGAAGAGCAAAGCAAGGGGGACAACGGGTAGGAGAAATGGAGGTTTGGGCTCTAGAAGGATTTGGTGTTGCTCATATTTTA
>JAWZTD010000128.1:15076-21501 GCA_035221335.1 Echites panduratus | reverse complement strand
CAAATTGGATTAATGGATCCGAGGAAAGTTATCACTCTTTCACCTCGTAAACTCGGTAGCTAAAAAGCGCCTCGCTTTTGTTCAATTATAAATAAATAAGCACTTTGATGGAGATTTGTAGCATCATTCAAGTAAATACAGATTAAGATCGTAGAAACATGAGCTTGTGATATAGCTACACCTAATTCCAGACCGGTTAATGCAAGAACTATAAATAAAGGACCAGGATCTCCTATGAAATATAAAAGATCATTCATACATAGCATAGTCCAAGCGGACCCACTTAAAATCTTTACTGAACTATGACCGGCCATCATATTAGCAAATAAACGTATTCCTGAGCTTAATGCGCGAAAACAATGAGGGATTAGCTCAAGGAGTACTAAAAAGGGTGCTAACGGCAGTGGGACTCCTGCGGGTAATAAAAAGCTTAAAAAATGAAGCCCATTTCTTTGAAATCCCACTATAGTAATGCCAATAAAAATGGAAAATGAGAGACCCAAAGTAATGAGAAAATGACTTGTAACTGTAAAGCTATAAGGTATCATACCCTGGGGATTACGAAATAACAAAAAAGTAAAAGTGACCGAGATGCGAGGGGAAAACTTTTGTTTAACATTTCCGGAAAGACCACCTATTTGTTCGTTTACCAGGTTCAGCACGAAATCATAAATAAGCTCTACCAAGGATTGCCAAGCATTTGGTACTGAGTTTCCTCCTCCATTTTTAGTAACAAAATGAAGCAAAAGTAGGACCAAACTGAGAGTGAGTAGCATAAACAAAGATGGATTTGTGAATGAGAAATACAAGTTTCCAATTTTCATAGGAATCAATGGGAGGATGGTAAATTGCTCAAGTGGGCTGTTGGGCGTAATCGTAAGAATCACTTTTCATTTCATCCTTGTAATTCCGCTTCTTCCTCTAAAAAAGAAGAAAGGCTTGTCGAAAATGGCTTGGTCCAACCAAGAAAGAAATGGGAGTAAGAAAGAGTCACAAAGGAAAGGAAGAAGGGCGGCTTCTTTGATAGATTCTGGCTAGCCAAAACCTTGGTTCTATATTATACGAAATTAGTCGTTGGGGATTTGAAGAGAGGCAATTGTGTTCTTTCCCTAAACATACCGAATAGCCCTCCGCTAAAGAGTGAATGTGACCACTTCGAGCTGATGTCACACTCGAGTACTTCGTACCGATTCCATCTAGGTGTGTTGATTGATAGGGGAAGGGATGAAAACGGAAAGGGACAGCATTCAAAGAAAAAATATTGACTTTTTGTTGGAGCTTGCCCGATTCTTGGAATTAGATCTATCTTCTCGGAGAAAGACAGTGACTTGCACAACAAACCTGGACTTGTTTGCTCTCATTCCTGAGGTTGAAGCAGCTTGGCTTGGTTAGAATAGCTAATAGGCTAGCTTCCTTTGTTTGGCGCCCTTTCTTAAGGCGCTTGTCTGATTCCATGCTTATGATTCAATTCTTCTTGGAAACCCAAGTCATTAGACAACACCTGCCTGCGGATTCGATTCCTACCCCGGCTTCGGCTTAGTTCAAATAGTAGCCCCAGCTAGATTCTCAAATTGATCCTTTCTCCCGGAGAAAAAGTTTGATTCCGCCGTAGTTCAAGCGTGAAAAAAGAAATGCCACTTTACTTTCACAAACCTCCCGAAGACCCTATTCGATAGCATCAATCCCCTTCGAGGGCTAAAAAGCAGGAAACTGCAGTGCGCGTGGCATTGGAGTTTTTTTGCTGTTTGCAATCCGCGGAAACTGTGTTTATTGAGACCACCCCATGATTGGGCCATGGATACACTTCGGTTGATCCCCATGGATGGGACCTACGATCCGTGTAAGCTCGACAAAAGGGTATTAATAATTCGTTCGCGTTTTGATCTCAAAGCCATCCCTGCTTCTTGGAAAGATTTAATCGGTGTATTCGGCTCCGCTCTTGCGGGTGGGCTCTGGGCTTGTAGCCAATATGTGCCCATCGTCGAGAAGGTTACTGTTTGGTGGCACGGGACAACCACTTGCTTTCTATGGTTCATGGACATTATTCACTCTGGCACACCACAACACCGTGTGGTTGAGTACCGAGTTAGTGGATCCGGGTTTACTACCGGGTTCCGATATTGTTATCGGAGATGCGGAGGTGGCAGCTATCAAGCTCAGTTGCTTCCCTTTGGGATATAAAGACTTTGAATCAAGGACGCTCAAGCTTTGGTCGAGCACTCCTGGTAGAGAACTCCAGATAGCTGCCCTAGCCGCTGCTAAAGCACTAACTTGAAGAAGAAGAAGGTGACAAGTCATTTACAGGTCATGGGGAACTTGACTCATTTGCAGCTACAGCTCCTAGGGGCCTAGTTCCGACTCCTTGTTCAGATGTTGGGAATTTCCCAGGATCAGGAAGTCCGCAAAAGTCTAAGTCTCACGATCCTTCTTCAAAAGACCCCGAACCCTAACTCCCAGAATTCTTATCTAAGTATCCCAGCTCTCTGTCCCCGTTAGCATAAATAGACCAGAACAGATGAAACTCTTCAACTAGAAGGATTCCCCTCCCCACCTTATTAAGCAATTAGTCTCACAGTAACTACTAGGCCTCACCTCAGCGGTAAGCCCCTTTTCCGAAGAGGAGCTACTAGCCGATCACGCGGAACTCCCTTTCTCAAATCAAATACAGCTTCCCCCTCCCAAGCTAGTAATAGGTCTGCTGCCCACCCCCCCGTCCTTGCAGTCTTTTGACTCCCCACCTCTCCTTCCTTTGGTCGCCTTGCTTTTGACCTTCATCCTCTTTCCCCCCACCCTAAACAGATCTTCCGAGAGGCATTAACCAGAAGAGGAAGGGGCTGACTTTTCCGAATCAGTTTACTGAGTCCCGTACACAGCTGAACTATAGAAGGAACTAAACTCTTGACAGCATTCGTCGCAGCCTTGCTTGCTGGCTAGCGCTATTGCCAGCCAAACGTAATGAAATGGAAGAAAACTATGTCGGTTTAGTTTCACTCTTGTCAATGACAGTCTCTGCTGAGCTTTTCCAGAAATACTTATTTGGCCAAAGGCCAATTCAACACTACCTGAGGTTTTTTTTTAAGGGAAAAGACGAACGCGGTAACCCATGTAGGATCCGCTTTGAGGCTATAAGTCTCTCCTAAACATCAGATCGGATTGAAGCTTCCTGAGATGGAGCTGCAGGGAGAAATCCCAAGACGGGAGGAATCTTTGGATGAGTTAGGGCATGAAATTCCATTTCCAAGTCAAATGATATCTAAACTGACTGATAGGAATTGAGCTTCCTCAGATGCTGTGGTCATTGATTAGCTTCAGCCAATCATTTATCTTCTTCGATTTCATTAACTAGTTAAACTGGCATGTGTGAAGCAGATCTACTTTGATCACAAAACAACACACTCCAGTCATGTCTTCTTCGCACTTTGATTCGTCTTTCCTATTCCCGGATTTACTTATATATATGTATGTAATTTTGGTACGCAAATAAGGTTCAATAGTAATTACAGAAGGTGTGTGATTCTTACAAGTTAAGTAAGGTGAGTAAAAAGATGTACTTTAAGTAAAGTAAGGAAGCCGAATGTTTACCAATCGCTTTCTTCTATGCCGCAGATTCCCTTCAGGATGGCCACCTATGAGGGAATCGCCTGGTTGGCCTCTTGGTCGGATCGTATCTTCCCACGTTCTCAGCCGAAATCGATCCTCCGCAGGGATCTACGAAGGCTCTTTGCCGCCTAGTAAGTAAGTAAGTCCGTTGTAATTTCTTCTTAGTCCGCCCGGACGAATCAGCTAATATAGAAAGTGTGAAGTGGGTTCATCCTTTTTGTTATGGGATACGCGTTTAGAACCAGTCTGGAAGTTAACGAATTCAAAAAAAAAGAAGATGACTAATTTTAGATTCTATTTTGCGGCCTATCTTCGTAACTATTGCCACACTTATCTTGTCTCGCTGCATATTAAACGCGAGCTTTACTTGGGCTTTGTTCGTTCCACTTATTTATTTTTCATAGATTGGGTCCTTTCTCTTATGGAAGGATTTCCTCTTTACGGGGGGGATGGGAGCCGAAAAAAGAAGCCTTTTCTGCCTACTTACGTCATTTCTTGTGGGCTGAGGCGAAAGGGCGCTTTGGGACCGATTTTAAGCAGTTTCACCCCTTAAGAGAAGGCGAATACCAATAAAAAGGTTTGGTATCCTTGTCCTACTCCTATTCTAGGGTATTAATCAAATCGGCATGTCTTAATATCTTTGACCGGGGAATATCTCCCACAGCAAAAACGAATAATGAAATAAGATAGGCATGATGGCCAACAAAGGCTGTGAAATCGAGACAATCAATCGGGGAGCTTCTCTTTTATGGCTTCTCTTCTGTCAGATGTTTCAAAGGAAAGAGAATAGGAAAGAGTCTTGTTGAAGAGCAGTGTCTTTTGGCTTTCTCGATAGCCAGAAAAAAGCATTCCTAATTCAATAAGAAAGCTTGCTTGACTTCGAGCCTAGGCTAAGCTGAAGAAGAAATCACTAAAAGACTATGCTCTTGGAGGAGGACAGGCATTTGCTTCATACGAAAGATAGCTATGATGAGATGTTAGAAGTTCAAACTCTCTCTTCATCTTCCGAGTCATGCCCGGAATGATTGCCCTTGAGATCTATCTGTCTCAAAAGACAGAGTAAAATAGTGAAGCTGCTTGCCGAGCTGTCTTAGATGACTAATAGAAGGTCAATCGAACAGACCTTGCCTAATAGACTTATATGGGGTTAGCCAGAACAGGCGAAAAAGATCTACGAGCTCTAGATATTAGACAAGAAATGTTGCTGGCATAATCTTCTTTCTTATCAGTGCCCACCCAGCCTGTATTGAATTCGATGCAGCCAAGAAAGCGGATAACATTTGATTCGGGCAATGGCAAGGGCAATGTCTTTAGCTTCAGAAAGCTAGAGAAGAGGAGACAGTCCCAGGAAATAGGAAAGTCAGGCTATCAGAAACTCCTGCCATCGCCGATATCACAAGCTAAGGTTCTCAAAGAAGGCAGCTTCCTATCCGATTACGGAAAGAAAGAAGTCAGAAAAAGAAAGATTAATATCAAAAGAGAATATAAGAATGCATTCATAGATAGAAGAAGAAGAGCATTTAAGTATTGAGATATATAAATCTGTGGAATCCTGTGTGAACCAGGCGTAAAACTTCTTACCTAAAGCTTCGCTCTAGCGACTACGTTCCTTTCTTTTCTTATGCTTTTTTTGATATAATGTTTACGCTCTCCTACAATTGAATCTCTTGTTTGAAGAGCTGTAGTAGTGCTAGGCCGACTTTCATGATTCCCTTTTCTTTCTTCTCGGCACAAAAGCTCTTTTTCTTGCCGTTGTTGGCGGTTTAGTCAGTGTGTGGGAAGGCGACCAAGGTTGGGTACGGAGTCATTCCATCTCGAAGAAGAGCTGCTGCGCAGGTAGGCTTTCGGGAAAGCAAAGAAATCCACGGTTAGCCGACCACCCTTGGTCAAGGACTTAAGGCGCAGGGGGTCCAAAAGTCTTAGGAAGTCATGTAGTGCAACCTGGTCTTCAGGACCTGTTTTCGCTCCCGCCAGAGATATGTAAAGTGTGCAGTTAACCTTGGAACTAAGATGAGCAAGTAAAGCAAAGCGTAGCGATAATGAGTCTTTGGTCGTCAATCGTTTGGGTCCCATACCTATGGTTCCCTCACTGGCTAATAGGTTGTTATTCTCAGTCGTCGAAGCACACCTAGCCGACGAGCTTTAGTTAGTGCCTACTTTTTCTATATACAGATAAAGCAGGTCTTCATTCCCAGAGATAACTTCTGAATTTAGGGTGTCGCTGACTGTCTATTCATTCACTTCTTACATTAGCTCATTCGTATGCCACGCCTCTTTCGTTTAGGATTCTGTCTATGAGCCAGTTATTAGTTGTTCTCAATCTTATAAGCCTCACAACCAGTTGTCAAGCTAATATATAGATGTATCACAGCCTCACATACAACCTCTTATCAAGATTAAAAAAGGGAAGTTTTCTCATATATATATGAAAAAAAGTATAGTCCTTGCTACTGTTCTCTAAGCTAAGGAGGATTCGAAGCTCTCTAGGTTGAGGATTTGGCTTAGGTTAGGCTTGATTTACCGGCTTCAAAGAATGCTGCACGGATAGCTTTATTTGACAATTAGCTGGAAGTCTGGCTATTATGCCTATTCAACTAATGCGCTGGGTAGATCGTAGATTGCCGGGTTTAAGAGAGCCCCTTGCTGAAGAGGCGGGGAAGAGGGAATAGAAGAAAGAGAGCCAAGATTGGAAAAATTTTTGCGAGCTGACAGTGACCCAGCGATCACCGTAGCAAGAAGGCTTGCTAAGGGAAAGTGGAGCGGGACCGAAATCTTTGAAATATTCTTACAACCAGAAATGTAAAATCCAGAGAGGACCAGAAGGT
>JAWZTD010000128.1:5076-10076 GCA_035221335.1 Echites panduratus | reverse complement strand
TACCAGTTGGGAAGCTAGACATCAAGTAAGTGGCTTGATGAGGATAACTAAGCTGACACGCCGGAGTTGGCTGCTGGCACAACAGGGTGGTGCCTTACCGCACCGCAGGCGGACGCGCGGTAGCGTTCGTGGTGGTGCTTCAGGATTCCAATGTACTGCGTCCAAGATCAGAACGAGCTTGCCGGCGGACCACTGCCGTCCCATTCTTGAGTGAGCTGGAGCGCAGCCATCTTATCCACTGAACTAGCTAGAAGCTATCGCTTCGGGTCGAAGCACTAAAAGAAAAGGACCGAGAAAGGCGGCGGCATAGGAACCACGGGACCCCATACTAGTAAAGGGAAAACGGAAGTGCGCTCCTGCGCACCAGCTGAAAATGAAAAAGCCCTTTCCCTTTTTAATAATAAGGTAAGCTTCATAGCTCCAACCTAGTAAAGGGGCTTTGATGCCCTTTGTTTGTATAGGTTGGGTTGCTGGATACGGGATCCTCGTAGTAGGCTGGACCAACATCCAGCCGAGAGAGGACAGTCTTTAGAAACAACAGGTTTTTAAAAGAACGCTTCGCCTTTTCTTATCTGCTTTCCGCCCTAGGAGTAGGAGTAGCACAAAAAAAAGAGGGATTAGTATTATTGACCCAATGATAAACAACTAACACCTTCCTCGTTGGGGCTCCGCGCACTGGGAAAACGCTCTAGCGACGGGAAACCGTCCACTAGTTACAAAGCTCCAATAAGGTATCGAGAGGGCTATCACAGTCAGGTGCGAAAAAATTACCCTTTAGGGAGTTGAGGCGAAAAACGGCTTGATGAACCGTTCCGTTTGCCACGCACCGGCCCCATTCACTTGCTTATCGTAGAGGCGGTAAGTACACAGTGCACCGCAACTATGAATAGTATAGTGGGGTTGAAAGACAAGAGTGCCTTTCAACAAGTAGGCCACTTTTTCCGGAACGCAGTCCGAGATAACCGTAACCGTATATATATATATATATATCTTCGATGCTCTCATTTCGAAATGTCCGCTTCAACCGCTCTTTCACCTTCCAAAGAGCAAAGTTGGCTTGATGAGCTCAGATGAGGAAGCGGAAGCAAGAAAACCAATAATATCTTTCTTGTCCTTCTACTTAAGGGGCAAAGAGAAGCGCTTTTGCTACTGAGAAAGCGAACGGTCAGCGCGAAGGTTCAAGACTTAGCCGAGCGTTAGCGAAGCTAGATTCCCATAGCGAGGCGCTTCGAGTTAGCGAAGCGCTGTAGTAGCGCCGAAGCCTTATGTGCTATAATGCTGAGCCAAGGACGCTCCGCCTTATCTATAGAAGCAGTCAACTGAGTTCTGAACGAATTAGCTCCTTGGTAATGGCTCAATCTATAGATAGAAAGCCCTATGATGGGAAACTACCACGTTAGGTTTGGAGAGAGATGGGACCGGTTATATAATAGGGGGAGCAGATGCAAGCTTTTTCTTTCAATAGCCGGCCAAATGACTACAGGATCATCGGTCTACTCTACCTCAATTCACCATTTCGAACCTTATACAGAAGGTTTTTCCGTACCAGCTTCTTCTACATATACCGCAGTTGAAGCACCTAAAGGAGAATTTGGTGTCTTTCTGGTCAGTAATGGAAGCAATCGTCCCTACCGTCGTAAAATAAGAGCACCTGGCTTTGCCCATTTACAAGGACTCGATTCTATGTCCAAACATCACATGCCAGCAGATGTGGTCACCATCATAGGTACTCAAGATATTGTGTCTGGAGAGGTGGATAGATAGGACTACTAGTTACTCGATCAGGACCCTAGCTTTATTGCGAGCCAAAAACCTTGATAGATTCCCCTTCCTGCGAAATTCTTCTCCCGTATTCGTATCTTTATTCTTTTATCGAGACTTTGCCCCGGACCACCATTCTTTTCCAGAGCTGATAGCGTGCATGGTCTTTTTCGAGTGTATTTACTATAGAGCATACCTAATATAAGCTTGTAAGGGAGCGCCTTGGTTTAAGCGAGCATGTTGATTTGAAGGAACGTCAAAAAAGACTTTTTAAAGTCTGAAGTACGATAGCAGTATTTAGTCATCTGAGCATGGCAAGGAAAAGACTCAATCACTGAATCGAGAAAGGACGATCATTACCTTACTTTTTTTCGAGCATCATATTGATAGAGCATGGTTTTTACTAGCTATGGGGCTTATGTCGGGAAGAAGCAACCAACCAAAAGCGTCTTAAAAGTGTGCCAGCGATAGGTACATCTTAGGTGGACGTAAATACTCTATCTAGTGGCTAGAAAGGCGGATGAATTGACTTGACGGTATGCACGAGCTGCTTCATAAGTTTTTTCCGTGAAAACATCTTTTTCGTAGATCTACAAAGAAGTGCTTGCACAAGAAATGAAGTATAAGAAGTCTCATCTCGCTTGAGAACGAGGAAAAACTTTTCGATAGGGGTTGGAATGACATTCGATCCGGTTTAAGAATCAAACCTCGCAAATGGTTCTGCTGGACGGGCTCCCTGAATTGAACAAGATTCCCACTTCCGAGTTTGGATTAAGCCGCAAGAGGTATCCTTTTCCTTGAGCATGTAAGGCTACTTTGGGGCTCTTTGCCAATGGATAGTTGGTCAAATGCCTTACTTCCTACAGAGCGTGCGGGCTATAACCAGTGAAACGAAATATTCAATTGTGCGGGGCTTTTGACTTCATAGAAATTGGGGCGATCCTTGTTGTTTATTCCAACGTCGTGGACAAAGTCCTAGCTTTTCTAAGTGCCTATAGAAAGTCCTTTTGGATGATTACTATCCAGGTGGTTATCCCGTTGACGACGACTTTTTCACCCTGATGGGGCAGGGTTTCTCGTTTAGTAAGACCCAGGTTGAAGTGGCAGTGATGTGTCTAAAGATAGGGGGCATCATAATCCCTCTTTGGGCTGTTCCCATGGCTTCGAGATTTCCTTCCGGATGCCTTGCTTCTGAACCTAGCTAGTCGTTAGTGGTTGAACCTAGCACTGGTGGCTCTACTATTCATTCGCCTTGGTCTTCCTTATTCTAAATACCAATCTCTTACAAGAACCACATGTTGGAACAGATCTCTCCCGTATGCTTTGATATCAGCATAGGAAGAACATAGCTAGGCTACCGGTTACCGACTTGTTTCTCTTGGGATGAAGAAAGTTTTCTTTCCATACCACAAAGGGAAGGAAAGCCAGCAAATGAGGGGCAATAGATAGAGGCGGAGAGAGGCTGAGGAAGATGACGATGAGTTTATTAACAAGGATTACCGGTAAAATGAACTTAAAAAGTGAGAATCAGATCTGGCAAATTGTTCATTATTGGGAACGTAGAATATAAGAGGGTGCACTCTTTGCCTTTGCCAAAGTCTCTCAAATTCGATATACCTTGCTTCTTCCTTGGGCTCTCTTTTTGTTTCTCTCGCCATGGCCACACTGCAAACTTCCAGAATTGGGATCTCCTCTCCAAATTCCTTTGGGAGTTTTGTAGAGAGGCATAACAAATGTTTCAGCGTTATTAGGCAAGTCGGTTTTGCTTCCTTGTACAGACAAAGGAGAAGGAAAGTGGACTCTTTGTGTATCGGAAGATCATATAATACGGATAGAAATGCGCATGGAGGCGGGTTTAGCGCTTCTCAAGATGGGTCTTCGGCAGTGGAGGATGGTAAGAAGGGGAAGGGTCTTTTGTTGGGCACCGAGAGGGATGGCTCTGGCTCCGTTGTTGGGTTTCACTTGATCCCTCAATCTGTTACAGGTGACGAAAAGTTCATGGAATCGACGGTAAGGGATCCTAATGGTAGAGATGATGTGAGTGCTGAGATAGGAATGGAAGACCAACCGTCAGCCAGAGTAACGCATAATGTTGTTTTTGTTACTGCTGAGGCCTCTCCATATTCCAAGACCGGAGGACTAGGAGATGTTTGTGGCTCTTTGCCTATAGCCCTTGCTGCTAGGGGACACCGAGTAATGGTTGTCTCACCTAGATACTCTGATGGAAGCCCTTCAGATAAAAGATTTGCCAATGCAGTTGATGTTGGTTGTCCAACCAAGATTTACTGCTTTGGTGGTGTACAGGAAGTTTCTTTTTTCCATGAATATAGGGAAGGTGTGGATTGGGTTTTTGTGGACCATCCTTCATATCATAGGCCTGGGTGGGACACCATATGGTGATATTCATGGTGCTTTTGGTGATAATCTGTTTCGGTTCACTTTGCTCTGTCATGCAGCATGTGAAGCTCCCTTAGTGCTACCCTTGGGGGGATTCTCTTATGGAGAGAAATGCCTTTCCTTGCTAATGATTGGCACGCTGGCCTAGTTCCAGTACTTCTTGCAGCCAAGTATCGTCTGTATGGTGTTTCTAAGGATGCTCGAAGTATTTTTGTAATACATAACCTTGCACATCAGGGAGTGGAGCCTGCAGCAACTTATAATAATTTAGGATTGCCTTCAGAGTGGTATGGAGCGTTGGAGTGGGTCTTTCCCACCTGGGCCAGGACACATGCCCTAGACACTGGTGAAGCCGTCAATGTTTTGAAAGGTGCTATTGTAACTGCAGAGAGAATACTCACTGTCAGCCACCCCAGAACTTATGCAAGATGATTGTAATGCTTGGATCTGGGGAGAAACAATATGAAGACTGGATGAGGCACATGGAGTCTCTTTATAGAGAAAAATTCCGGGGTTGGGTTGGATTTAATGTCCCTATTTTACATAGAATAACAGCAGGCTGCGACATACTTGTAATGCCTTCCAGATTTGAGCCATGCGGTTTGAACCAATTGTATGCAATGAGATATGGCACCGTTCCAGTTGTTCACTGCACAGGGGGACTTAAGGACACAGTGGAGAACTTCCATCCATATGCTCAGGAAGGCAGTGGTGAGGGTACAGGGTGGACCTTTTCTCCTTTATCAAAAGAAAATCTGCTCACGGCACTGAAAATAGCAATTGGGACATACAGAGAACACAAATCATCTTGGGAGGGATTTATGAAGAGAGGGATGGAGAGG
>JAWZTD010000127.1:7090-23937 GCA_035221335.1 Echites panduratus | reverse complement strand
TTGAGTCTCTTCTTTCTAATCCTTCTCCTACATTTCCACACCACATTTTTGACACAACTATCAGAACAATAGGATGGAAAATTCTCATTCTTGTTTTATTAATATATATATATATATATATATATCCCATTTTAAGAAATTTGATGAAGTGCTCAATGCGCCTAAAACAATGGATTCTAAAATATTTATAGTCACATCCATTTATATTGTGAACTCATAAAAAAATTGAAAAATATAAAAATCAAACCCAAAGAATACTCCTTAATTACTCAAAACGTAAGCTTCTCAAAAAAATTTTCAGTGCATTAAATTAATAAATGTATCAGTATTAACTTGCACAACTTCCTGAAAATTCACAATATCGGTTACTACATCTACAGGTTGGGAAAATTCAACACCAAAGTTGTCTCTTGGAGGTTCTATATTAAGGTCCAATATCGAATTTCTATTTCCATTTCTCTATAAGTCTTATTCAAATCAAGTTATAATCTCGTAAAAGAAGCATATCGTATCTCAAGATTAAATTTAATAGTTACGTCAATATTGACAAGTGGTTTATGACTAGATTTTTGAGAGGTTACAGTCATGGAGTGAAAATTTTCAAGAACTCATGAACGAATTTGTGGGAAAAAGAGATATAGAAGACCACAATTTTAATTGGACCAAAATTTGGAATGAAAAGACAAAAGGCTAAAATTTTAATTGGAGCAAAATTATAAATGAAAGAACATAGGGAAAAAAATTAATCAAAGTGCATGGTGCATTTTGCAGAAGAAAAATTTAACCGCTTTGTCACGTGTAGTTGAATGAGAATAATAGGATTGAAAAAAAAAAAAAAAGGTTTTTTTAAAAAATTTTCTGGAGAGAAGAGAAGATAGAAAATAATGAAGACAACGGAGAGGACTTGGGGTAAAATTAAGCAAAATAATGAGGGATAAAATCGTCCAAAAAAGAATTATTGTAATTGCTTTAATTCTAAAAAATATTGACAAATATTGCAGAATAGAGGGAGTAAAGACCAATAACGGGTACTTGCCTTGGATCAAGTATGAAATATTGTGGACTAAAAACAGGATTTGTCAGGTCAACTCCATCGTTTCTGGTCTGTTCTCATTCTCAGTGGAAACCTAACCTCCTCTGCTCTCACTTGCTATTTGAATGATCTTTCTTTCCAGCAACCTTGGTTGAGAAATTTACCTTTGGGAGGTGATGTCAGGTGTTCCAGATGCCGCAGTTGGTTTTCTCTTGCAAAACCTCAAGGATTTCGTGCGCTACAATGCCGATCTGATCGTCGGAGCTGAGGATAGCGCTAATTCTTTGTGCGATGAGCTTGAATTGCTCAAAAGTCATCTCAAAAAGTGCACTGAAGAGTACAGCGACAATGATTTTCTGGATAAATTGGCCAAAGATGTCCGGAAATTGGTTTACAGAGCTGAGGATGCCATTGAAACGTACATCGCGAAAGCATCCAGGCACAAATCCAGAGGCATGGTGAAGGGTGCCCTTTTGGCGATTGATCATGCTATGGAACTTCGAAATATTGGAAAGGAGCTGGAAACCATCAAGCAGGAGGTGCAGAAACTTCTTAAAACCAAGATCAGCCTTGGCTTTCAGGCCATGATTGTTGACAGGAACCATCAGCATAGAGTCAGAAAGGTAAAAGCATCCCTTCCAAATTGTTCATTTGTTAAAACTTTTTTTTTGGTAAAATTTCGACTTTGACTAATGGTATGTAAGCTCGAGTGAGAAAGAAAAAAAGTTGAATTTTTAGAAAGCTGAAATGTTTGATATGACTTTCAAACTAGCTAGTATCAGTCCGTTCATAAACTTCGACCGTATCAGAACATATATCGCTAATGTGCTGATTCTTGAACTCCAAGTCTTTCTCTCAACTAATTAAATTTCTCTCTCGAGGAGCCTCTGTGAAATATTTGCTAATTGTTCCTCACTTGGACTATTTGATATTCAACTCTCCTTCTTCAATTACCTCTTGAATGAAATTATGCTTGATAGCAAATGCTTCTCATATCATCAAGACATCCACCAAAGTCACTATTACAAAACATTGACCAATAGTTTAATGCCTTTTCTTGCTATGCTCCCTTTTCCTTCAGCATTCACGTTTGCTATATCTCCCATGGTTATTTGCGTATTTACAAAGGTATCCATATATAGAAAAGTGGACTTATTTCTGGTCACGTGAATACACTCACTATCCAAATGCAATGTATTATTTTTGGACTCAGTGGTACTATGACAAGCCAAAGACATGTTGCCTTCTCCTTTCCAGTCAGAAAATTGCACTTCTTGTATATTTTTGAATCTGCCAACTTTCTCTTTATGTACCAAATGTTTTGCAATTATAGTACTTTGGTTTCCCTTTGTGCCAATATTCGTGATTAATCGTTCCGCAAATGCTGCATGACTGAATTTTCAGTAATTTTTGACTGCTTAAAATAAATTCTTCCTAGTCCACTTGACCCTATTCCTTTGCCACGACCATTTTCTTACCTTTGTCTACTGCTTGAAGCTTGGTTCTCATTTCCTTTGAGATTCGATTTTGATTGGAATGCACTTTCAACTGCTTCTTCATCATGCCTATTTATCCTTTGTTCATGAGCTTTTAAATAATGTGTCAACTCTTGTACTCATTTTGAAGAAATATCTTTTGTCTCTTCAAGAATAGACACCTGGCATCAAATTTTGATGGAAAACTTTCCAGAACTTTTTCATCAATTCTTCTATTACGTATGGGTTCACTGTATGTCTTCATTTGGTTAATGATACTTGGCACTTTACTGTAGAAATCATTGACCTTTCCATCCTCCAATTCTCTTCTAAGAGTTTGAAGAGTCACATTTTTTTTAGCATTTGCATTTTTTTGGGATGCTCTACCTCGATAATTCTTGCAAAAATATCATCTCAAACTCCTTGTTGAATCATGAATTCACGGTGTGTGTTTTGGCATCTTTTCTTTCATGGTCCTTATGTTGCTTCTCTTGTTGATGGGTGAGATTTTGGCCATCTGTCTGTTTTTAAAATCCATCCTCTACACATTCCTAAATATCTTGTGTTCTCAAAATTTTTTTTTTGGAGTCTAATTTATCTATCTAAAAAGACTTGGTTCACAAAGAAAAATACACACTGAAAAAACTGTAGAAAGTTGAAAAATCTGATGAAGTTCAAACTAGCTAATAAAAGACTACTCGCGTTCTTGAACCTTACCAGCTGATTAATCAACAAGCTGGGCTGAAAATGCAACACGACTTAGATTTTCAATGAAGTTTCCAGTTTGAATTCTGAAGATCCAATCCAAACTTATGTTGTTCAAATAAGAGCTCTTGTTTTCCATTTGCTTTCAAGCCTAATGAAGCCAAGTTATGAATCATGAACTGCAATAATTTATTTTACGAACTTGTAAGGGCTTCAAATATTTGTTCTTTAGCTAAGGCCATCAAAAGATGAGAGTGTTTGTTAGTGCCAATGGAACATTTATGCTTTTAATTTCCTGATATATTGAACTCTGTGAATTTTCTCTAATTAGTTCCATCTGTTTTTATCTTCAACTCAGCAATCCCTGCAGTTCACCATTTTTCCCCTCATTCTCTAATTATCTCTTAGCAAAGTCCATGCTTGTATTACTACTGTCACATGGTTCATGCAACTAAGTATCTCCTTCCAAATTTGCTCAAGTGACATCTCTTATTTTTCATGCAAGCAGCCTCCAGTGAATGATGATGATGATATGGTTGGATTTAAGGATGCAATGGATGATGTAATCAAACGTCTCAATGAAGGACCAGATGATATGCAAATTGTCTCAATTTTTGGAATGCTTGGGTTAGGGAAGACTACACTGGCTAGAAAAGTCTTCAAGCATCCAACCGTAGAATATCAATTCTACATTCGTGCATTTATAGAAGTTTCACAAGATTACATTCCAAAGGAAGTGTTCCTCAAAATTCTACGTGCATTTGGCATTGTTACTGATGACATGAATTGGATGTCTGAAAATGAATTGGCACAAGAAATAAAAAATTATTTGGCAACCAGAAACTTTTTGATAGTATTGGATGATGTCTGGACTTCAGATGCATGGAATGATCTCAAAAGATGTTTTCCAAACAACCAGAAGCGTAGTCGAATCTTGATAACTACTCGACAAAAGAATCTGGCAGAGTATGCTAGGCAAGGGTCTGAACCTTATAAATTAAGGTTTCTTACAACTGAAGAGAGTCGAGAGTTGCTGAGGAAAAAGGTTTTTGGAAATGACAAATTCCCATCAGACCTGGAAGTGCATGAGACTGCCATTCTGGATAGATGTGATGGACTACCACTTGCTATTGTGGTAGTTGCAGGTATCCTCATAAATCATCGTAAAGAAAGTTACTGGTGGAAGAAAGTGGCTGAGAATGTGGATACCTATAATATTGCAGAAACAGAGCAAGCCAATCCTGTGATACAATTGAGCTTCAAGAACTTGCCTTATCGCCTGAAGCCTTGCTTTCTTTACCTTGGTGTTTTCCGTGAGGACTTTGAGATTCCTGCAAAGACATTATTGCAATTGTGGGTATCAGAAGGATTTGTGCCACGAGCTAATGGAAAGGAAACCTCAGAAGATATTGCAGAGGATTACTTGGAGGAACTGCTTGACAGGAGTCTAGTGATGGTGGAGAAAAGAAGGTTAAATGGTCAGATTAAAACAATTCGGATTCATGACACACTGCGTGAATTTTGTAAGGCACATGGTGTAAAGGAGGAGCTTTTTCGAGAAATAAAAAACTATGAGCAGGGTGGGAACATAGTTGTAGATGATGATCGTCGCCTTTGCATTAATTCGAATGTTCTGGCATACATCAAAAGTAAACCATCAGGTAAATGTGTTCGCTCATTCTTGAGTTTTGCCAAGGAAGATTTCTTTTTGCCTATAGAACATATCTCAGACATTCCCAAAGCCTTTAAATTGCTCAGGGTTCTAGATATTAGAGCAATCAAGCTAACTCGGTTTCCAGCTGAGCTGTATTACTTGTTCCTTCTTAAGTACATTGCTCTGTGTACCGAACTAAAGATTATTCCTGAAAAGGTTTCCAACCTAAGGTATCTACAGACTTTCATATTTCTTACTACGCATCGTAGCATTGAAATAAAAGCAGATATATGGAAGATGACACAATTGAGGCATTTAGAGACCAATGCATCCACATTGCTGAAACCTACAAAGGAACCTTTCATTGTGAATGCAAACCTGCAAACACTTTCTTCAATCTCGCCTGAAAGTTGTAAGAAAGAAGTCTTTGAAAGGGCTCCCCAGCTCAAGAAATTGTGTATCCGTGGTAAATTAGCAGTTGTTTTGGAGCCAACTGGTCAAGGCAATTTGTTCGACAATCTTTTGAAACTTGAATTCCTTGAAAATCTGAAGCTCATAAATGATGATACAACTGCTAAATTGCATTCCCTCCCTAATGAGAATAGTTTTCCACGAAAGCTTATGAGACTAACTCTCCAAAATACAATGCTTGATTGGGAACTCATGACGACATTAGGAAAGCTGGATAAACTAGAGGTGTTAAAACTGAAAGACAATGCATTCCTGGGAACGTATTGGGACACAGAAAAAGTTGGTAGTTTTCATGCTCTGAAGGTTTTGCACATTGGAAACACAGATTTAGTTACTTGGAAGGCTTCAGCAAGTAATTTCCCACAATTGACACACCTTTATCTTCATCATTGCCCCAAGCTTCAGGCCATCCCATCTGACTTCATAAACCTAACCACACTCCAGCTGATTGACATTTACTGCTGCAACGGTGTGTTGGCTACCTCCTCCAGGAAACTTCTGGTGGCAAAACTTCAAGTGCAGGCCCCATTGAGGCTGTCCGTTTATCCCCCAGATCAGTAATTGAGTCAACAGCTTGCAGGTTAGTACCATAAATGCATTACTTCCCATTCTCCCTTTTTCTTGTTCATCTCTTTGCAATTTACCGCGGCACCAATGATTCCATTTGTGCTTTTATTTGTGTGAGTTTAAAGGAGGCCACGTCTCTTTTTCACAAAGTAAAATATATCCAAAAGCTTCATTGCTGTTTTGAAAACTTTTTTTTTTATTTTATTCTGCTGAGGTTATAGAAGCAAGATTCTCTTACTCCTTTCAAACTTTCATTTCACAGGTGTTTATTTTGAATTCTAAGTCATTCTCAATTTTGAGTACTTTCCAGCGAGCTGTTGCTGAAAATAAGGCCGTAGGTGTTTCATGGGAAATAAAAGGATTGAGACACAAATGGTGTAGAATTTCTTGATGTAATAATAATTAATGCCTTGGATTCGAATCTGAGTTTCATGGCTTGGATTCTATTTGTTTTTCTTTTCTGTGTTGTTGTGTTGTGCTGTGCTTGAGTTTTCTTTGGGTGAAGTTATGTTTTGCTGCCGATAAGAGGTAGGGGCTAAGTTTCACTTCCTTCTTCCTGTATATGTAAGTATATGATACTGGATGAACCTCAGTCAGCATTGTTCTTTCCAAAGCATCATCTTCTAAATTGTTCTAAATGATATTGTTGTAATTATGTCTAATCTAAATATAAAAGGATATGAAAATAAAATTATTAATAAGATATAAGAGTACCTTTTATAATTATCTTCCTCAAATATATCCTCCATTCATCTAAGCATCTCTATAAAAATTTGTACCTTTGTCTTTGTAGTCTAGCTCGGTGGTTGTCCTTGGAATCTAAAGTTGTTTATTCAGTTCTTGAACTAAATAGGTAACTCTTTGTTTGGGGCCGGCCATGAGTTATTGGGAAAGAACACAAGTAGCGGAAACTCAACTCACATGGTACTTGTAATTTCCTTCCTCTTCTGCCTTGCCTAGGCTTGAGCTAATTATGTTCCGATTTTGAATTAATGAAAACCAATCACACTAGCTAGTTAGAATATTTTCTCTTTTGAATTTTAAACTAAATGTGAACTTGCATAACATATAAGAATATTAATATCCACCTCACCATTATACTATTAACTGTTTCTCTTCTTTCCTTTCCCTTTTCTTTGTCTTTTGTCTTTTTAATTTTTTTTTTCTCTCAAAGCATCATCATTCTGAACATTTATTGTTAAGTTCATATTTTTACAGCGAAATTCATATCCTTTACATATATATAATATGAATATTTATTCTTTTTTCAATCTACCTTGAGTTCATATAATTTTTTTTCTTTTAAATCGTTTAAGCTATTTTTTTTGGTTAATTATTATAAGTCATTTTTCACGATTTTTACTCAATGCTGTCTCTATTTTCTCTCTCTTAAACACTTTTCCCCTCTTTCATTATCAATGTTCTTCTCCAATATGATATTTAGGGGAGGGGGGGAGGAAGAACTTTAATTTAAACTTGATAGAAATAATTATATAATTATGGATGGATAATTAATTATTTTCTCATTTCAAAGGAGAAAAAGTTGAACTCAAACTAAGGCAAGTTCATACTAGCAGTCAAACCTATGTTTCACTTTCACTCACGGAATGCTCCAAATGTAAGGTGTTCATATTATTGTGAAGTCGGCCCAATTAATAAGTCCACGACTACGCTTTCTTTGGACTTCCATAGTTTGACGTTCGTTTTATTTTTAGCTGCAATGCGGTGGAATTCAAATGTGAAAACATTCGGCTTCAGAAAGAGGAATAGAGAAAAGTTAGAACTGCAGACAATCTCCCCTTTTCTGTAATTTTGGATCCATTTTTCACGAATAGATAAGTGTTCAAAAGATTGAAAATTGAATTAAACTGATCAATCAAACAAATTTTTATTTTAGCATTAAATTGATTTAATTTTTGTATGAAAAACTGAAATTTTCATTTGTTTTAGTTTTTAATTTATTTAGCTTTAATTCCTTTGAAAAAAAAAACACTTAAAATGGTTTAAAAAAATAATTCTAACATGATTTATCTTATTTTGATGGGATCGAGAGCTTTCTGAGTTTGACTCCCCTCTTGAGGATTAGGGAAGGATGGGGTTATTATTTTTTGGGGGGTGAAGGAGTATTGTCATACCTCTAAATCAAACTGCATGTATTTAAATATCAAAAGTCAACGTCTTTCCCACTTTTTTTTTTTTTTTTTTGAACTATTACAAACATACAAAAACAGGGATATCAAATTTAGGTGGATCCACTTGGACACTTTTCATACAGACCAAATTTATATTGACCATAATCCTAGGTGGGTACGTTGTTCAACCATGGATGTCCCAAACTTCATATATATGCACCATCTGTAAGAAAGCCAAATAACTGAAATCAAGTTTACCCATGGAGGTCTATAGCAGTATAAGTCAATCACAGACAAATATGAACACAAATGAGTACATAGTGGAATGCGATGAAGATGATCAATTCTATGCAGAGCTTAGAAAGCAGATTTTGTTATTAACAGCAGAAGATGAAGACGTTGCAGAATTGCAGGAAAACAACCTTCAAATTTCTGCGAAAACTTTGCAACAAAGATGCAACACCAACCCAGCTGTTCCAGCCCTGAAGCAGGGATGCTACTATAATTGGTCCGGAGACGAGGCACCGGAATCAGTACCGACGTGGCTGTTCAACTTGTGGAATTCTGGAAATGGAACTGGCGTGTTCATACCACAGGTTGTCGGGTCCAGAACAAGATACAGGCCAAGTACGTGTTTTTTCGTGTAATAATTCATTTTTGAAGTGTATCTTTCTAGTTTCTGCAATATTCATGATCTTGTTCTTGTGAACTTGTTTGCTATTTAAATGTGGTACAGGAAGGAGAAATAAGGTCACAGGAAGGACATATAAACCAGTGGCAGGAGTAAAATCAGGATTCATTTTCCATCCTTAGCCTAAGGACTTCAGAATCATATTATCCAGTGTACAAAGATATATCTATGTTCATATAAGAATAAACTATGCCTCTTACTTGTGCTGAGATATTTATGCTTGCCATAGAGTAATCACCTTAATTTAAACCAGTTATAGAAGTAAAGTTAGTCCATGCTAAGTTCTGGTAAATTAAGACGGCTGAGGGAGGTGGTGAAGCCAAAAATTAGACAAAGTATAAGCAATATTAATTACAAGGATTCTTATTAGTCTCTGTTTAACAGCCTTCTAGTAGATGATAGATGCATATATATATGGTTAATCTTGACTGTGATTACAATTATCTTCTTTAACATATTATACATCGCATGCCTTCAACCGTTGGCTGCTTCTGGGATATAACAGTCTATACGATACGATTTTTTAGTCAAGGCTCCAATTCAAAGGTTTTTCAAGTTATCAACTGAAAGTTCACTAAGCCATCATCTTCCACTCAGTGCATCGAACAAGGGGGGTTCATCCCCTAGAATACATGACTCTAAAACATTTTTACAGAAATAAGTTGGATATACTAATAATTGGTCAGTCCTTTGGTCGGGCTAACCATAACGAACTTAGTGCTCGTAGCCTTGACATGTAATCACTGAAAACAAGAAGGGCTCGTGCAGCTTGACGGGTTGTCAAGATCCGATGCATCTGCTGCAAAGTTTGTTGTCTCAGAAGGTCAGCCTAAAAGGAAAACAGGCTTTGGTTAGGCACCCGATTAGGGAAAGTTCATCTAGAATGAAGCAACCAGGTGCTTCAGATGGATGAATTAGGCTTCTTGATCTTACCTGATGAAGGAAGTTCTCCAGAGTGGCAAGCTTGCCCATTGCAATTGCCATTTGTCCCATGTAGTCCGCTACATTTCCAGAACCAGTAGGGCCAAGGGAATTGGATGAAAGTGTATCAACAAGTGATTGCTGCAATGCCTCCATTCCTTGTGATAAGGCATCTTCTGCCTGTTGGGAGGACTGCTGCAGATTGCATATGCCTATCAACTGTTGATCCGTAAGAGGTTCAAGATGATCCCCGATTATCTGAGATTCCAAGAAGTTACATTTTTCAGAAGGTAAAAAAGCATTTATAAAGCTAAACATAGAATATGGAAAAGTTCAATCAACACAACAGTTGCAGTATGAAACAAATAGTTGAGTTTAAAACCTTGAGAATCTCAGAGGGACGAAAACCACCCAACCACATGAAGCACCTTTCTGCAGGAGTCTTCCACATCCCAGAGAGCATATGAAACACATCTGACTTTGCACCTATGCTTTTTAGCCTGAATATTTCATCATAATGTGACATTACTCCATCAACGAGAAGCCGCAGCTCGCTATCTGCTAGGTGAGAATTTACGGCTGATCTAAGATCATTGATTAGCCGTCGATGTTCATCAACCCAGTGTGCATAATCCAGGTCAAACGCCAAACCTCCTGTTCAAATACCTTATGTGAGTTCCTAAAAATTTCATCATGTTAACTTTTGTAGGAATTTTATTTACCCTCTACCAGATTATACAAGAAATATGTAAATAAAAAAGTTTATCAAATATGTGCTAAACATTAATTAGGGTTACTGAATTTCCATCTAAAATGGCAAAAGCAAGTAGTTCCACCCAGGTAACAAACAAGGATAGTCATTTAACAGAATAATTCACATTTGTAACAAAAAGAAAGATATCAATGAATTGACCAACCATTTCCACCAGCAAAATGACTTTGATCTCCTGAGAGTCCTGTTGAAGCAAAAATGCCCTGCAGTAATAACAAGCCAAGGAACGATTACATGGAAGGCAGAAGGAAAGATCCGCTTATCCAACTTGTTGAATTAGGACTTTAAACTTATTCATGAAACATTCATTTTAGACTGGTTTTTCCCTCCTTTGCTGCTACAAATGCATCTTTAGCTGTTGAGCTTAGGAGGTGATAAGGTTGTGAGGAAATATTCAACATAATCAACAGTTTGCCTATTGTCCTCCACTCAATAAGGCATCAACTAGAATCAATTGCACATTGGTTTTCATGGGAAACTTCACACATGGTCGAAGAGAGAAGTGACAGGGATAGAGAGAACTACCTGTTGGCGGGCACGTTTGAGCTCCTGCTCTAGTTGTGTAAGCCTAATCCGACTATTTTCAAGCTGTTGAACATAAGCCTGGTCAAAATGAAAAATGTATATTATTCTAAAATACTTCATATGGAGACTGATGAATTATTCCTAAAAAAGGCACAAAAGAAGCAACATTCAGGACATGCAACATTTTTAGATAATTTCCCATTTGTATTACAGGGGAAGGAAAAATTATTGACCTTCAAAAGTATTCAAATCTATTTAGGAAGAAATGAAGCTAGAAGAATGGAATAAGAAGTTGTTGCAAACAAAAAAAAAGTGAGGGTTTCCCCACAAGGACAAATGATTCCTTTCATAAAGGAATGCTCAAACAATTAAACTGGCATCAGAGCAAGAAATCATCCAGATATATTTCTTAGTACACATCAGGGGTTAACTATTGCTCCAATCTACGTTCAGGAAGTTCTTCAATATCACATTACCTTATAATCATTTTCAGAAGGCAAAAGAAATATTTTGGATAGGAAAACTCATTCTACTACGAAGTATGGCATCTATTTTCTAAATACAACCTAAAATTCACAGGAATCCAAGAAAGGAAGTCCAGATATGCAGCTCGGTGTAACAGATCAGACCAAAAGCAGGTCTTTCCCTAAACCATGTCAAAGTATAGATGTGGAACATTTAGCATATACTACTAAGATAGATAAGTATTCTGATGCACATTTGTTTACCACTGATTATTAAAGTTCAAAAATTGGAGTAGCAAAAGAATGCCAAACACAATTATACAGTCTTTGAATAAGAAAACAAGGATTCAGGCAGCAAGAATGATATTACTTTCTTCCTCAATCGACTCTTCCTTGCAGCTTCCCTGTTCTGAGCAAGTCTACGAAGTGTCTACAATGAGATCCAGAATAAGCAGAATTGTTAGCATTGAGATACCCGCAGCTACTCAAGTCAGAACACACCGAATAGTAAGCACAAAAGTGACAAACCAACCTTCTGGTCTCCATTTTTCCCTCCAGATTGTTCCACTGAATCTACCACAGAAGCTCCAAACTGAACTCCATGAAACTTCAAACAAAAATGAAGGTCAATTACCAGACAGGTAGGTAACAGAATGAGAAAATTGAGTTCAATGGCTTGATCTATAAATGCACTTCTTGATTTTGGCAGTTATCAAACAGGTTGATAACAGAACCAAAAATTATTGAGTTTAATGGCTTGGTTTATAAGTCCACTTCTAAAACTACAAAAGAAAGAAAATAGTAACAAAATAATTTACATCTTAGGTATTTTTAACAATTAGTTAATGCACAGAAGAAAAAAATTGTGAATTGCAATAATCAGTGTTTAATCTGGAGAAAATAAGGTGCATCAGTAGTTCGATCATGATCATCCAAGAAGTAAAAGTATTATCTCAATCCCCTTTTAACCCTAAAAAAGGATCGAGCATATCAGCTACAACACATCCCATTTTCAGGACTCATAGATGTCTATTTTCTTTCTCAACTTCCATTTCCACCAAATCTTTCTGTCCTTTCTCTTGGCAGTGCCCTTTTCATGGGATTAAAATAAATCATATGGAATTATATAAATAAACAAAAACAAGTTTTTTAATAGAAATAAGACAAAAATTGTTGGAAATAAGGAGAGGAAGAAAAAAAAGGGACCTGGTTTTTGTCATCAGTGTCGACATCTGTTGAAGTATCAGTCTGTTGGCTGTGATCTGCCATCCCAGACTCTGCCCAGTTCTCAAAATTCCCACTTCCCAAAGCTCCTCCACTTCCAACGCCCAACATTGTCCCCTTTCGAGTTAAGAGCTGCCCTGTATCCACCGTGGCTCCTGTTGAACCACCCATCTCTGCTGAACCAAGCATGTTCTATACCCACCAAGGATGGATACCCAATTCCGAAAAAGTATAATATAGCTGAATACTCAGAAAACACAAATTTTCTTGATTTACAAAGAAAGGTAAAAAGGGCAAGACAAGGAAAATTAAAATATACCGAGTTAAGTCCACCTCCACCAAACTGGAAGTTACTAACTGCAACGTTGCTTGGCTTCATCATGTCATTGTATTCTGAACCAACAACACAAATTTTAAAATCCCTTTTAATCTTCAACTTACAACACTCCAATAGTGGTTAAAGAGGAGAGATAAGAAGTAGTAGTATTAACACAAAAAGTGCAAAAATATAAATAGTGTGTGTCTACGTGAGAGAGAAAGAGGGAAGGGAATACGTCTGCTTAAATCAACAGCATCCTCTTGATGAAATGCAACTGATTCTTGAAGCCCTCCAAGATCCACAAAACGAGTCCCATTTCTACCCCCTTCATCACCCCTTTATATCACAGAAAAGAAATCCGAAAACCATAAATCACAAATCGCCATGCATAAACATATTTATACACACACATGCAAAAAAGCATAACAACACCCCAAAATAAAACACACGTAAATTTTGTAATCCTTTAATGAATCTTTTTCCTATTTTCAACACATGATATGCACTCAAATTCAAAAGAAAACCCAAGAAAAAAATTTGGGGATGTTGAGCACCTGAGGTAAAATGGTAAGTGGCAATACATATCTGAGTTGGTTAGTGTAACAGCAGCTGATACTACTGCTGCTTTGGACCTTTGCATTCTTGAAAAAGCTCTCTATATATAAAAAGAAAAAAAAAATTTGGAGTATCTATGAAATAAGATTCATATTATGTGTGATCTTTAAAAAGTAGTATAGCAGAGCAGAACTGGTAAGAATTGAAAAAGGTGATGGATAAATGGAAGTAGAAGGTCAGTAAAAGCAGAGGTGAGACAAGAAATATTATTGCATAGGAGGAGTTAAGAAGGAAAATCTTGGACCTATCTTTTTCCGCAGAAAGGTAGCGTATCAGTAAACGGTTCTCTTTTAGAAGTATGAAATAAAATAATAGTAATAGTGAAAACAACAATTAAAATAAACGTCAGAAAGAGTACTCAACTTTATCATTATTGCTTTCTGACCCCTCTTTCAGCATTGTTTTTAGTCTCCCGATACTACCTTCTCAATTCCCTCTAACCGTGCACGCGCCTAAGAATCTGGCCGTAGATAATCATTGCCCGCGTCCGTCCTAAATTAATTCATTTCCGAAGTTAGGTTTTTATTTTTTAAAGTAATAAAAATATTATTTTACGTTTTTTTTTTTTTTTTTTTTTTTTGTTTCTAGCCCGCTCGGCCCTTAACCTGGGGTTCTCCAAAAGACATATTAACGATAATTAAATCAAATCTACATCAAATGGATTATGATCATTCCAAAAAATCAATATTCTTACTAATTTGGTTTGGTATAATACTTTTTTTAATATAAGTCATTTTAACTTTTTGGGTTTGTCATACAATATAAATTTTTTCACTTTTATCCTTTATTTAATATTCTCTTTCATTTATTGTTAAGAAATGTAATAGTAACTATAAATACAAGAGATAAAGGGTATTTTAAATATAATATATATATTGTTTCTTAATATATGTGAAATAATTATTAACTCCTTATATTATAGGATGGAGGTAGTATGTTATAATAAAACTAAAACGCTCCAATATAATAATACTTTCATCCTTAATTGAATATTTCATTTTAACTTGAATAAAAATCAAGAAATGCATTTGACTTTCATAAAATTACTAATATAACGGTTTTATTAATTTATTTAGTTGTGATAATTTAATGCAAATGGATATCAATCCTTAAATTAAAAAGGTTGTTAGTTATACTTTATATTAAAAGTACTCATGCATTGAAAATTATAATCTTCCTTTGGAATAAAATATCCTAATTTGACTTTACATAAATTTTAAGAAAATTAGTTGACTTGATTCATTCTAAACTTATAAACAACATCAATTTTTAAAGAAAATTTTAACAAATTTAGGAATTGATACGTTCATTTCCAGATAACTCAGAATAAAATATGGACATTCAACTCCCAACAGAAAGAGTAAATAATTCTTACATTAATAAAAAAAATAAAAATATAACTAAAAAAAGTAACATTATTATTGCATGTTATTCATCACTTGTCCAAATTAATATATCTATCTTTTAAAAATAAAATAAAATTTTTTGTATTATTCAAAAAAAATTTTGAAAAATTATTTTGCATTTAAATAATTGAAAATATTATCTTTACCTAGTAAATATTCAATTAGTTAAATTAATACTAGTTCATAGAATTTTAAAACCCATCCAATTCAATTAAATGGATCATGATAATTAGTAACTATTATTACTCATAAATTTTTAACCATAGTTTACTAATAATATAGAATTGAGAAATGCAAGGTTAAGAAAATTTATACCAGAATGTAATTGATAAAAAAGTAATTAATGTGTCGCTCACTATACCTGTACATCCAAATTAGCATCTTTTAAACAAAAATTAAACAAATTCCATATATTTAATTCTTCTATATTATCCGAACTTCAACTTTTAAATATTTTTAATATGATGAACAAAAATTAATTAAGTTCATGAAATTATTTCATATAATTTTAAAATTTATTTAAAGTATTATTATTAAATACTGTTAAATATATCACTAATGAAAAACAAAAACCTGGAAAGTAAATTTATAAAGAAATGCGCTACAAATTTTCAGTTTTTTCTATAATATAATGATAATTTAATTTTAAAAATAATATTAAATAACACTTTTAAATTTTAATTATTATTATTACGTGCTTTTCAGTTCATTGCTCCTCTTCTTCTTTTTTTAGTCAAAAAAAAAACTGTGCAAGTAAATTTATAAAGAAAGATTCTTCAAAATTTTTCCATAATACAATGGTAAAATATTTTTAAAATAATAGTAAATAACATTTTTAAAAGTTATTCTTTATTTAATTATATTCAATAAATTAACTTTATTTTAACTCATCATTTCTCTTCTTCTTTTTTATTAAAAAAAGAACCAACATTAAATAGATGTAATTGAATTGTTAGACCAATTGTTGAATGACACTTGATAAATAAAGAAGGGAGATGCCCTTCTTTTATATATAGTATAAATGGATAGATATTTTTTCTTTTAGAAATAGAAAATTCAATTTCAAACTTTATAAAATTGAAATAGAAACATTTATTTCCACACTAGTGGAGTATAAAATAAGTAACATATAATATGCAATTATATTATATATCAAATGACAAGAGTAAAACAAATCATTTATTAACCTATCAAATCACTAAAAAAATTAAAAATATATTATATCATATTAAAAAAGAAAGAAAAAGGAAAAAAATTCCATCGAGAAATGAAGTAAGACCAAAGAAAGATGCAAACAACATTTAAAGGAGGCTCTAACTTGCATGAATCCATGAGGAAAAATGACAAGAAACTATATGTGTCAGGTGAATATATGCATTTGAGCCCTGGCTGGCTTTTACCAAAATTAAAAGGTAAAGATCCTAAATTTGGAGGAAATTCTAGCTTCTAATTTTCCATTCATTAGTTAGGAAACTCTTATACTCTCCAGGCCTTAAAATTATTTTCCAACAATTCTCAAGTATTTCTTTTTCTCCAAAGGATCTGAGCTATATTAATATGCAAAAAGAGGTAAAGATTTAGAGAGCAGCTAGCATGTAACTAACGTAAATTTGAACGGTTTTTAATCCTTTGGTGTTTGAGCTAGTACGATGCCTACAGAGAACCTACTTATTCTTCATAAAGTTACAGACTGTTAAAAGGTTTGAGTTATCTTGCAATGATGAATTCATTTATGAAGTATAATTGATATTGGTGAAGTAGCTACCCTATAGTGCAAAATGTGTGAATAAAAGATAGTGAAAAACCTTCTTCAAGGGCAACAAAAATGTCTTCTTCTAATTTCTCTAATCGAACTTCATTTTTGGATGGAAGA
>JAWZTD010000126.1:83712-101907 GCA_035221335.1 Echites panduratus | reverse complement strand
GGTCTAAAAAGACCTATTGAATTAGATTCATTGAATATTTATTAAATTATAAATCTTATTCTTCATTTTATTTTATAAAAAGAATTATTAACTATATTATATTTTTTAAAGAAAAAATTTAAAAATTGACAAGTGACATTTTGAGAGCAGTGGAGATAAGTAAAAAATAAACTGTTTTGAGCTTTATCTTTGAGCCACTCAGCCACACCTTTAGACCCAAAATAAATTAACAAAATATATCTAAAAAATAATTGGAAAGCACAAATTTTTAGGTGTTATGGGGTAATATATCTAAAAGATTTTTTTTTTTTTGAGAATTAGTTTTCATATAATATATATACTTTAGATTTGGCAGGATACACAAGATGAAATGTATTTATTCTTTCTATTTGAGAAGCAAAAAGTTCTAAAAGTTTAGATATTAAAAAGAATTTTGATTCGAAATATGTAAAATACTACGAACATTTTAATATTGATTGTTTGGATTTACTTTCAAAAACTAAAAATTCAATACTTGGATTGGATAGAGATTATATAAATATATATATATATATATTTAAATGCATCATAAAATAAGCCTTATAATACCATTTGATTATTATTTTAAAAAAGAATCAAACTAATTAAAACTATAATAAAAAGATGAATTTATTTTATCTTAGAAATAAATGAAAATAGTATAATAGAAAAAAAAAATTTGCAAAACAAAGTTACCTGTACAGAAACTGATAAAATGCTAATATAAAATGAAATTAAACAATTGATTCATTAGACGTAAAAAAACACATAAGAGTATATTTACAGATGAACATATTGATTTCCCACTTTATTTTTGTATATTATTTTTTCAATATTAATAGTACTGTTTTTTTTTTTCTTAAGATACAAATTAAATTAAGACACATTTAATTTAATTCAAAAACCTTCAAAATTCGAATACACATTAAATGATTTTTTTTATATAATGTTCATATTTTGTTTGGTATTGATAAAAAAAATTAAAAAAAAAATAAAGGGATAGGATTAACCTTCGCTGATTTTAATGGCCCACTCCTCCATGATTTTCCAGTGCTTATATTTCACGTGCTTAATTTAAACAAAGAATTTGGTAAAACCCACGTTTTATTTGTTTCGTTGAATGAAAAGGATCTTGACTTTTACGAAACAACTTCTTCCACTAAATCTCATTAAATAAATTATCTCCATTGTTTTTAAAAGAATTTTAATTCTAATATTATTATAAGAGAATTATTTTTTAAAAAATGTAATTATATACTCTTTTTAAAAGGAAAATATTTTCACATGTTTAACAAATGTGGTAGTTTCACCTGTAATCTTGGGGAAAGTTATATGACCTGATCCTTTCTAGATAGAGAAGAGAAGAGGGGAAAAAAAAAAACTAATTGGAAAGTGAGTTATATTATTATTATTATTATTATTATATAAGTTGAACAAAATTTATATATTTTGTAATCAAATTGGAATCCAGAACGGTGTATTAAGAAATGGCAGCAGGCTCAACTGTGGAGCTTGATTTCTTCCGCATGGAGAAAGGGAGTGCTTCTGCAAAACCTCCAATGAGGCTCCTGGATCGAAAACGAAGCTTTCGAGGTGAATATTTGATTTTCTTCTTTTGGCTTTTACAGCCGGAAGTATTCTTGTGGATCCGGCAGCAATCAGTTGATCATTGACATTTGCAGATATTCAGGGAGTGATATCTAAGATCAATCCTGAGGTTGTGAAGGCTGTGATTGCTACTGGATCTGCAGTATCTATTGATCAGAACTGCGACCTTTTATCCCGCAGGAAGAAGCATCGCACTGCTTTCTCATCATCGCCTCCTTGTAATTACCGGCCCATGTACAGGTAGTCCATTTTTAGGATGATAATTAATGAATTATTATACATGTCTTTTTTGGGTTTATTTAATTAATTACGTACTATGGATATTGTGTAGTTGTGCTGATCAAACTTCTCCCATGACGATTTTCTATAATGGAGCTGTCGTTGTTTACGATCTCCCTCACCAGCAGGTTGTTTTAATTTTAATTTGTTGGTAGATTAGATACGTACCTTTCACGCACTTTGCCAATATTAAGTTGATAATTAAGTTATTAATTTATAAATTCTCTTATTAGGCCAAAAATATTTTAGAAGCTGTAGATCAAGCTGCTGAATCCAACACAGATATCATAAAAGCCCACGATATATTCTTTCAGCACAATGAAGGTTAATTAAGCAGCATGCATCTCTATTTGTTATGGTTTTTAAAAGCTCAATAATTAAATCTTGAAATTAACTAACTAGTAGCTAGATCGGATCATTAATTGATTCTTTTTTCTTTTCTATTTTTAGGAATGCCATTAACTAGGAAAAATTCTTTGAGGAGGTTCTTGGAGAAGAGGAAAGAGAGGTAGGTATGCTTTGGAAATTCTTCCTTTTATGTTCATGTTCTTTATTGTCCCTCGCTGACTTATCTTTTTTCTGGGGTTGGGTGGATGGATGGATCCGTCGATATTAATATTTAAATTGAATGTTTAATTTAATTTAATTTACTTTTCTTTCCGCCATAATTAAGGAGCGGATGCATATCATGAAGCATTATCCCCGTAATAATTAGATAGACGGCATTAGCAAACCTCTGTTGAAATTACATCATATGGCCATTAGCCACGGACTTTTACTGGTAAACGAAGGTTGTTTTTGTTAATTTCTTGACACGTATGCATTGCTTTGGTCAATCGCATCATGGAACCTTTTTACCATTATGAGGAAACCACATGGGAAGACTATGGTGTATAGTATATGTTTGGTTCATGCGTGAAAGTCGATGTCCTTAATTTCTTTGTTGCTTTTGAACTCTTAATATATAATATAGCATGGTAAATAGAAAAGTGATGTTTTTCTATTTGCAAATGCTTTGAGTGGCTTCGAGAGCTAGCTATAGCTAGGAGGCATTATCGGGTCGGGTCATGCAAATTTGGTTCCCTGACCGTCCTTTTAAGAACGACAAAAGTACTTGACTTATTCTGCACCTCAATATTCATTCATTCCTCCTGTTTTTAGGTGACTGTTGATTGACTCAATCATCCACATGAAACATTCAACGTTTGTAATACATAGCCAAAATTAAAACTTTTCGATTTATTTACCTTTCTCTTTCTATTATTATTATTATTATTATTATTATTATTATTATTATTATTATTATTACTGGTTAATTATAATAACTAGCTAACATATATAATGTCCCAATTTATAATGGATTTGGTCATAATCACAGGCAGATCAATACGGGGTTATCATTGGATGGAATTCTCCTGAACAGTGAATTTTCTCATTCCCAGAATGCTTCGACTTCTTCAGACCAACGATGATACAAGGAAGATGAAGCTAGCTAGCTTGCTTGCATATATAATGGGAACTATAATTGGCCGATTCCGTATTATTATTATTATTATTATTATATGGTAATTCTAGCTTGTCTTTTCTAGTAAATAAAAGGATATGCTTATTAATATTTGTAGAAATGAAGATGAAGAAACTGTTGTACGATACTAATTGGACGAGTCACTTTTGGATTTGGTCCACTTATTTCCCCTGTATATATTTTCTTGACCATGTAGATTTTTAAATAAGATTCATGGTCCTTTTGTTTTAGCATATATATGTTCCGTAGATTTCTTCAATAATTTGAAGTATTTTCTCTTTTTGGAAGGTATTATAATATTAAGTTGTATCGTATAACAAAGATAACTTATTTTGTTTGTGCAACTTTATTTATGATGTGAATTTGTTATCGCATAATAGTTGTTTGCACAACAAGATTACAAATTATAAGTAAAACATCGAGAGAGAATATTATTGATCTTCTATGAGAGTAATCAATGAATGATTGAATACAACTCTAAGGCCCTATTTATAGGGTTCAGATGTACATATCAGTAAGGACAGATAGAGAGGAATTAAAAGATAAATCATATCACTAATTAGATAAGTTATAAAACTCTATCATATATTTTCTAGAATGATAGAATATCTCTATCTCTTTTAATATTGGATTATCACTTTGATATCAGATAGACATCCACTATTTTTATGTCATGGTTACTCCCCCTGATGAGATAATCCTTTAAGATTCCTTAACCGACGCATTCCAATTTTGTTTATCAATTTCTCAAATGTTGCTGTCGGTAATGTCTTAATGAATAAATTTACTAGATTATCACATGATTGGATTTGTTGCACATCAATATCACAATTTTTCTGGAGTTCATGAGTGAAGAAAATTTTTTGTAAAATATGCTTTGTCGTATTTCCTTTAATATATCCTCTTTTTAATTGAACTATACAAGCAGCATTATCTTCATATAACTGAGTTAGAATTCTATTCCCAGAAAATAATCCACAATTCTCTTGGATATAATAGAGCATAGATCTCAACCATACACATTCTCAACCTGCCTTATGAAGAGCAATAATTTCATAATGGTTTGATGAGGTAGCTACCATGGATTGTTTTGTCGAACGTCATGAAATAGCAGTACCACCATAGGTAAATACATAACCAGTTTGAGAACATGTTTTATGTGGATCAGATAAGTATCCAACATTTGCATACCCAATCAACTTCAAGTTGGTTTTATTTGAATAAAATAATCCGAGATCTATGGTGTCTTGGAGATATCTAAGGACATGCTTAACACCATTCTAATGTCATTTTGTAAGATTTCTCAATGAAGACAGATGGATATATAAGATCATTTTTGTATTCTGGTTTCAATAAACTTTCACTAAGATGATTATACCACATGCATTCAAATTGTTTTATGCCATATCATGACTTTTGTAAATAAATGGAATAATCTCCACGACAACCAGATTTACATGCTACGGGCATGTTGAATCCTTCTGGGATTTTCATATAAATGTGATTGTCTAGACTTCCATATAGATAAGCAGTTACTGCATCCATCAAACGCATGTCAACCTTTTCATTTACTCCCAGACCCACAAGGTATCGAAATGTAATTGTATCAACTATAGGTGAATATGTATCATCATAATCAATTCCTGGTCTTCGTGAAAAACCTTATGCAACAAGTCATGTCTTATATCTCATGACTTCATTATTCTCATTTCTTTTTTGCACAAATACATATTTATGGCCAATGGGTTTTACACCTTTAGGTGTTCGGACTACATGTCCAAAAACTTCACATTTCGAAAGTGAGTTCAATTCTGTTTGAATAGCAGCTTTCCATTTTGACCAATCGTCTCTATGTTGACATTCTTCCACTGATGTTGGTTCTACATTGTAAGCAAATGATGTATCTATGGTCCTTTCCATTTGATTCCCACTTCTTCTAGAAGTTATATAATTGATCGAAATCTCTATATTATTTTTTATCTTTTCATTAGATGTATCTTGGTCCCTTTTGTCAAGTTTTTCAATATGATCATTTGATCCTCTTTTCTTTCGAGGATTTCTATTTTTTGAACCAAAAGATCGACAACACTTCTGGCGTGTTTTAGATTTAACAGCTATAAGTGTTGGATTTTGCTCTTTTGGGACTTCAACCGGAAAAAGAGAATCTGCAGCTGGTAGATGTAATTTTGTTACTCTTGCGAAGTTGGCAAAGGCATCTGACAATTGATTTGCTATCTTCTGAACTTCAAGTTCACTCATGCTTGTGCGTGGATCTAGATAATTAAAAGATGTTGTCCAAACAAGCTCCTTTTCTTTTGGTTTATTTTCCCCACTAATTTGGGGAACATTGACTCATTAAAATGCAATCAACGAATCTTACAGTAAATACATATCCAGTCAAAGGTTCAAGATACCTTATTATAGATTGAGAATCATATCCAACATATATCCCCAATCTTCTTTGGGAATCCATTTTAGTTCGCTGATTGGGTATTATAGGAACATACACCGCAAATTCAAAAATTCTCAAATGAGAGATATTTGGTTCAAAGACAAAAGCTAATTGCAAATTAGAGAATTTATGATAACCTGATGGCCTAATAGGCACAAGTGCTGCAGCATGCAAAATTGCATGACCCCAAGTCGATATATGGAGATTTGTTCTCATTAAAAGTTTTCTGGAGATTAATTGTAATATCTTAATAAATGATTCAGCTAAACCATTTTGAATATAAACATATGCTACAGGATGTTCAACAGTAATGTCAATTGACATGCAATAAGCATCAAAGGTATAAGAACAATATTCAGTTGCATTATCTAGAGAGATCCTTTTAATAGGATGATTTGGGAATTGTGTTTTTAGGGGAATTATTTGGACAAGTAATCTCCCAAACGTTAGGTTGCAGGTTGATAATAAGCAAAAATACGACCATTGGGCTGATGCATCAATTAACACCATAAAATATCTAAATTGCCCGCATGGTGAGTGAATAGGCCCGCATATATCACCATGAATCCGTTCTAGAAATGCAAGACATGTAGCTCTCACATTTGCTTGGGACGGTCTAATGACCAATTTTTCTTGAGAACAAACAGCACATGAATACTTATTCAACACCCTTTGACTTTTCAATGGGTGGTCATGTGTATTCTCAACTATTTCCTGCATCATAATTGATTTTAGGTGACCCAAACAATCATGCCAAATGCTAAATGTACCAGGATCAGTAAACTTTTGGTTTACTAAATGATACACTTCAACAGTATCAATCTTTGCATAATATAGTCCGGAAGAAAAAGATGGTAGTTTCTCTAAGAATTCTTTCCGAAGATAGTTTGAGTAACACAGAGATACTCAAAGTTATTCTCTTCCATTGTTGCAACATGATATCCATTTCGACATATATAATTAAAACTCAATAAGTTTTTTCTAGATTTTAAAGAAAATAATGCCTTTTTGATGGCAATTATTATGTCTCCAGGGAGTAAAATACTAGCTCTTTCGGAGCCAAATGCTAAATGTAGCAGGATCAGTAAACTTCTGGTTTACTAAATGATGCACTTCAACAGTATCAATCTTTGCATAATATAGTCTGGGAGAAAGAGATGGTAGTTTCTCTAATATAAATTTCTTTTCGGAGACAGTTTGAGTAACACAGAGATACTCAAAGTTAATCTCCTCCATTGTTTCTACATGATATCCATTTCGACGTATATCCTTAAAACTCAATAAGTTTCTTCTAGATTTCAAAGAAAATAATGCCTTTCTTTTTCAATTGTTATGTCTCCAGGGAGTAAAATACTAACTCTTCCAGAGCTTTCAATTAGTTTTGCATTACTATTTCAAGCAAAAGAAATATTTCTAGCTTTTAAGTATAGTGTGCATAGTTCCACTATCAATGAGGCAAATATCGTAGTAGTATTTTTAGAGTCAGAATACGGAATAAGAGTCTCTGAACACATCAAAATACTTAAATAAATAAATAAAGTTTCATTACAAAGGAAATCTAACATTATTACAAAGAAATATAACTAAAAATAAAACTTAACTTAAAAGAACTAGAAAGAACATAGAATATAACTCTCATTTCTTTTGGACACTTCCATCACCAATCAAATGGTCAACTCTTCCTTCTGGATGCTTAAAGAAGTCAGCCACATCCAAGTGAGTTACGTCAACAATGGTATCATCAAGATTATTATCATCACTATTATCGAGAGTTGAATTTTGGGAAGTAAAGTTTGCTTCAATGCCTTTGTCTTTCTTTTTAATCGATGCTTGGTAAAGCTCCACAAGATGCTTCGCAGTACTACAGATACAAGACCAAGGACCTTATATACCGCATCGATAGCATTTAACTCCATGATCTTCAGGATCTACTTCCTTTCCTTTTCCTTTCTCATTGTTTTTAGAAAACTTTCGACAATTTTTGTTGTTTTTCTTACCTGATGCTTTATCTTGATCACCATAATTATATGAATGATTTCTACCACTTCCCCGTCTATGTCCACGGCCTCGACCATGACCACGACCTCTTCCAAGGCCATGACGTTATGTTGTAACTGCATTCACTTCAGGGAGTGGAGTAGAACCTATTGGTCAAGCTTCATGATTTTTCATCAACAACTCATTATTTTGTTCAGCCATAAGAAGGCAAGAAATTAATTCAAAATATTTCTTAAAACCCTTCTCTCAATATTGTTGCTGCAAGACAATATTCGAGACATGAAAAGTATAGAATGTTTTCTCTAACATATCAGTATCAGTGATATTCTCTCAACTTAATTTCAATTGAAAGGAAATTTTAAACATTGCGGAATTATATTCACTTACAGATTTAAAATCTTGTAACCGTAAGTGCATCCAATCATACTGTGCTTTGGTACAATGATCATTTTCTGGTGGTCAAATCTTTCTTTTAGATCCATCCACAAAACAAGTGGATCTCTCACGGTAAGATATTCCTCCTTCATCAGATCCTTATGGAGGTGATGGCGGAGAAAGATCATAGTTTTTGCAAGATTTTGTGATGATGATGCATTATTTTCTACAATGGTGTCTGCCACCATTGCATCTAGATGAATTTGAGCATCTAGTGTCCATAATAGAGAGTTCTTTCCAGATATGTCAAGAGCCAAAAATTCAAGTTTTGAAAGATTTACCATAGAATTTTGGGATAAAAAAAATACTTCATTTCTTCCTTTGTCTTGATCAAAAAACTCTAGAACTTTAGTGGTAGAGACTCGTGCTGATAACTTGTTGTGAATTTGTTGTCTCATAGTAGTCGTCTACACAACAAGATCGAAGTAATAATGTAAACCCAATAACAAATTATAGGTAAAGAATCGACAGAGAATAGAGAGAATATTATTGATCTTCTATAAGAGTAAATCAATGAATGAGTGAATACAATGCTTCAACATAAAGCCCTATTTGTAGGGTTCAAAGGTACATATTAGCAAGGAGAGATATGCAGGAATTAGAAGATAAATCCTATCACTAATTAAAGATGTGATAGAACTCTATCATCTATCTTCTGGAATGATAGAGTATCTCTATCTCTCTTGATATTGGATTATCACTTTGATATCAGATATACATCCACTATATTTATTTCATAACAATTGACATATATATATAGTGTTTATTAAAACATCTTCCCTTCCTTCTTGCATATATATATATATATATATATATATTTCCTTTTAAAAATATCTTATTTAGGAATCCAGAAGTATTCAATTAATTCAAAATTCAATGTCTCATTTGCTTTTGATCCAAAGTTCAAAAATACATTTGACTTTCTTAAAGTTATTACTCTATCCTTCTTGTTTATTTAATTTTAGATTGACTTTTGATTAATGGATGTAAATGTTTAATGAAACTTTATATTTAAAATCTATTTATTTTTAGAAATGATACATTCAATTTCGAATAACATAATATAGAAAATAACATATTTAAATTTGAATGGAGGGACGTAATATATATAAATATATATATCTATATAATGGTCTGTATAATTTGTTTGGATTAATACAATAATAATCCTTTTTGAGGAAAAATTTCTAGATGTTCCTAATTCCTAAACTTTTCAAAAATCTGATTGTAGCCTTTCAACTATTAAAACATACAAAAGAGCCCTTTCTTCTATTGTGGTAGTTAAGCCTTGACGGAAGTAGCCCACGTGCCACCCACATGTGGTTGTATAGAGGTATTTTGGACTTTTTTGCTTATGGGTTAGACTAGCGAAAGAAGGTTTGGGTAGGAGTGGTGGAAGTTGAGGGCAGAGAGGATGAGATTGAGAACACTACCATGGGTTCTGAACCTAAGTAGCAACAACGACGAAGAAATAAGATGGGTTAACAACGGGGATGAAGGTGACTGGAGTATAGATCTAGAAATTGAAAGCTTCAGGTAGCAGCAATCAAAGGATGAGTTGGGCAAGAAGAAAAAAAGGGAAAGGGGGATGGGCAGTAGTGGTTGATGACAATGGGTTAGATTAGATCTATACAGATGTGATAGGTAGCAGCCAAATCTGGTGAAGTTCTGTTGTTGGTTTGTGGCTGAAGGGAGGCTGACGGAGAAGAAAGAGTATGGAGCAACAACCAATGAGGTGGTCGGAGCCTAGCTACAGGTTTTAGGTAGCAGTGATGAAGAACGAGAAGGCTGAAACAACAAAGAGGTTATAGATGATTCAAGAAATGTCCAAAATACCCTTGTTAAATTGCTCGTGGACGGCACATGGATTGCTTCCGTCAGGGCTTAACTCCCAAGATGAACGAAATTGTTCCTCTGTATAAGTTTTAAAAGTTGGAGGGCAAGACCAAGATGATTTAAAGTTAGATGGATAAAATCAAAATTTTAAAAAGTTTAGAAGTACCCATTCTTTTTTTTACGGGGATGATGTCAAACTTACAATTAGTTTCACTTATAAAATTTAATTTATACTCTTTTCATCCCTAATTTTTAAGTCATTTGTTTCTTGTCATTAACCCAGGGAAGGTCGAGAATCCAATCTAACTAGTTGTATATCGGATAGATGTTTAAAAAAAATTAGAAGTCATTATTATTAATTTATTATGTATTTTATTAATTTTTTTTCCATATTATTCATATTTTTTTTATCTTTCCTATAGCAGGCGATTAGAATTATAGATAAAGATATCTTAAGGGAAAAAATTACTTTAATTTTAATAAAATAGTTTTATAGATAGTGATGGAGATGGAGTAAAACATATTGCTTATGTTTCCCACGGGAGACCTTTGAGTATAAATGGTCATATTTTAAGTGAAAATATATTGGGGAAATTTGTATATATCAATTTTATAAATTTGTTCCCACGTGATGCTCTAACTCAACGGTTACTTTGGTTTATGGCGTTGTCATTTTGAGTCTGCTTCATTCGTCGCCTATATAGTTGGAGACTAAGGAAAGCGCATGAACATAAATCTCCGACACAGAGCGCTGTCATGGATGAATTGTTGCACAATCTCAAAATCCCTTTCTTGCATCCTTGCTTGGGAATGTGGGTTCTCATCCTTGGCTGCCAAACTGAACCCAGAAGAGCAATCTACCACAAGCTATACTGTTCCGCCACTAACTTCATCTTTCGATTCTCATGCATACGCAAGTATGCTTCAAGGTTCAATTAAGAACAGCCAACCCAAAATAGGGAAATCCCTTCACTGCCAAATAATGAAGCGTGGTGGCTGTTTAGACTTGTTTGCTTATAATATCCTGATCAATTTTTATGTGAAGTTTGAATCTTTGGGAGATGCTCGTAAATCGTTTGACGAAATGACCGAAAGGAACATGGTTTCATTTGTTACCTTAATTCAGGGTTATTTAGTGTGCGAAATGCTTGTGGAGGCCGGTGAACTCTTTCTTAGATTACACAGAGAAGGCCATGAGCTTAATCCCTTTGTCTTTACTACTATTCTTAAGTTGCTTGTGAATATGGACTGGCCAGAGCTTGCAAGTAGCATTCAAGCATTTATTTGTAAACTCGGTCACGATAATAATCCTTTCGTTGGTACTGCATTGGTTGATGCTTATTCTGCATCTGGATCTGTTAATATGGCTCGACAAGTGTTTGATGGAATTGTTAACAGAGACATAGTTTTATGGACAGGGATGGTGGCTTGCTATGCGGAAAATGATTGCTTTGATGAAGCATTGGGGCTGTTCTCTGAGATGAGTATGGTAGGATTGAAGCCAAATAATTTTACTTTTGTGAGTATAATAAAGGCCTGTCTTGGATTGGAGGCCATTGACACAGGGAAGGGTATTCATGGCTGTGTTATAAAGAGTTGCTATGAGAGAGATCCATATGTTGGCATTTCCTTACTTGAGTTCTACACAGCAATAGGTGATGTTAAAGTTGCTCGGCAGATTTTTGACGATATACCCAAAGATTCCATAATTCCTTGGAGTTTCATGATTGCTCGTTACTCACAGAGTAACCACTGTAAAGAGGCATTAGAATTATTTTGTCAAATGAGAAAAACTTTTGTTGTTCCTAACCAGTTTACTTTTGCTAGCGTTCTGCAATCATGTGCAAAATCTGAAGCTTTTTACTTGGGGAAGCAAATTCATGGCCACGTGCTGAAGCTTGGTTTTGTTATAGATGTATTTGTTTCAAATGCCCTCATGGACGTGTATGCAAAATGTGGAAAGATGGAGATTTCAGCAGCCTTGTTTTTGGAGGCACTATATAAAAATGAAGTATCATGGAATACCATAATTGTTGGCTATGTGCAATTGGGGGAAGGGGAGAAGGCACTACATTTATTTTTGTCCATGCTTGAGAACCAAATTCCAGCAACTGAAGTTACATATTCAACTGTTTTGCGTGCTTGTGCTAGTGTAGCAGCATTTAACACTGGAATCCAGATGCATCCTTTAACCATTAAAAGTACCTATGATCAAGATACTCTTGTTGGAAATGCTCTGATAGATATGTATGCCAAGTGTGGAAAAATTAGAGAAGCTCGCTCAGTTTTCGACACGATGATCAAGCAGGACGTGGTTTCATGGAATACAATGGTCTCTGCATACTCCATGCATGGTCTTGGTGTTGAGGCTCTGCAGATCTTTGAGAGGATGCAGAAAACAGACACAAAGCCAAATCAGTTAACTTTTGTTGGTGTTCTTTCAGCATGTAGCAACACAGGGTCATTGGTTCAAGGGCAGATTTACTTCACTTCAATGCTTCGGAAGTATGGTATTGAGCCATGTGTTGAGCATTATACTTGTATGGTATCTCTTTTTGGGAGATTGGGTCACCTCAACAAGGCAATGAAGCTGATCAAAGAAATCCCATTTGAGCCCAGTGTTATGGTATGGCGTGCTCTCCTTGGAGCCTGTGCTATTCACAATGACACAGATATTGGTAGAATTGCTGCAGAACGAGTACTGGCAATGGACTCACAGGATGAAGCAGCTTACATATTGTTGTCAAATATTTATGCCACTGCAAAAAGGTGGGATAATGTATCTTCAGTTAGGAAAATCATGAGAAAGAAGAGAGTTAAGAAAGAACCTGGACTTAGTTGGATTGAGCATCGAGGAACAGTGCATTATTTTACGGTTGGAGATACTTCACATCCTGATACAAAGTTAATTCATGGGATGCTGGAATGGTTAAACATGAAAAGCCGTGCAGCAGGCTATGCTCCTAAATATGATGTTGTTTTACTTGATGTAGAAGAAGATGAAAAGCCACGTCTTTTGTGGGCACACAGCGAGAGAATAGCTTTAGCTTTTGCTCTTATTAGAACACCATCTGGAAGCCCTATTTGTATTATGAAGAATCTCCGGATATGTTTAGACTGCCATGCCATGATGAAGGTTATATCAAAATTTACAAAACGTGAAATAGTTATTAGGGATATAAACAGGTTTCATCACTTGCACAATGGTGTTTGTTCTTGTCGTGATTACTGGTGAAATACACCATAAAAGACGTCCTCCCCTCTCCAATAGGCCTTGTTGCAGGGTTGAGGATCTCTCCTCCGGACTCTTAAAAAACATTGTGGGATGACTTATTGAACAGAACTTTAATGCAAGTCCCGGTGAAGGCAGTTCATGATGGCCTGCAGAAGCATGGAAGGTCCAGAAGTACTCCCATGACATCCCCGTATCAGCAGTTTCTGTTTTGTTAGACATAAACTTTGCCTGGAACAATTTTCTTATGAAGCTTATCAGTTATTAGCACTGGCTGTGTGCATTGCTTGGAATTGTGAACTCTTCATCTTGGTGGCAGATTTCAGTATTGACATCCATTATATATCATGCCATAATGACTGTTTAGGACACCAAGTCTGTGAAATGAAGAGAAAATCTTCTGCAGGTAATGATAAAATAAACCTGTTTAATACTGTAACAATGATATACATAGTACTTTCTTTAAGATGTGAAATATGGAATGGTTTTGGAAGGAGAGATTAGTTTTCGGAATCAGTTGCTGAAGATGTCTGATTTTTTTTTGGTCAATTTTATACTATGAACTTCAAGAAGTATGCTCTATAAATCTAGTAGATGCATATTTTTTGTGTTCTACATTTTGTGAGGTTTGATTGCTTTACTTGTACATAAATGTTTTGCAGAGACAAGCATAGTGTGATATGCCCTAGAAGAGATATTGCTCAAATGCCCTACTGTTGTGGAGATAGGTATTTCTTAACCTGTATAACTTCTTTGTCAATGTTAGTTCTAACTCTATCAGCTTTCTCAAATGACGTGAGGCCATCTTGTTGTCAGTGTAGTACTCTGTAGTTGCATGAAAAATTTTTCTTCGTTTCTTCTGTTGTCATTGTGGCTTGCTCATTCTGATCTTTTGGTATTCTTAATTATGAAAATGTTAACATTTGCTGAGTGATATTTATTAAAATGTATTTTTGGTCACAACTTGCTCTTTTTTAATAGTACAGAAAAAGTTGCTTTATTTCTGTGGAGTTCTATTAATTTGGTCTAGCTCAAAGAGTTCCTGATATGTCTCCCAAATTATTCAGCTTTGGGAAAAGCATATTGAATTTAGAACTAGAAAATTTATCTGGTGCTTTTTATTAACAGCTTTGGAGCCATGTCAACTTTGAGCAATCACTCTCTGATCATCCTAGACACTTGGGGTTTGCATAGAATAAGGTCAGCAGATTTTTATTGCAGTATACCTACTATCATCAGGATTTAGACTGTGATTCTAAACATTTATAGTTTTCTTGACAAGGATGTGTGTTAAGATAATTTGATTAGGATTTAGAACGTATTTTAAGATGACAACATTGAAATATATGATCACCTTTTTCTTTCTTTCTTTTTTTCTTTTTTGGAGAAGAGGAGAAGAAAATATTTTTATTTGGATCCTTGATTAATTTCTTCAATTTTGATATCTGTAAAAAGGCCACTCGTACTTGACATGTATATCACAACTTTCTTAGTTTTTGGATACATCTCCATACCAATATTTTATCCTAAGACATGCTTGAATATTAACTCCCAGTGCCTGGAAGACCTTTAGGCAAATCAGGAGTTCAGCTAAGGTCCCCACCTTCAATATGAGATACAATTTTTTATGTAACTATTGATGAGATAATATTGTTTGTTCATGAGGCCCACCATTGTTTAGGAGAATGCCCCCTTTTACTAAGTCAATCAACTTGTTTAAAGAAGATGCTATGGAGGTGACTGAAGCTTTCTTTTAAAAATAAAATTTTCAGACTCTCCTGTTTCTTTTCTTTCTGTTACAATGAGAAAGTGGTTTGTTACAATGATATGTTGTGAAGCTTAAAAGCCTAAAAAAAGGGATACCAGTTTTCAATTTAAGTAAAAGGTCTTGTTACTTATTTTCAAAAGATCATAGGGTAATGATTTTGTGATTTTTGAAATGGATTTAGAGCCTAAATTTCGAAGAAATACATATGTTCATAGAAAGAAACAATATTTGATGAAAATAATAACAATGATGAGGTGATACATTCTGCCGAAGATTCTTTTCATATTGAGTATCTTTTGTACATAATTGATTATCCGTTCTATGGAAAATGGGTTTGAACACTTTTAGAATATAAAAGATACTTGGTTTTTATTTGCCGCACAAAAATTTGAAACTTGGGATGAAAAAACATTAAGAAAGTATAGCATTAACCTTGAAAATTATATAACATTTGATTACGATTCAGATATTCATGGTTTTTATTATTTTGCATCTCAAAGAGTAACGAGAATAAATTAAATGATAAGGCCCTAAAATTTTCACCTAAGATCCTCCAAGCTTTTGTACACACCTGTGGTAACTCACAAGACATTCCATCTGCCAGTGAAAAGTTAAAAAGGCTGTCCATAAATGAAGATACTTTATTCAACCCTCATCTGATTAGACATTCGGATGACTCCCACATGATAATTTGAGGTGCAATTTCCCATATAGAAAATTTCTAAATCTTTTGTGTTTCTTCCGCATTCAATTGGAATTCAAACTTTCTAATTTCAATTCATTTCTTTACTTGGTTTTCTATATTCGTTTTGAAAATTGTTTCCACTTCTTTCTTTAATCCGCAAGTATTTAGATTGTTTTCTCCATTAGCTGTTTTCCTCTTTGCATCATGATCTGAATACCTTTCGGTGGAGAAAGAATTATATGTTTTAAGAAAATACCTTTTAGAGATTAACAGAATTATGTTTGATTATGTTTGAGAAGTTACCATGACCACATGATGCACTTGAACCAAAATAAACTTCTTTATTGTTTGGTAAATTTAGCTTCCTCGGTACCATTTTTCTGTCCATTACATTACTGAATAACCAAAAAAGACAACTTTGTGAACTTTAAAAGATCTTCAAAGGAAGCAAGTATCACTTGAATTGTCTGTAGTGTTCTATTTAAGATATTTAAGAAGTCTTCCTTGCAATAATTAGAAGACTTTATAATTTATTTGGCCCCTACGGGATGATTCAGATTGTATTAAGCCTTCGCTGTTGTGTTTTAAATGGCTCTGATTGTCAATTTGCATCATAGCAAAAGAAAAAGGTAATGAACTATTCAATCTATGAATAACTTGTCTTTTTCTGTTGCTAAACCATTTCGTATAAGATATGAAAACCTATTTGAATATATCGCTTTCCCACTGTCACTTTCTGCGGGAAACGTGACGCTTCTTTCTTCTTCCAGGATTTAGTCTTGCCACACAATCATGATTATGGCAATCTTATTGTAAGCATGCCTTGAAGTTAAGATAAACCACCCACTAACACTAGGCAAAAATATCTCCCAATTAAAACATGAATTCTTGAAAGTTCTGTCAAAGGCAAATATTAGATTTGCTTGGACTTCAAAGATATTGTATGGTCGCAAGGCTGACGTCAATGATCACTAGTAACAAATACTAACACTTTGATACTGTGAAGAGTAGTAACAAATTAACCAAATATTTGTAACCTAGGCACTGTCATGATCCTGAACATTATTCTTCCTTGTTAATGGATGTATGTGCTAAGTGCTTCATCTGATTTTATGAAGTGATGGAATTGGGATCTCAAATTCATTTTGTAGTAAACAATCATGTTAACTCATTATATTTTTGCTTTCAGAAAGCAACCCTTTGCCTTGCTTGCAAGGAATATGGTTTATAGTTACTATCATGTTGTAAATAGAATTGACAAACCAACTACAAAGTTCCTTTTGGCACTCCATTCTGCCATTTTTTCCCTGATATCTTTTTTTGAAATTAAATGCTAAGTACTTATTGGATGTCCTTACAATTAATATCAATAAACATATATAATCCATTTATGGGGCAGAGTATACATATATCTGTGGCCTAAGATTTGATAAAAACAGTAATCTTTGGTCTTAAGAGGAAATTTGTCCTCTGGGGGACAGATGATCTTAAATCCTAGATTTTGTGTTTGTTAGAATGGTGTGTTGGTGGGAACAGATAAATGATATAATGACTACCCATTTATTGGTGAAGCGATATCTGCACCGTGACTTCCTACGGGATGAAGATCCTCTGTATCATTGTTGACGAGGCATGTGTAACTTAATGAATTGATGATGAGAATAGTTATTGACTTCACTATTTTATTTTATTTTATCGTTGTTGTTGTTGTTATTATTATTATTTTTTTTTTGGGGGGGGGGGGGGGATGAAGCAGGATTTGAAATGATGATTTGCTTAACTGAAATCATATTGTGACAATGCTTAGTGTTCATCCTCCATTTGCTTCTGTCTTCCCCAGTACAATATTTCACTTGAAGTTTAGATTTTGAAATAAAAGTTCTTGTTGGTTACCAAATAATGTTCTGGATATGTTGCTTATGCCATCTAGATTTATTAGGAGTTCCTTCTATTAGGAGGAAATAATTGTACCTGTTTGCATCTCATATATAGTCATTAGACATTCATATTTGTAAGCAGTGGATTTGTTTCCACCTCTTGTTGTGAGGTGAAGTTCATTATGTTCTCCTCATATTGTATTTTTCATTTTGCTTAATAAACTAAACAGGTAGGGATCCTCCAAAACTCCCGTCACAGATTTCCTAAATATATATATATATATATATATATATATATATATAATGTTCTGGAATCTTCATCTTTGCTTAAAAAGAGCATAAGAAAGAAAGTTGATGACTATCTATCTGATTCAGCTGTAACCCTTGATACTTCAAAATTATCTTTCTATTTTCTCTATCTTTTGTTGGATGTTGGGGCTTATTGCAATGCTGTAAGTTTCTTGACATATATCTTTGTAATG
>JAWZTD010000126.1:36831-49960 GCA_035221335.1 Echites panduratus | reverse complement strand
ACTTGAATGCTGAGTCCTAGTTAATAAACTCGTATCTTAGTTCAATGCGAGGGTTTCTTGAGGGTTATTTTACAAGGAACCGCGACATGTTAACTTTGAGAAATCGACTCTAGAGCTTCTCATAGGGTGCTGATTTAGTTTATATATCCATTTCTGAGCACTTGACTAACTGCAGCTAGCATTTAATGTTCATATCTTATTTCTTTGGCTGGAATTCATTTAATGAATAAATTATGTTTGCAGGATATGATGTCTATCTTGTTGGAGGTTGTGTGAGGGATCTTATATTGAACAGAACTCCAAAGGATTTTGATATAATAACCTCAGCTGAACTTAAGGAGGTTTTCCTTTCTGAAACCATTTTCTTGTTTAACAAAATCTTAAATATCAGAGCTACAAGTTACTGCTGAAGTTCAGTATTTTCCATTTTTTTCTAGTGCCATTGATTTCTTTGTACATTATTGTATCAGAGATGGTATTGAATATTGATGAACCGTATTAATTCTTTTGTTGATAAACTCAATATTAGCTTAATGTTGAATAATGACCAATACTTTCAAGAAATATTGCCAGTTTCTCCACTATAATCTGTTGCTTCAGCTTTCCATAATGTTTTCCTGCTTTTGAATTTAGCTTCTGACCAGCCTTGTCTGGTAGTTTGGCCCCCCTTTTCTAGGACCAAATGTGCACTCAGTCCCTAGAATTATCTTTCTTTAGTTGCTGCATGAAATTACTGAGAACTTATGTCTGATAATTGACATATACTTGTAAACTAGAGTTACAGTTCATCCCAACTAAATTAGCATGCCCTCCAACAACCGAATTCCTATGAACAGTTCCTCTTCTTTAGTTTTAGCAAAGATATTGGAAATGTTGGTATTTCAGCTTGCTTTGGAAATCTCTGGTTCTTGACATTTCTTACATATATTAATCCTGGTAGGAAGCAGGTACCAAAGGCGATGAGTTTGGCTTAGACTATGAGTTCCTCCGATTTTGTGTTTTGGATTTTTCAAATTGGATCATAATATACTCCAAGAAATATGCAACTCTGAGCCTCTGTGTAGTGAGTCTATAACTAGACAAAGTGATATATTTCCTCCAGGATTTGACTTGCAGTTATGTCCCTCTGTAGATCATCGATAGACGTGGAGGTCATCTTTAACTAGAGGATTGAAATATCTCTGATCTACAAGAAAATGTTTTCTGTGGTTGTATTCATGTTACGAAGATCTTCTTTTCTATTTGTAGATTCTGAGAACATTGACATATCTCTGATCTACAGTTAATGTTTTTTGTGGTTTTAGTACATGTTACTAAGAGCTCCCTTTACAATTTGTAGGTTCAGAGGACTTTTCCCAGAAGTGAAGTTGTTGGAAGACGGTTTCCCATTTGCCATGTGCATGTAGAAGATACAATTGTGGAGGTCAGTTGGATTTGTACTATGGCCATCGAGTCATATCTCATAAGATGGCATTAAATCTTTATTGCTTTCTTTAATTTATCATGCATTCTTGACATATTTTCGGGATCAGGTTTCAAGTTTTAGCACAGTTGGCAGGAAATATGGAAGGCATTCACATGATGCCATAAGGAAACCTTCTAATTGTGATGAAGCAGATTTCATTCGCTGGAAAAATTGCTTGAACCGGGATTTTACAATAAACGGGTATGGATTTAACTGTTGCAAAATGCTTACAAGAAATTTCATAAAAATCCAAGTACCCTTGTCACGTTCTTGTAGGTCTATTTTCGGCATGTCTTTATTGAAGAATTCATTTGTTTGCAGGTTGATGTTCGATCCTTTTGAAAGAATAGTATATGACTACACAGGAGGACTAGAAGATATTAGAAGTTCTAAAGTGTGCATGTGCTCTTTATTATTTATGTTTTATTGGTTACCCTTTATACATATGTTAGAGTGTTCTTATTCCCATGCATTTATTCTTTTGCAGGTTCGCAGTATCATTCCTGCTGGTACTTCTTTCTTGGATGACTGTGGTAGGTTACATCTGTTTCTGACTGGCATTTTAATCCTGCTACATGTGGAGTCTGATTCTTGCTGTCCTTTTAACTTTTGCAATTAACTCTGGGTTTCATCAACAGCTCGTATCTTAAGAGGGTTAAGGATAGCAGCTCGGTTAGGATTCCGATTTACTAGAGAAACAGCTCATTTTGTAAAAAATTTGTCTTTCTTGGTTCTGAGACTTGACAAGGTATTTAACTTTTAGAGTTCATCTATTCACTGCTTTTTGACACTAGTTTTTTGTTGTGACTTCAAGTTCTCTCCTCTTCTTTCTCTGATACAGGGGAGAATTCTCATGGAAATGAATTATATGCTAGCTTATGGATCTGCAGAAGCTTCTTTAAGATTATTATGGAAATATGGGCTGTTAGAAATTCTTCTACCTTTCCAAGTATGATTATCGTGAAAATTGTTGCTGCATGCATGTTTTGCTTGAATTGACTTTCAAAGCTTATAACTTGCTACTAATGCAGGCAGCATACTTAATTTCTCAAGGTTTTCGAAGGCGTGATGAGATATCAAACATGCTCCTGGTAAGAGGATGACAGTTTGATTCTCGACTCACTTTGTTGTCCTATGACCTCAAAATTGCCAATCTTAAATTTTTGGTCGATATGTATGCAGACGATTTCCATTATTCTTGTAATCTGTTTCCATGCAAGTAGATGCTGTAGTTATTGGTAATGACATTTGGTGTTGGTTTTTTTTTTTTTTTTTCAGTCTTTATTTTCAAGCCTGGATAATCTTCTAGCACCAGACCGTCCTTGTCACCCTAGTCTATGGTAAGATACTTCCATATAGGAAACTCATAGGACTTTAATTTTTCCTGATGTCTTCCATACCGTATATAAAAATGCCTTGAGTTTCACATGTTCAGCTTCTTGAAAGGGATATATTTGCAGTTGAACTACTGAAATGAAAGGATCCTTGTTTCTGTTTCCCTTAAGATGTAACTGTGTTTTATTTGACACCACATTCTAAAAATGAAGCCTTATTTATGTTTGCAGGGTTGCCATCTTGGCATTTCACAAAGCCTTGGTAGACCAGCCAAGAGATCCTGTGGTAGTTGCTGCATTTAGTATTGCCGTTTACAGCAGTGGATGTTTGTTCGATGCAGTAAAGATCGCGAAGAAGATCAAACAACCACATGGTGCTCGATTTGTTGAGGTGTCTAAACTGCAGAATTTCAAGTCAAATGATGGGCTTGTAAATGAGGTCATGGATCTTGCTGCTTCTGCTAGTGTCGCTTTACAGAAGATGACAGATGAACACTTTATTTCCCATGCATTGATTCAATACCCTCAAGCACCCCAATCAGATACGGTAAAATGAACTTTTGAATTCTTGAGGAATTATGTTCTTGTTTGGCCTGCTTCTCACTCACATGGTTTTCATGTTTACTCAGGTCTTCATCTCCTCAGCATTGTCACACAAAGTTATGGCAATCTTTGGATGTGTTGGGAAGAGGAAGGGAAAGAGCATTATGCCAAAACATGGCAGAAGGATTGATTACGAGTTTCTGGCAGTTGGGCGAATGCATGAAATTAGAAAGGCTTTTGGTAGAGTACTTTTTGACACCCTGTATGTATCCACCACCACATCTGAACAAACCAAGTAACCATTCTTTACACCAATTTCCTGCTAACTATTATTAGTTAGTAGAATGTATTCTGTGACAGGAGATCTAAATAAATAAATAAATTATTCCATTATTATTATACAAGTCATTAGAAAAAAGAAAAACAAATCAATTATTATTATTGAACTAAAAATCTTTTGTTTTTTTTTTATTTTATAAAAAGAACCAGTATTTTTTAAAATATTTTATTACATAAATAAATCAATTAGCTTGTTACTTTTTATTTATTTATTACTTTCTCCTTCTTTTTTATTTTATTTTATAAGTATTCTTTTAAATATTTTATTACACTTAGATTAAAGAAGATACTAATAATTAGTGAGCATAATATTTGAATAAAATATCCTTGTAGGTATATAATGAGCATAATATACTACTAATATTTGATTTGCTTATGTCGAACTGCATACTTATTACTAAAATATATAGAAATTAAAAAATTGGCAGAGGAAACGACAAGAAAACCTGAGGGGAAGGAAGGGCCCATGCAGCCTTCATTGACGGATCGATGACGTGTACGGCAGAGATCCAATCGATTTATCTCCATCCATCATTAGATTCCATCTTCTCTCTTCTTATTCTTCATGTCGATTCTTTTTTCCGTCAATCCCCTCTTTCTGTCTTCAAACTTCAAACCCAAAACTAAAACAACGATTTACGAACAGTATATTCAAAATTTACAGATCAAAATTCAGATCCAGATGACGATGAGAACTTGTTTCTAAAGATTTCAATTATATCATCGGATCTGCGAGAAAAATTAGTAAATCGAAAACTTCTTTCTGTTTCTCAACAACAATTGCTTGTTTTCGTAAGGGAAGGGAAATTTTCTTTCCTTCTTTTTTGTAATTCTCGATTCTTCTTAAGATAAGAGAAAACAGAATTTTTTTTTTTTTGTTAAATGGTGATTTATTCATAAATATTGGCCGAAGATTTTATTGTCTCTGGCCGCGATTGGAGTCAAAACTCGATTCTCTATTGAAGGAGCCCTAGTTTTATTTTATTTATTTTTATTTTATCAAAATGGAAGAATGTATACAGCAGCAGCAACAACAGCTGTCTCCCAAAGAAGTTCACGATGTCGAAGAGGGGGAAATCTCTGATTCTGCTTCTTCTATTGAAGAAATCACTGAAGACGACTTCAAGAAGCAAGACTCTTCTAACGCAGTCGCCGCCACCGCTACTGATGCTTCAGATTCTTCTCCGCCTAATCTTCATCCTCCTTCTGGGGCCACAAATTCATATTCTGAAAATACTACTAATAATCATACTGCTAATAACGTGAATATTAATGGTAGCAATCATAACTCCAGGTTTTGGACTGTCAGGGATCTTTATAAGTATGGGATTACGGGGAGTTTCAATTCCGGTTTACACAATCTTGCGTGGGCTTCTGGAGTGCAGAATAAGCCTTTGAACGATTTTCTAGTAATGGAGCTCCCTGTAACTACTGCCGAGAATAATGCTGGTGCCAATGCCAACCGAGTTACCCCTGAGGGTTTGTCAAACAATAATAAGAACAACAATGGGAAGGTTATCATAGAAGTGGATGATGAAGATATGTTTGAGGGTGAGACCGAGAAGGAGGAAGGGGAGTTGGAAGAAGGTGAGATTGATTTGGATTCTGAGGTTGTTGATTCTGATGGGAGCAACTCGAATGCTCTTGTCAGCCAAGATGTTGGTTCAGATAAAGGAATGGATTCTATTCTTACAGGACTTGAAGATGTGACTTTTGAGTATGCTCAGAAGTAAGTCAAAAGGATATTCGGTAGCAGACTGATGAAAGTTTGAATTTTTATTACTGAAGTTGATAAATATGTGTTTTTATTGGACTTATCTTTTTGTAGATCATTTGCTGAAGCCTGTGGCAGAGTGCGAAACTTGATGGCCACCTTGCATGAAATGCCCATGGAAAATTGGTTGAGTAAAGAAAATTTCATTCAACTCTCACTTAAGGCAATGAGAACTCTGGATACCGTAAGATTTCAATTGATCATTTATTTTATTGACCTGTCAATTGTTTTTCGTTTTTACTCTTTTGTTCCTCACAAAATCATTATTTAGATGGAGTTTATTTCTTGAATTGGTTGTCATTTTTCTTTTCTGCATGTTTGCTTGTTGCCAGGTTTTCCACTCCATGAGCCAAAGCTGGAAGGAACAGAACAGGGAGAGCATAAAAAGGTTTAAATTCCTTGATTTTCTAAATCCTTTTGCCTTTATTTTTATTTTTTATTATCCTTTTATCACATTTTAATGGAATAGATGTCCTGAACTACAGGTTGATGGTTGATATCTTGAACCAAAAGGGTCAATTATTATCTTCCCAGCAATTAAAAGAGGTGCATATCTTGTTTATTTTGACTTTTGTGTGATATCTAGTTCTTATTTGAAACAACATGTAATGCTGCCAATTACTGTTACAGATTGAGGGCATGGTTTCTTCACTGGATTGCTTGGCTGTTCCCATGAATCCTAAAGCCTTTGATAGAAACAAAGAGATTCAAACAGTTGAGGGATTGGCGAAGAATTCTATTGATTCTTCTTCTTGCAATGTTGATCAAGGTGTATTGAAAAATTCTGTTATAGATGGTATCCATCTAAAAGTGTTAGATCAGTCAGGCACCCGTACTTCACTTGAATACTTGAAATATGGAGGAGCTAACACCAAGTATAGAAGTTTATCTCTTCCTCTGATAGACCTTCACAAGGATCATGATGCTGATAGTCTTCCATCACCAACACGAGAAGCCACACCTTGTTTGCCCATTGATAAAGGAGTTGGTTCAGGACCTGGGGCTTCAAAACCGGAGTGGCTCATTCCTAGAATAGCTCTTGAGACAGACAAAAACCCATTGCACCCGTATGAAACTGATGCAGTCAAAGCTGTTTCTACCTATCAACAAAAATTTGGTCGAATGACAGGCTCATTCATGACTGATAGGCTTCCTAGTCCAACCCCTTCAGAAGATTTGGAGAATGGAGTTGATGATATCAATTGTGAGGTATCTAGTTCCACCAAGAGTCATGGGAAACCTGAGGACAAATCAGTGGTGGTGCAACCGATTATTTCTTCTTCTCTCGAGCTGGGCAGTCTCAGTGTACCAGGGCTTAATAGTGTTCAAAATGCCAATTCTTTGAATTCTGGTCAAAGTCCCTTAATGAAGCATTCTTCTGCCAAAAGCAGAGACCCTAGGCTTCGGTTAGTGAATTCTGATGCAATTGCTTTGGATAGCATTTTGCCTCGTGAGACTAAAGAGCCTCTTGGGGGCATTTTAAATTCAAGGAAACAGAAAACTGTTGAAGATCAGGGTTTAGATGGTCCTGCAGTGAAAAGGCCAAGAACTGAGTTTGACAATTCTGAAATTGCAAATGTGGCACAAGTTGTCACTGGAAGTGGTGGGTGGTTAGAGGATAGAGTCCCAGTTGGTTTTAAGATCACTGCCAGAAAACCTGAAGTAGGTAATATTGGGCCTAGGAATGCAGGAGATGTTGCAACTGGCACCAGTTCTAACATTAGCATGCCCAATGTATCAGCTAACAGCAGTACCAACCTACCATTGTCAACTCCCAGTTCCACAGCATCTGTGCAGGCTCTGTTGACTGACCTTGCTGTAAATCCTTCTTTATTGTTGAATCTCTTAAAGGGGAAGCAAAAATCTGCTGATCCTATCAAAAGCACAACCCAACCAATGAGCATAAATTCGATTTTGGGGGCAATTCCATCAATAAATTTAGCTGCGCCTAAGCCTGCTGTTGTTGGGCCGGGATCAGCTGGAATACTCCAGGCCCCACCAACAGCTTCAGTGGTGAGCTTAATGTTTATTTCTGTCTTGATTTGATTTATTTCCTGGCTTTTATATCTTTTCCCATTTCACTGGGATGCCCTCAATGCCAACATGGATCAGATTGGCTTTGCATCTTTGTTGTTTATTGCAACCAATATTGATCAGCATTAAAGAGTGGCTGAGTGGTGATATTGGTGACTTTGGGTGAATTTCCTTTTGGTTATCAGAGGAGCAGAGCTGTGTGTAGGTTGTTGGTTTGAATTCCTGCCTGTGGGATTTACCACCCTGTTATTTGATGCTACCTCCATTTCAAAATATGAGCCTTATTGGACTTTTAAACATGAATTAAGGATTCAAAACAATCCATATTTAAGTCAAACTACCTATAAAGCCTTCAGCAAATGTAAGAAAGACTGGAAGGGGTAACACTGAAAGGGAAAGAATAAAAATTAATTATCAAAATTTCAACACGTATACGTGGAAACAATTTTTCAACTTGAAATGAAGGTAATAATTGATATATTAAACAATTTTGATTTGCGTATCATATCTCTTTATGTGGAACAAGTATTGATTTATGTATTTTGAAACTCTCTTTATGCCCTTGTATTTTATTTCTTCTTTTGTTAGTTATGTTTATTTTACCATAATGCTTAAATGACATATTGAACTCGCAGGAAGAATTGGGAACAGTTCGCATGAAACCTCGCGATCCCCGTCGTGTTCTCCACAGTAGTAGTGGTCTTCAAACAGGTGGGAGCATGGAAATTGATCAATCTCAGCTTAAGACAACTACTTTGAGCTCTACAGCTGTAGTGGGTAACTTGAGTGGCCAAAGACAAGATTATCAGTCTGATAAGATTTCTGTGCCTTCGCCTTCCATCAATGCACCGGATATCACTCTGCCATTCACTGAAAGCTTGAAAAATCTGGCTGATATTTTGTCCGTTTCTCAATCAAATTGTTCTCAGAATGCACTTCCTCAGATTCCTTCATCACAAATGGTTCAAACCCCTCAGAGTAGGGTAGATGCAAAAGGAGTATTGGAATTGGGGGGCCTGCAAACTAGATCTGCTAAAGAAGTTTCTGCAGTCTCGCCCGGATCACAGAATAACTGGGATGATGTTGAGCATCTTTTTGATGGATTTGATGACCAACAAAAAGCTGCCATCCAGAGAGAGAGAGCTAGACGAATGGAAGAGCAAAGGAATATGTTTGCTGCACGAAAGCTGTGTCTCGTCTTGGATCTGGATCATACTCTTCTGAATTCGGCGAAGGTAAATTATCAATGTTGGTTCCTTATATATTATTTGACGTTTACCCTGTAACTATCTCCTGCACTAACTTCTTTTTGCTTTTTCAGTTTGCTGAAGTGGATCCAGTGCATGATGAAATACTTAGAAAAAAGGAGGAACAGGATCGTGAAAAGCCTCAGAAGCATCTTTTCAGGTTTCCTCATATGAGTATGTGGACTAAATTGCGTCCTGGGATTTGGAATTTCCTGGAAAAGGTAGCAAGGGTGGTAATTCTTTTGTCCATTTTGAATTTGTAGGATGTCGTGATGTTCTTATGGTTTCTTATGGCTTCTATTATTAGGCTAGTAAGCTATATGAACTGCATCTCTACACAATGGGGAACAAGCTCTATGCAACAGAGATGGCAAAATTGCTTGATCCGAAGGGGGAACTGTTTGCTGGTCGTGTCATCTCAAGGGGTGATGATGGTGATCTTTTTGATGGTGATGAAAGAGTTCCGAAGAGTAAGGACTTAGAGGGGGTTTTAGGTATGGAGTCAGCAGTTGTAATTATAGATGATTCCGTGAGAGTCTGGCCACACAACAAGCTTAACTTAATCGTTGTTGAAAGGTACCAATGTTTGTTGCTTAGAATTAGAGGATGGTTCTTCCTGCTTAAGAAGCCACTCATCTAATATCTTGTTTTCTGTAGATATATTTACTTTCCCTGTAGTCGGCGCCAATTTGGGCTTCCAGGTCCTTCTCTTCTTGAAATTGATCATGATGAGAGACCAGAAGATGGTACTTTAGCATCATCTTTAGCGGTGAGATGATTCTGATTCTTCATTATTACTCTAGTTGTTGGGGAGGTGGGGTGCTTTGATGTCTCTCAATGTCTAACTTCCTAATGATTTTTCACATTGTAGGTAATTGAGAGAATACATCATATTTTTTTTGCGCATCAGTCATTAGATGAAGCTGATGTTAGAAACATCTTAGCATCAGAACAGCAGAAAATATTGGGTGGTTGCCGTATTGTGTTCAGTAGGGTTTTTCCAGTTGGTGAAGCCAATCCTCACTTGCATCCGCTGTGGCAAACTGCCGAACAGTTTGGTGCGGTGTGCACTAATACAATTGATGATCAGGTCACCCATGTGGTTGCAAATTCACTTGGGACTGATAAGGTAATTTTACTCTCTGAGGGGAAAGAATTACTGCTTTGTTTTATTATTATTTTTATTTTCTATCTTAAAAAATAAAGACATCCTCCGCACTACGTAGCTTTAAGAGTAAAAGGGAATCTTGTTTTTGTTTGAAGTTATTGATTTTGCCGTGAAGCTTTGTTCTGTCTTCTTGTACTCCCTTGTCAAAATGTGAGATAAAGTTTGATTTTTTTTTTTTTTTTTCCTTTCTTCATTTTGGAAGGTTAATTGGGCTCTATCTTCAGGGCGATTTGTTGTTCATCCTGGCTGGTATGAGTTCTAAACTGTCAACTTGATACACGGCACACACACACACACACGCACAACACAAAATATGATATAAAGAAGAGTACTTTGATAGTCCTTCTCCTTGACATCCTTTCATATTGCCCTTTTTCCTTTCCGGAAATAAATATGATGTACATTGCAGGGTGGAAGCATCAGCTTTGCTTTACAGGAGAGCAAATGAGAATGATTTTGCCATAAAACAGTAGACACACAGTCACCATTTCTTCCCTGTGGTAAAAACCGTACATTTTACCACCATCATAGACTAGGAATTGAGAAATGAGATAGGGCCGCTGCAGAATATCCCGAGCCTCTGAATGAAGTACAGCACAGCACCCAGTGAACCTAGAGTAGTCACAACGAGACTTCTTGAGGGCTTACTCCAAATTTAACTTGAAAAAAAAGTGCCTCTCGAAGAATGGAATATCCTCATCATCCAAGTAAAAGTGGGGTTTTTTTTTGGGGGGTGGGGTGGATAAACTGAAGAATGTTCCCATGCAAATATTAACTAATGGATCCCATTTGACGCAAGAAGATTATTGAAATCCTGGCAACCCGAATGAAAAGGTGGAAAATTGGAGGAATTTCTAGATTGAGGGCGACACATAACAAAAGTTTTTTGTTTTTTTGTTCTTTCCGTTCATCCCTTCCTGCTTCTCAGAGGTATAATTGTAAGAACCAATTAATGGGATGGGAAAAATTATAAAGAAAGATAGCAAATTGTTTGTCTAGGATGGTGGGTGCAAAGCGATCGATTTGGGTAGGAGGTTTTTTAGTGGACGAGAGAATACGTCTTTCATTGTAAAGATAGGTAACGGTATTCTTTTAGGAAGAGCATGTATATATTATTAATTTATCAATTTGGAGAGAGACGCAAAATTTATTTTCTTATTCAAAATTCGAAATTAAAGTATAAAAATGATTATTAACAGAGATGTCTTTTGTAATTGGGGATAGAATTACAAAGGAGGTATAGATCTTTAAATTAAAGAAAGGTTATTTTTGAGATTTCCAGTTTAAAAAAAAAAAAATTTTGAAAAAAATAGATATTTTTAACAATTTATGGATTCACTTTGGGATTCTGAGCCAAGGACCTCAACTGTCATATAATGAGACCATGCGTGGTACGGAAGTGAAAAATGGATGGATGTCGTGTCGATATTTGGTTGGTCTTTTATGTCATGTCATGTCATTTCTATCCATAAAAAAAAATCCAAAATATTTCTAAAGACCTATATGTTGTATTATTTTTATTATTATTATTATAAGATAATGTAGAAGGGAGCCTATTTATTTATTTATTTATTTATTATTAATTATGCTCTCTTGAACGTTATACATAACTATCAAGATGATCCCGATTGGGTAACAATTTGAAATTGAAGGGGATTTGGTTGTAATTGTGGGAGATAATTTTGGGGGTTAAATTTGATCTAATCTAATAAACAATTAATTATTTACGGTAAGTTAAGTTCTTCTAAAAGAAAGGACGAAAATTTTCAAAAAATAAAAATAAATTAACATTAATACTTCCTGTAATTTTAGCTTAATTGACTTCCTTAAATTACGGTATTGACCATCCTGCTTGTCCTGCTACTCCTACTAGAATTCAAAAGGAAGTTCTGTAGCTATTATTTCTGTATATAAATATGAACAAATTCGAGACTTGTGTTGCCCGTCCAAGTAAAGAATTCCCCAAATGGAAAAGAATGGCAGCATCCATCAGCACTCCTCCAAGTCTCTATGGCTTCAGACCACTGTAGCTGGTTTCTTTCTAATTTTCTCTCCTTAAATTGTTCATGTATATATAATTTTGCCGGTTTCTGCGATGATGATTTTGTAATTTCCATACTGTCTGTATATTAATTAATTAATTAATGTGCATGTGTTTCTTTCCAGAGGTAGAGTGGAAGATAAAGAAGATTTTGGAGGTTTTGGAAGGTGATGAAAGTTTTGGTGAGGAGAGATCAGCTGAAATGTTGTACTATCAGAAGAAAAGACCTCAACTCATTAAATTGGTTGGAGATCTACAGAAATCATACCGCACATTAATAGCTGAGGATCTCATCATGCTGATGCTTAGTAATTACCCTGCAGATCATGAATCTCTTCGATCCTCTTGTAATTCCAGAACTACTTCAATTTTAAATTCAGAAGCTGCTGAGTTGAAAAAGCAGCTGCAAAGGGAGGCATTAATATTCAAAAAACGTACTGATCAGGCAGAGGATGAGAAGCAGCACGGTAATTGGGATGATGAACTAGTGGCACTGGAGGAGGTATCAAAACTGATCCAGGAGAGCAGCAGCAATCAAGCCGAGTTGATTAGGAGATACAATACCAAAAGAGAGGACATGAAACAACTAGTAGAGGAAAACATGCGTTTGAAAGACATCGTATTATTGGCTCATCAAACCCCGTCTCCAGCTCCTTCTCAATCTCAATCCCAATCCAATGCATATTCCAAATGGAAGGCTGCTACTAATCTCTTCAGGAAGTTGCTCCCATGAATCCATCCATCATTTTCCTTTCTTAAATTTGCTTAATTTCAAACTATATATAATGCCATATATGTCTCCCTTTCATGGTAAAACATAAAAAGTCACCAACAGATTTATATATTCATTCTTTTTTAATTTTTATAGTGATGAGACAAAATTAGACTCGAATGAGTTGATCCATCCACGGGTCAGCCCATAAAATGATCCGAAAGTCCATCTTTTGGTCCATTATTATGCTAAACGGACTGGTCCTACTGAATTATGGTTCAAAACCCATTGAGTTAAGTTTGTTATTTATTTGTACCATACTTTGAATCTAATTTAAATTAAAGTGGTCAAATCTTAACCTAATTTTCATAAAATCTTTTCTCTCTTGGATACACTTTTCATATACTAATTACCCGTTTGGCCTAATTTTTATAATTCTTAAAAGTTGGCTTTGGGCTTTTCTTAAAAAAAA
>JAWZTD010000126.1:24950-36731 GCA_035221335.1 Echites panduratus | reverse complement strand
ATTTTTAAAATTTTTTGCACTTGTCACTACTTGATAATTATGCATATTATAGAATTTCTAATATTTATATATTAACACAAAAAGTATAATAATAATAATAATAATAATAATAATAATAATAATAATAATAATAATAATAATAATACAGTTCCATCGTCAGCATCGGTTAAAAATGGGCATCTAGTATTTTTTTTTAATTTTAAAATTCAACCAGTGTTTATCTCTTTCCCCAGATTCATGTGCCTGTAAATTTCTTTGGTGTATTTGATTTTTAAAAGATACCATATCATGGGATTAGAAGGTGACGATTATTACTAAGGCTTTTCTAGGATATACTATACAAATGTATGATATTATCTAACTTCGTAAAATATAAGTTTAGATTGTAATTAGTTTTTTGTTTAAAAATAAAAAAAAATGATTTAATTCTGAATTAAAATATCTATTTAGGATGGAATGAATCAAGTTTTTTTTTTAAAATGAATTATAATAAATACATACATTTTATGTATTAATGAATGGACGGAGAATGAAGATATATTGATGAATGGATGAAAAATGGAGGAGAAAATGTTATAATGAAACGTAGCTAAGTATTCTAGGAAGGACATACCCTTTCAGCTTTACTATGGATATATATAGCATTGCCAGCTGCCAAGAACCGACGACCGCCATATTATAGCTAGGGAAAAAGCTTTTGGCCTTTCTCCCCCCAGTGGAGTAAACGGATTACACAAGGCAGTAGGGATCACCATTTCAACTCATCTCTGCAACTAAGGGCTCGGGAGGAAGGAGGAAGAAGAACAACAAGAAAAGAAACCCCCCTCCTCATTAAATGCACCACTTTAGACTTTAGTTGACACCAAGCTCAACAACATTTACTTCTTTCTTACTCAAAAAAAAAAAAAAATCAATCCTTTCTCCGAACAACACGAGTCAGAAGAGATCTATCATCTTTCTTCCCAATTTCAACCTACATTTTACTCCTGCTTTCTATACATTTTTTTTTCTTCCTATTTTCATTTTCAAGTGTAGTTATGGAGGGCGGCCAGAGGATAGGGACGCCGTCGTACGGCCGCCGTTGGAGTAGCGAATCGGGTATCACTACTACCCTTCCTGCTGCCGGAGGAAGCTCATCCTCGCCTGCTCGTCAATATCATCATGGTCGCTCTACTTCCGTCACCGGCATTTCTAATATCAAGCGGAATCAGAATTATGCAGCTAAAGCTGCGGCTCAGAGACTTGCTCAGGTCATGGCATCTCAAGCTGCTGATAATAATAATGACGATGAGGACGATGAAAACGAGGACCTTGACTTTAGATTTTCTGTCCCGACACCTCGCTCTGTTGCCAGAACTGTCAACACTAATGGCACTAAGACCGACAAGAATGCTGTTAAGCCGGTTCTGCCGGCTATTAATATCAATAGATCTTCATCCACTGAGGTGAATTGCAATTTCACTCTTGTTTTTAGCTGTGAATCCACAATTGTTCCAAAGTGCATCATGCCTTCTCTTTTCAATTTAGAGTGAGAAAGAGATTTCCTAAAGTTGGAGACTTCTTGTTTGGATAGTCAAAATGAAGGATAATTTCATTAAAATTGGTCGACAAGTTTCTCTCGAGGATTGCCAGTTTACTCTTTCTTTTAAATTCTTATCTTGGATTCAAGTTTCTAGCAGTTCATTTTGTGCAAGTGTTATGTTAGGGTGTTTAGTTTTGGAAACATTTCTTAATTTTTCTATGTATCTCGTTTTATCTGTTGCATTTTCTTTCCCTGTTTCTATGAGGAGGACCTGCTTTTTAGTCATATGCTTGTTTAATTCATCTAGATTTCAATTTCATACTCGGTGCATATTATTTTAGGACAATGAAGTATAATATTGACTTTATTATTTGTCAGGCAAATAATACTGCTGCCTAGTTTTACATTTGAACACTTACCAGGTGCTTTTATCCTCCTCCCCCCAACTAATTCTGTTTTCACTAGCTGACTCGAAACATAGTGGAGGAAACTTCAATTCTCTCAGCATCAACTGGAAGGCCAACAATGTCAAATCGCCCTGCACCTGCAGCACCACTACCTTCTAAACCACAATCCCTGAGGACTCAAGTGCCTATACCACCAATTGATCCTCCCAGTAACAAGCCAAGAGAGAAAAGGTTCCAAAAGTTTTTTTACTCTTTCTCCTCGCTGTTAGTTTACACATATCCCACAAATCAATATATTCGGGGTTTTTTCTTTCAGCATTTGATGTCTGAAGTCTGATATTTTCATTTGAAAAGGCTTCTTTTATTTATTTATTTTTAACTGATTGTGTTAAAGATAAAACTTTCTAGAATATGAAATTGGTTCCTGTGCAGTAAATTACACACAAGGACTCACATTCAAGATACAAGAAGAAAGAAACTAAACTAATGAACATAAGTGAATAATATGTTTCCTTTTCGTCATTTTCTAACTGCAGTCTCACTTAGAGCTCTTTTCTGCTTTTACACTAGAAAGAACATTCTAGATAAGCACATTTAGTGAGTTAACAGGGTTTTACAGTAGACATTCATATTTAATTTCATCTGCATATATGCTAGAGTTGCTATTCCAATGCAGATGCATGTATATAGTTGTTTGTGCAACCATGTATTGGTTTCTTTTATTAACTGTCTGGCTTTTCTTCTAGTTCCCATAGTTTTATGCAACTTTAATATGTTTACAAGAATGAATTTACAGATTCTCACCAGATCTTGGTCAAGTGGGCTTGACAGATAAAGGAGATCAACAGGCAGCTTCAGTGCTTCACGATGAGGTATATTAAGTTATCATCTTTCTATTCTTGACTAAGTTAATATTCTGTTCATGAATTCTTTAGTATGCTTTTCTATTTGAGCTGATGTTTCTTGTTCGACAGCTTGATATGCTGCAAGAGGAAAATGAAAATCTTCTTGATAAGGTGCACATTTCAACTTGTACACCATTCCTGTTCCTTCTTTATGACTCTGTCAACTGTCAAAATGCTCAGCCTATAATATGCATTTCCTATCTTGATTTGGCAGCTCAGGGTTGCAGAAGAAAGTTATGAGGAGGTGGAAGCTAGAGTCAAGGAGCTTGAGAAACAGGTTACTTCTTCATTACTTGGTACTTGTAGGGCTGTAAACAAGCTGAGTATTTTATATTACCATAATTATATATAAAATAAAAAACTTTATATATTTATATATAAATATATTTTCTTTTACAAAAATTAATATAATATAAAATTATTATATGATATATACTATGTAAATAAAGTATATTACGAAACCAAATACATATAAGCTCAGCTCAGGCAAGCTAAGCCTGAACTGTTGCGTTGCTTTTAGATAAAATCTGTATGTCCTTTATTTTCATGTTGACACTTTGAGCTAATGCGAGATAAAGCAGAAACTTGTGATTTCCAGAGCTCTGCCTCTTTGCAGAATGTTAATCCCATTCTATCAATTTCACAAATGCCTTGTGAAAAGATTGGTCATGCTTCTCCAGATCTTCTGCTGTCAACTTAAATATTTTTCTATAATCATCCTTCTTGTGTCTTAAGAAGATATTTTCCTGTATATTTATTTCTTGTCATGTATCTAGTTGTTGCTTGTGCTCAGGTTGCTGCTTTTGGTGAAGGAGTATCTTTGGAAGCTAAGTTATTAAGCAGGTACATAAGGTGTCCTCAATACCTACAAATTCTCCATTTGCAATTAATGATTCTTCTAATAAGCATATTTTCCATGTTACTGATATGCAGAAAGGAAGCTGCATTGCGCCAGAGAGAGGTAGTTTCAGTTAACTAAAATGTGTTAGCCTAGCTAGCATAGGAAAATCCCCATTACAGATTCAGCTCTGATGCTAAACCATGGTGATGAAAAAAATATGCTTGAAGAGAATAGAAAGTAGGAGAAAATAAAAATGAATATATGTTTTATTGTCTACATGGTCTTCTTCTGTGTTGCATCCCATTTTCTTAGAGTGTTTGTCCCAGCACAACATTTTATGCAAGGGTAGAAATGTAATAGTAGAAGCTTTTTCAAATATACAGATACATGATTGTAAATAATTTTCTGAGGATATAAAATTAACTACATATTAAAATTTTTCTTCTCTAAAGTATCAAAAGATTTACACTTTCTGAAAATGAAGGAGGCCAAAATAATGTGGAGGAGGCGGTATTGCGTTTGAAACTGCTATGATTGTACAATGTGACATTGCAAATGATTGGTATTATTATAGGCTGCACTGAAAGAGGCAAAACAAGTGAAAGATGGTGCAGATGTGGAAATTTCTTCTCTGCGACTAGCTGTAAAGGTAAGAGATACTACAGAATGGGCACCTGCTCGCCAAATTTCATGATACGAATTTGACATTTTGAAGTTCTCTTTAGAATGCAAAAGTTGATGCCACTGCAGCTCTGGATCAGCTTGAGGCAGCTCAATCTGAAGTCAGAGCTCTTCACTCAATGACACAGAGAATGATTTTGACACAAAATGAAATGGTGAAAAGCTAAAATTTGCTTAGATTGGTAGTGCTCTTTACATGGTTACTCATATCAATTTGGAGCTTCATACATGTACATTTTCTATATTCAGGAGGAAGTTGTTCTTAAAAGGTGTTGGCTTGCACGTTACTGGGGTCTAGCTGCTAAGTATGGTAAATTATGTGCTCAAATCATTTCTCTTATGATAACACATCTAAGTGATTATGCAGCAGTAAGAAGTTGAATCTTTTGTATCACTGGTTGAGCTTCTGTTGCGAGATAGAAACTACAAAAATAAATGGAAAAGATTGGAGGAAAAGAAACAAATATGATATACTATGCACTATCCTTGATTTCGTTTTTCTTATCTGTTATGGAATGATTTTTCTTCATGTTGGTTGTGTTAAAGCCACAAGGTTTTCTCTACACTGTCATCCTATTTCTGTCTCTCAGGTATCTGTGCAGATATAGCTGTTGCAAAGCATGAGTATTGGTCTTCTCTAGCCCCTCTTCCTTTTGAGGTTGTAATTTCAGCTGGACAAAAGGCCAAGGAGGATTGCAGGGAGAAAGGTCAGTCACTAATCCTACCATAAAACAAATAACTGCTTCTGTCGGATCATACTGAGCTTTGGGACTGTTGAATTATAGCCATATTTCTACTTGTCAGCGGAGTTCAATTTCATAATCTTTTTGTTACCTAGTTCATGTTCTTCTATTGCACAATAAACCTTTTTTCTGACCCTGCATCTGATGAAAGCATCGCAAAAGATGCATATTACTGATGTACTGACTGGAAATTTTTAATTGTTTTGAATTATGAAATGTCAGGTGATAACCCCGAGAGAGGGAAATTAGTTCAGGACTTCAATGATATAACTGGAGAAGGAAATATAGAAAGTATGCTTTCAGTGGAATTGGGGTTGAATGAGCTTGCTTCCTTAAAGGTTTAAGCTGGAATTTGAGACACTTCCAGGCCTTTTTTATTATAAATTCCATCAGCATTGGATTTTGTTGTGCCAAAACTTTCTTTAATATGTTTTTCTCCTTTTCATTTACAACTGCTTGGAACTTGTTATTTCTCAAAGGTTGAAGATGCTATTGTGCTTTCCTTGGCCCAACAAAGACGCCCAAATTCTTCCCGAACATCTGTCCCAGGTATGCTTTTGATAGTTCCTATGCAAGTCATGCTAAACAATTTGGAAGCAACCGTGTCTTTTCCCATAACATGACACCTTAACTGTTGAAATGATCAAAAACTAATTCCCTGAAAATATAAACTTATCTCTTTTTCTTGATTTGGTGTATCCCTTGCCATGTGAAACTAAGTAATAACTTAATATCGACCTTTTATAAATTTTACTAGTTTCCCCTCTTGTTTTGGGACTAAATGAAGTTGTGTCTCGTTTTGGGACACCATTAGCTAAGAAAATGTTAATTTGAGTGTGCAATATTAATCAGTTTAATCATGTCTCTCATCTTCTAAAGATTTCTAGGTTTCATTTCTCATCCTCTCTCTCTCAGTGGCCTTTTTTTGTATTTCAACATATTCAGCGGTACCTCAGTATCAATAACATTTGCTCTGCCATCATACTTGCGTTGTAATTCTTCTTTAGATACTGTACAGTTAGCTTTATAGTTTTTATAACTCCCGGCTTCATATGTGGCTTTGTTTATGTGTGGTTGGTGGTTGTGATGTTTGCATATTTGCATCTGTAAGTGCATTTTTGCATAGTACTTCTAGAATGGGATATGAAGTGGTTTCTCCTTCTATATGTGAATTCATTTGCCTCTTCCTGCTGTAATCTAGCTGTTAGTTGGCATCTGTGTTTACCCAGGAATTGCAAGACATTAAGACCCATTTAGCTTTTGGAATTGGTAAGATGAAACTTTGCATTTCCTTTGCTAATGATGCCTCTTATATTGTATTGCAGATATCAAGTCACCAGGGGATCCCAAGTTTCTTGAAGCATTTGGTAAGTCCAGTTAAGATGAAGGATTCCAATTTGAAGTTGTTCTGTAACACATAATATTGTTTCAAGTGTTCAAGTAGCTGGAAGGTGAAGTCTTTTTATCACCTGTTTCCTTTGTTGGGTGTTCCGAACTAAAATTCCGTTTCAAGATTTTACTCATCCATCTCAATTTCTTATGGCCTATTCTTGAATTCAAATTGTTCTTTATACTCCTTTTTCCTTTCTGCCACTTTTCATGGGCAATTTCCTAGCTACCACCATTGCTATTTTTGTTGCTCTGCATTTCATTAAGGTGTTGTAAATATATTTCACTGTCACATTAAAAGATTCACTAGCTCTTTGTTTTGTTTGCAGAACTACGTCCAGAGGAATCTGAGGATGTTCTTTTCAAGGAGGTCCGTTTCCTGTGATTATACTCCTTGTATTTGATCTTAATATGATATCTCTATACAAAAAACTGGGATTGGTTTCCATTTTATGTTTGTAAATCTAGAAATATATTATTTGGTAGCTGACAGAATGAAGTAATCACAAGATTGTACAAAACACAAGTCTAAGTGATTCTCCATTAGATGTCACTGTTAAAGAATTATCAAAGTGAACCTACAAATAGAATTTCATTAAATTGTAACCTACAAAAACATTGGTTATGGTATTTTTCTCGCTCAATATGCCGATAGATTTATGACTAGATGAACTACCTTAAGTTTCAGCTATTTTTACCTTGTATGACTAATGCTGTGCAGGCATGGCTTACTTACTTCTGGAGAAGAGCTAAAGACCATGGGATAGAGGAGAAAATAGCTGATGAACGGCTTAAATTTTGGATAAGCCGCAGCGCGCACTCGCCTAATTCACATGATGCTGTTGATGGTAAAATTAAGTTTTAACTGATATCTACTTATCTACCCTTATTTTTGTAAAATAATTATTATAACTTTTGTCTTTTCTGAAATTTATTTCATGAGGTGATTAAGACATTGGGAGGCTTTATATAATGTCTGTTACTGCATAAATATGAGAAGTCATCATCGCAATGTTTTTGGTTAACCTCTTTTGTATAGTGCTCGGGACCTTACTGATTACAGGAGGGCATTTTTGTGCAAAGTTGGAGTTCTAACTGATTTAGCCGACTTTTCTTTTGCTTATAATGATAATCCCTAAGAAATAATATATGAAACAAGCTTTTGTTTGTTGATGAAGTATTTTAAGTTGCCTGTTTTTCTGGTCATGTGTTTTTATGTGCATATTACAAGTATTAAAAATCGTTCCTCCAGAGCACTTGAGTGAATCATTTAAGAGATGAGGATATAGAGTTAGCCACTTTTGTTCATGATCAAGAATAGGATAAGCACTCACATTCTGCTACTTGTGGGTGGTGGTGTTCCAAGGTAAGGAGTAATGAGGAATTGACATGTCGTTCATTCTCTTTTAACTCATTAAATTCGTCATTAGGGGCTTATCACATGATACTGAATCTGTACTAATCAGTAGTAATATGATTTCTTGTGTGTAGTGGAGCAAGGTCTGACTGAGCTGAAGAAACTAGGCATAGAACAAAGACTTTGGGAGGCATCACGCAAAGAAACTGACCACATTTCTTTCCTTTCAAATGCAAGAAAACATTCCCGATAGCTGATCCCTGGTGATGTTTGTAGATAGAGTTTTCTTTGTAGACACTGCAGCAACAGATGGTCCTTCTGCAGTCAAAAGAATGTTTACTTCACTACAGTCAAAGCAACAACTGGATTATGTGTGGTAAGAGTCTAGTTTGGATTAGAAGCTTTGATACGAATATTATGTGAAAAATTGATATTACTACTGATGAAGAAAATCAGAACAGCTTAAGTTGCTGTAAAGTGTCGTCATCTTTTTTGACCTGTCAAGTCAGAGAATGATGAGAAAGAAACCTCATTGCAAAGCAAAGAATTTCAATGTGCAATAAAAGTTGAAGTTGGCCATCTTCAGACAGGTTAATATCATGTCCTTTTCTTGGTAAAGCCAGGGATTTTTTGGGTCTTGAATGATTTGTGCTTTATTTTTAAAGGCATTCAGGAGCTGGGTTGGTTTTTATAACTTTAATTTTAGAGAAGCAAGCTGCAATGACAAGTATGGCTAATGGCCCTTTTCCTTAGCTCCTTTTTGGCTTATAAGCTGTTTTTAAATTTGTTAAAAAGGAAAGAATTGAAGCAACTGTGAACCTGGTCGGGGGTGTTAGCAAAGCACAAAAATCATTGAAGCTAATAGATGACAACACAGTACATAGGATAGGAAGAGGATAACAAGAAGACAAAAGAAAAAAGTACACAGGGAAACAAAGTACAGCAAGGATGACTTTAACAGGTGATGAGCATATTTGTTGTAAAGAGCAAAAACGTCTCGTCATTTTTCTGATGGAAGGTTGTAAATTGGAGTGACGTTATTGTGCTACTATGGAGAGTCAGAGAGACGACCAGCATTTGAACTGTAAACGTTGGGGTGGTCAGTGGTGGTGGTGGGGGCTTCCCGGGGCATTTTGGATTTGCATGCGCTGTGTAGGTCTTGTTCTTTTGTTTTGGATTCTATTTCATGACGACTCTTTCCTTCCTTCCCTCTCTCTCTCTCCCTCTCTCTATATATATATATTTATATATATGTTCTCAGAGCAGTAAACGTATGGCATCGCCAAGACAGAGGGCGAAGATACAGTAGAATCAGTACAACAGAAGGAAATGCAGCCGAAGTTGAAGATGGTGATGCTGACCAGGCGAGACATGTTTCTGTTAACCAAGAAAACAAAATAGTAGAATGTGATGAGATATGATAAGGAATTCAAAATTGAATGTTCAATTAAGGGCCTGATATGACGATATAAAAGGGATTGTTGAATGGAAAGGCCAGCAACAGGGAAAAGCAAAATTTTAGACCCCAACTAACAGTTTTCCACTCTTCTAGTTTTTCCTACCTACCTACTACGCCAAACTGTTCAACTACAACTACAGCTAATAATTAATAAAGATTGATCTCTTTCTACCCCGTATGCCCCAGAAAAGAGATTGCTTTTTCTTCTCTCTCCGTATCTTTCTTTTCTGGTTATGAAATCCAATAAGCATCAGATGAATCTCCAACTTGTACCCAAATGACTTTCAGGTATGAGATTAGGTAAGGCTTATGACTGAGAGGCGAAACTGCTAGATTTATTCTTTTCTTTTGAATTTGGGAGAGACTATGTTGCGGAAGCTCGGGTAATTTTCAAATAGCGTAAAACTTATTATATTAAAAAATTACACTAGACAATTTCCAAGTAAGAGGAGTGTCATAACTGGACCGCTTAAATATTAAGTCTTTTCTTAAACAGAATTATCACTAGTAATTTAATAGCACAATAAATCTCAACAAATCGACAAACAAAATAATAGCTATTGAATAGATAAATTAAAAGAGGTACCGAAATTTAACGATATTCAGCCAATTATGCCTACGTCATCGGACACCACCAAATTAATATTTCACTATCAAAGAGAAATATTAAAAAAGAAAGGAAGAAGATACAAATTGACTAAGGGAGAAGACAATTGTTTTGGTGTGTTTAAAACTAAAAAATGAGGTCTCTATTTATAGATGTGAGAGACTTCCAACTTTGATTTCTCTTCAAATGTGAAAATTCAAAGTTAGACACCAATCCTCAAATTTAGGCATCAATCCTCAATTTTCACCAACCCATAATTGAGCCACCAATTCACAAATCTCCACCTTGACGAAATCTCAATTCGTACTTTTCCTCAAAATGTATGTGGTGTCCCCAAATGCGCATTGAAGCTCCAATTTCAATTTTCAACAATATTGATCAAGTCGAAGCAATGTTGAAACTTGACCGCAGTCACAACTTTTATCATCATATCAGCAGGATTCTCAGTGGTGTTAATCTTCTAGATTATCACTCCACCTTCTTCTAAAATTTCTCTTATAAAATGATATCGGATATCGATATGCTTCGTCCTTACATGATAAACTTGGTTTTTTGTTAAGTGGATAGCACTTTGACTATCACAATGCACTTTGACGTGTTTTTGACCAACTCCTAGTTCATCAAACAATCCTTAAAGCCAAATTGCTTCTTTCACAACCTCATTAACTGCCATATACTTTGCCTATGTAGTAGACAAAGCAACCGTTGACTGCAAAGTAGACCTCCAACTAACTGGCGCCTTTGCAAGAGTGAACACATAGCCAATAGTTGATCGATGCTTGTCCATATCACCTGCAAAATCAGAATCACAGTATCCAACTGCACAATAATCATGATTCTTATCCTACTCAAATATGAGTCCAACATCTACGGTGTTCAGAATGTACCATAGAATCCATTTCACAACTTGCCAATGATCTTTACCAAGATCATGCATATACCTACTCACAACCCTAACAGCCTGTCCAACACGGCTCGAGCTCGGTTCGTTTAGATTTTTTAAAGCTCGGATTCGGGCTCGAGCCCTCAGGAGCCTAAAAGAGCAAGATCGATCTCGGCTCGTAACACATTAGGAAGGCTCGGGCTTGGCTCGTTTAAACTCTTTTAAGCTCGAAAAAAAAATTCTATAATATTTTTTTAAAAAAAAATTATTTTTTTAAAAAATATATTATATAATATATAAATAAATTATTATTATATATATTAAAAGCTATTTTAGGCTCGCGAGTTTAAATAAACGAATATATATTGGCTCGACTCGGCTCCTTTAATGGAAGAGTCGAGCTCGTATTAATCTAAGACGAGCCGAATTCGAGCTTTAACCGAGCTGAGCCCGAACCGTTTCCGAATAGTCTCGTCTCATTTATACCCCTACTTATACACACCATGACATACATCAAGCTACCAACAGCACTTGCATACGGTATCCTTTTCATATATTGTTATTCTGCATCATTCTTCGGTGACATAGCAACACTAATCTTGAAATGAGAAGCAAATGGAGTACTAATTTGTTTTGACTTTTCATCTATGCCGAAACGCTTTAAGACTCTTTTCAAATATTGCTTTTATGTTAAGCAAATTCTTCCCAATTTCCTGTTTCTGCTTATCTCCATACCGAGAATCTTCTTGGCTTCACCTAAATTCTTCATCTCAAACTCTCTGTTCAATTGAGCCTTCAGTTTTTCAATTTCCTTCTGACTCGTGGAAGCTATCAACATAAAGAAGAAGATATATGAAGGACCCATCTTGTAGCTTGCGAAAATACACACAGTGATCATAATTGCTTCTTGTGTATTTTTGACTTGCCATGAATTTGTCAAATCGTTGATACCACTGTCTTGGAGATTGTTTCAATCCATACAACGAT
>JAWZTD010000125.1:70593-84079 GCA_035221335.1 Echites panduratus | reverse complement strand
TCCATTTGTTTCGGAGGTGGGTTTGCTTGATATAAAGGAATCCGTAGTTATCAATCCCAATAACTTTTAGATGTTTTAAGTTATAAACAAATAATAGTTTTTCTTCTATTGGAGTTCGTAATGTACTTAAAGGTTACTTAGATATTTTAAGTTGTAAGATGAGAGGTTACTTAAAGGACCTCCCGGAGGGTTTAAATATCTTTCTTCCTTCCCTCGAAGGAATAAAAAATATCTTTTAGGTCTTTAAAAATATTGTAATAAAAACTTATACCATCAATTCATTTATTGTACATAAGTAAAAAAAAGAAAATTATTTTTCCATCGCCAATTTGTAAGACTGATCTGGATTACATAAAAAAAAAATAGAGGGTTTCAATGTTTTCCCCGTTTGAGATCCTTTCGATACAATTCATGCAACAAAATGCATTCGATTTTTGAAGTAAATCAAAATTAAAACTTCTCAATGGTTGCAAGATACCCGCCTAAAGAACCGCATGATTCAGGGTATATCAAATTCAAAAGAGATTCAACACCTGATAATCCTCCAATTATAAAATCACTTATTTGCTTAAGGCTTGCCTATTATCTTCATATATTAAATCTCATGTTCCATTAGAGTAAAAACAAAATTAGAAAATTTTTTTAAAGAATCAATTAGTGGGATCGTGAGATATTAATTTCTAAAATCCCTTAGAATGAACTGGAACTTGATCATATAGAGAACACAAATCAGGGAAAAGAAGTCGTACAAATATATCTTACAATTTCAAGCAGATACCGTCTCCTGTGTTTGACTATCAAACCTATGAAGCACCACCTCTCTTGCCCTAGAACTTCTGTGTTGCAGACGTTCGTGTAGTTTCTCTGACATTTGGTTGAAGAATTCTGGATTCCATCTGTGTATCAGCAGCGGATCTTCAGCATAGCAAATGTATATGGAAGTCACTGCACTTTCCACAATCACCATTGCTAATCCAACCTGACAAATCAAAATCAAATAACAAATACTCAACAATTGCTAAAACTAGAAATGTGTTCAACGAATCTACCAATAATACCACAGCACATCTAAATTTCTTTGTTGTCAAGCGGTGTAAATAATAACCTCAATTTGAAAATCAAAATAAACAATGAACAGAAATATTATGAAAAGTCTGACAAATCAGTTACTAAATACCATGCTCATGCTGAAAAAATAGAAAAAGGTGAACTATGCATTTAGTAGTCTTTCAGCAGACATCATTGGTGATTGGAATACCCATTTCGTATCTCCGATAAAGGTGAGCCCTAAGGTAACGAATTTCCTTAAGACTAACCAGGTCCTTCTATAATGCAATGTCAGGCCAAGAATGACAATCAATGGGCAGCAGGGCATTATATCCTAATAAGTTATTGCTATACCAACATGGGTTTGAGTCTATAGGAAAATAAACTTTTGGGTTGCATCTTTTAACCACATGTTAATCAAGTAAAACAATTTTGAAAATAAATTAATAAATAGGGGAGTACCATCTATATCTCTTCTCTCTTTTCTCCCTCTTTCCACTAACAGTACCTGCTTCCTTCATACATGATTTCAATTCTTCTCTCTTCCTACCCAATTTCCCAATCCCCAACCACATTCACAGTACCACCACTTGGTTCTCTCTGGAAACTTCTTGTCTTCATAATTCCTCTTTTCTTGTGGTTATTGATATCCAAACACCATATTCCACAGGTTTTCAAATATTAGGTCAGATTTACCAATTGAGATGTGTTTGCTGCTTTATTTGGCAATCTGTTAAAAATAAAAAAGCAATCACCTTTTTAACTTCTTCTCAATTTAGTCTTTGGCAACCAAGTGGAAATTTGTAAAATTAATTTAGTATTTGGCAACTTCAGAAAATGACCAAACATTAATTTAATATTTCGACAGCCAAACATTTTTTGAAACTCAGAAAAGGTGTAGTTGATATTGAAAATGACCATACATGTAGCATGCTTCATCATAATGAGAACTGTGGCCATTATTCTCATATAAGAATGGATATGGATAAAAAATGAATTTCATATCTTTCCTCTTTCAACTTCAGAAAAGCAATCATTACATTTTTGAGTACTAGGTTGCCAAATACACCATACGTGTTTGTAAGAGTAATCAAATATATAGTATTTCAAAAGAGTATTTTCTGAAATATATGCCCTATTAACAAAAGATTCAAACTAAACAAGTTTAGTGAAAAAGTAACTTAATTCTGATTAACTAGTATATTCCCATTAGTATTACAATTCCTACAGTTAAACCAAACAGAATGTAAATTATGCCAATTGTCAATGGTATAACTTTTGCTCTGTGCCCGTAAACTGCAATGTCAAAATAAAAGAAAAGGTTCTATTGAGAGAAAAAGAGAGTAGTCTATATCAAGAATCAACTAATTTTGGTGCTTTTTATATGTGATATCCTATTAATTATGAACTTCTCCACAGAAAGTCTTCAAACACATACAGAAAGAAACAGGCTAAGAGATTTCAAAAGAAAGAACTAAAATATCAGCCTTCGCAGAATTCAAGATGTTTATTCTTCAGTGACAAACTTTTCATCCACTTACCAAGATCATTCCCATTAACATGGTTGTAGATCCCACCATCATCATCCTATTTGGATAGTTAATCCTTGCCCAAACTCCAGAACAAGTTCCAACAACTAGCCCACCCAAAGTCGTGCCCATCAACAGAACAGCTCCCGAACAGTCATAAGCTACTAGAGCTTCCACACCAGTTGATTGGAATAGCTCCCAGGCATCTCTGGCTGAGTGATTAAAGTTTTTACCATAAACTGCAATCTATATCAAAATAATAAGCAAAATTCTCAAAGTATGCAAATTCTGGAAGTACCTGCCACTACATAGAGCAGAAATCAAATAGCTGAATATAATGTCATATGGTCATCAAACAGCTGCTTCAGGTTGAGTATTTTAACTTATCAAATCCCATGACAATCATGATAGAACATGGATCAAATTTACTATGTTGCAATCAGAGAAGAGATCTATGCAGGAAAACACTAAAAGAAAGGCTTTGGTTACTCCCCCCAAATTGCCTGTGCTGCAGGGTCATTTGGATGGCATGCAAGACGTCATGGCATTTCACATTTGGAACACTTAGCCTTCTTACCCCTTTTCTTCATGGTCCTCCCACCCAACCAAAAGGAAAGGAGTAAAAAAAAGGGAAAGAATGATCATAAAAGATTCCAAAAGTGAAAGCATTTATATGAGGTATCTATTTTCTATGTATTTTTCCGAAAGTCCCACACAAAGTGGATGAAGAAATAAAATGGGAGAAAGAACAACCAGATTTAATAGGAAATACTGGTTTATCGGTCCAAAATTTCATTCTACAAGTTCACCACCTAAAAGCATTGGAAATCCAAGGGCAGATGTATATCTTTGGGCTTAGGCATATCATTTCCAGTAACTGAAGCAGTCAATTGGAATCGTCTCATTTCATTCGGAAAGAATTGAAATGACCATCACTGGTCCTACTACAATGAAACTATAAAACAGAGATGAATGCTGAAATCACTTCATAGTATTTAAATGAAATACCTGGACATAGGCATATTTGTTGAAGAATCGAACTAAAGTCTCCACCAGATGAAACAAGAAATCTACAAAGCAGAGTAAACACTCATTGTTGCCAATCTTTGACCTGAACCCCCTAATCTGTTAGGTGTAACCCAATCTGGTTGTCAATTATTACTTCTTTCTTCTACAGCAACAGTAGATTCATGTCCAAACTTCCATAATACTACTCATTTCTATCCAAAATAAATAGTTTGCTCACCTTCCACCGCAATGTCCTGATAGCAGCTGTAAAGAGAGAGCCATAGCATATGCTGCCAAAAGACTTTGTAACAGCATACCTCATAGAGTTCAGCAGTGGCTTGGGAGGCATTGTTTCCGAATGTCGACCACCATGGATGAGAACAAGAAAAACCATTCCCGATACTACAACATGGACAATATTGCAGAGCACTGCTCCTGTCCAGAACAAACTCACAGATAAAACCTGTACATGGAGGCAAAAAGGTCATTTGTATCAATAGAAAGAATAAGAATCTTCTTTTATGCTATCTAAGAAAAACATAAATCAAGAGCAAAAACTTGCCAGCTCACCACAAGAAGCCACCAGCGACCGGTGTCACCATTGGTCAGAGCTACAACACCAGCAACTCCAAACGACCAAAGTGCAAGCCACAGAAGCATGACTAGCATAAACACACATGAAACTCCCAAAACTTCAGGTAGATTACAGACCATCTTGACAGCTCTTTGAAGCACAAGCATGGTAAACGGAAGTCTATGGAAATGCAAATGATGAAGGAAATAGAGTTTGTAAAAGTTCAAAGTAAAAATTAATTCCACAAACTCTAGAACATGCATATGTATACACACTTAAGAAACACAGAAGCATAAACCATAATACATCGCACCATGGTTGTGAAAATTTTCTAAGCACATTTACTGTGATGGAGATTCATTCAAGCACAAGCGGCCTAATAAGTACCATCCATATGGATTTAAGGTTAAATATATTTTATAGATGAACTATTTCCATTACAGGGTTCCACTTGGACAAAGTAATTTAATCATGGCCACATAATAAAATATCTCATCATGATAAAGAGATTGCTCTTATATTTAAGTTACACTTGGATAAGCAAACTCCAAAAAGCAAACAGAGAGCAGAGTTTTCATGATAGTTAGCCAAGTGTCCTCAAAATGAAACATAGAGTAGTTGTTAAAACATCTAGAAATAAGGATGATTAACGATTGGCACAATCAAATAATCAATTCATCTGTTCAATTTGAACTGATGATCATCATTTCTCTAGTGACCGAAACCTCAAACAAATGGGAACATGATAATCTTGTACCTATCTCTTCATTTAATAACAAGAAAAAATACTTATCCCAAGACAAAATATTTATCCCAAGACAAAGAGAAGCCTTTCCAATTTGAAGAATGCATAGAGCATCCAGAAAGCAAAAATCAGTAATAAAATGACAACATTAGGTTTCTGAAAAGTTTTTCACCAATGTCTGGAAGATATAACATTTTGTAACATGTGAAAGAAAAAAAAAAACAAATATATTGTTTTATGGATTTGGTTAGCAAAGTTATCTACTCTTATATTTTTGTAAAAGAAAAAATACATATTCTTTGGCGAACAAGTGAACATGACTAGAGCCTAGAAAGTCAGAGAATCCTTTCTTTCATCAAGCATAAATTCTGCATCATTTGACAATTATGCCAAGTCTGGAAGTCCTAAATTGTTGTGTTAGTTAGTTGCCTTGACAATGACAATACTTGTTCAAGTGTAAACTCCAATTGCTGTATCACTAATAAAATGAACCTTGCCAGAAAATCATCCATTGTAGATCGCATTTGGAGGTAATTTTTACACACTAAAGGCATCTTCAAAAAGATAATATTTTGGAAAAATTCGTCAAATATAGATGAGACAGATTTTGATTGTATGGGTGCCATCGGATCTGGAAAAAAGGATGCAATAACAATCTAGAAAGTTTTCTTTTTTGTTTCTCTTAAAACAGTAAGCATAACTTGAAGAACAAAATAGTTTTCAGGCATAAAAGGCTCCAAGTAGTTGACAAAAACTATGAAGATAAGACCAGGGTAAGTTACAAGCTCAATATCTTATACATTGAATAGCAAAGTGGATTCTAATAAACTTTTACATCCTTGACTATGTTCTCAATTTATCTGGTTTAGTTGAACCTAAAGGAGTCAGAAGACATCATCATGTATATCACTCAAGTACAGGGTTTTGATATGATAAAACTAAAATATAATTTTCAGTAAATATTGAATAGATCTGCAGAAGAATCTCCAGACTAATAGAAGTTCTCAAAGAAAGCACGCTCTAGACCATATACATTAAAGTAAAAGCCTGAGACAGTTACCTGTCTATGACAGAGATGACATACAAGAACTGCAATGCAGCACCAATGGCAAAAGCAACACCCCAGAAAAACTGCTTACCCCAAAAACACAACACACTGACGATTGCAAGATAAGTAGTCAAGATATGCACTGAGACCTTCATCATTCCATTTGCTCGCGAACCAAGTAACAACAACCAAATCCATCCAAGAACAGAACCAATACCAGCCGCCAAAGCATATAATGGCCAGTAATCTTCTGTCAAACCAGGCTGATTCTCAAGAAATCCCATGGTGTACTTATCAATGTTGAGCCTATCCTTTTTCTTAAATCTATTAAGCCCTAGGACCCCGAGAACAAAACCTACCAAAATCAAATGTGATACAAATATTACTAACCAAAACAAATCTCGCCAATGTCGTGAAATTTCTGGAGATAGTGAACGCAAACCATCTGTACTTTGACTCTGCACGACATTCTGCAATGAAGTGGAAAAAATTACTACTCAAAAGAAATATCTGCTTGGTAAATGAATAAAAAAAATCTGTTATGCTTGTTACTCCCTTATCCCCTCCAGTATTACTCACAGAAGAAGTTCAATTAAACTATTTATGCCACATTCATAATTGGAGTCAACCTGTGGATTCTTCTTGACTCCCCTCCTTAATGGGGGGAATAACTCAGAAATACAAAAAGATTTGAGGTGATTCGGTAAATTAACTTCATCTTGGTAAGTGCAAGGAATGATAAATGTTTAGTCCAAGAAGATGTCGAAAAGATTACAACTTGGAACCCCCAGATCAAGAAAAAGCACAAGAAAACGATTTGCGCCGCAAGCATTTCGGGGTTAACTTTCAGTTGGGAAAAAAAAAAAAAAGGTTACCAGACATGCATTCCACGGTTAACTATTTATATACATAGATCAAAGATCAATTGGGAACCATTTATGCATAATATGCTTAATAATGCATCTTGCATGTATAGCAAAACTGAGCCTAGGATTAAGGATCAAATCTAAATATTGAAACAATAAAAGGAGAAAGCAACATAATATGAACTCAAATCAAAATCAAACATATAATTAACTTCGTGTTAAAAAGTAAATTGAACTTTGAACAGTTTACAGTATAAAGTACCGGCGGAGGAGCGAGAGAAACAGAGTAGTCAGAAGAAGAGGAAGTGGAGGTTCGGAAATCAGTCATGGTGAGAACGGGGGCGGCGGCTAGAATCGTTTGGGAACAAAAATACTAGTATATTTAGCATCGGGGTGGGATCAATTTTCTGCCATGGATGAGAAGTAACTGAAACTTAACGGCTAGGCGCAGACCTATATATACAGAAGAGTGTACGTATATGTATGACATGGGAAGGACTTCACTAATGACTTGCCGGTTATCCGCCAACGTTTTTTAGGAGTTAACGGAAGGGTGTCGAAAACTGCTTTCCCCATCCGACTAGGCTGCGCGTGAAGTAGACTGATGATGTTGTGGTTCCTTTTAAGTTTTTATTCCCTTCATTTCACAATAACCGTCACTTAAAAGATTATTTTAAAGAAATTAAGATAATTATTTTACCTTTCATTGACAATATTAAACTTTATTACTCCCTCTAAATCAAAATATAAATCATTTAAAGTTTTTTTCACACATATTATTATGGATATAAAAAATAATACATTAACTGACAAAATACCAAAAAAAACCTTCTCAGTCAAATTACTTAAAAAATTGAAATAAGAAATTATCATAAGGATAAAAGTAAAAAAATAATAATAAATATATTATGAAATTTTGAAAAGCAAGATATATTATAAAATAAATTTAAAGATTTAAAATAATCTATATTATGAACCTAAGGGAGTATTATATTACTCTCTTTTCTCTCTTATTGATTGGTATTTGAAACATGCAAAATTTTTTTTTTTTACACCTCTCCCCTCAGAATTAAAGATGACATCTTACCTATTTTTGTTGTGTCTCAAAGTAGAAACTTCTCAATCCCAAATTTTGTTAATTACTACTAAACCAATAAAACTTAACAAGACAATAAATCGATTTTAAAACAAGTAAAAAAAATTAACTAAGAAAGATAAAAAAGAAATTAATTTATATATATTTTAACGCCCTATTATTTCATTTTTTAAAAAAAATCTTTTTTTAAAGTAACATTTATTTTGAAATAGATGGAATAATTTTTATATCCCTGTCTCTAGAGTAGTTATTGTATTAATTTCTCTATTACATTATAAAATATTTACAATTAGATTTTTTGAATTAAATTTTACATAACTTTATGTTATTATCATCTCCATCCTATTTTATTTATCTAAATTGGAAAGAGATTTTGTCAAACTAGTTTTCTTCTTTTTCAATTTAGTTTTCAAAATTGTTTTCCTATTATACCCTTTTGAATTTTCTAAAATACTCTGTTTCTACTTGTTTACTCTGATTAAAACTTTTACAAATTCCAAATAAGTCTCCGAACTATCCACCAAAACTCAGGCTATACTATTCTAGTCAAATAACCCTAAAATTATTAACCAATAATTATTTGGGGTTACAAGACGAGGAGTCAAATAAGAAGTAATAAGATTAGGGTCCTTGTGAGTTATAAAGAGATTTATCTTTTCAAACTCCATAAGATCGCACCCAAGGGTGTGGCTGAATAGTTCGAGGGTGAAACTTGTATAACGCGGGTCGAGGGTTTGACTCTGTTTTCCTGCAGATTTTAGCCTTAATGAGTTTGCAACTATTAGTAGAATAGTCGTGCATTAATTTTTTTCAAACACTGTTTGTAAAATAATAAATAATAAATTTTTAAAAAAACCTCCATGAGATCTTACTTCATCCAAGTGAAATGAGCCGAGAGGTTGAGGTACTCAAAGTTTAGGGACCAAAACTAACAACTCGCTTCGATCTCTAAAGAGATTAGCTGTCAAGGTGAATAACTAGTCTTGGTCATTATCCAAGTGATAATGTAGTTTATTGAAAGAGAAATCCCAAGCGTCAACATGCAATTACTCCTTTTACATTAAATTTGAGCTTAAGGGAGAACAGGGTGGTCGATAAGATCACCCCAGTCACCCTAGTTATCTAAGACAACCAGTAGCTTTCCCTGAATAGTACAACTCACACTAGTCCATACTACGAGACCATGCATTCTCACAGGAATCTCATGTGAATGAGATCAAGTATAAAATTTAGGTCTTTCATATACTAAGGCAAGCAATCCATTTTTCTCTCTAGCATTCTTAACTCCCAATTTTTCTCTCCATATTCTTCCTACAATCTCTAATGTGATTGCCAAAGGAGTCCCATGGAGATATTCTTTGGGGCTTCTTTTGCAGGTTATTTTCTCAATGCCCCTGAACATCTTTCTTTTTATGGTTGTTGGCTTGGAATCTTCAATATTTAACCTTTCAATGTAAAGAGTTTTCAGAATGTCAGTGTTCAATTTGCCCTTCTCCGACTTGTCAGGCTTAGATGTTTCCTCTTTCGCTAGAGCTTTATCTTTTGTTGTCCAACATCTTTCTCATTTTTCTATTTGCAATGCAGACCCTTCTCTACCAATTGTTGTGAAACTTAATAAATGTTATGCATAATTATTTCAAAGCTAAAGTTTTTGTACTTTAGGACCTCTTGAACAATGTTATTAGAAAGAATTTCATGGCTCAACTAACATCGTAGCAACTGAAGTAGTCACCTTTTTCAATTTGGTCATTAAAGTATAAATCAATCAATTTCAATTATTACATTTTGTGTTTTTGGAAAATTTAGCCATTCTATATATGATGGTCCTGTGAAATAATAGTAGGGTGAAATACCAATTTGGTACCCAAAGTTTTCTGAATTCGCAAATTTTCAAACTATAATTTTTTTCTATCAATTTAATACCTAATGATTTTACGGGAGACCAATTTGGTACTTTCCGTTAGATCCTAACGGAAGTGAATTAAAATGGAGGATAATTTTGTCATTTCCATTACATCAATGATAATAAACAAACCTCTGGCTCTTATTTCCTCATTGAAATCCCATCGGCAGTTTTTGTTCTTCTTCTTCCTGATCGCATGCATCGAAGCTCTCACATCAATAAAATCCCACCTGAAGTTCAGCCATTGCCTATACACAAGTAGCAAAAAAAAAAACACCATGAAAAGATCTATAAATTTCATGGAGGCTACAACCACAACATTTGTCATTGTAGGAAATATTGTATCTTGTGGACTTCGTGGACCGACACCAATCCGGGCAGGAGATTCTTAGGATGTGAGGGATTTGAGGTAATGTTTTACTGCAAAAGCTTCAATTTTAGCTTGGGTTTAAATGGCTATTTCAATTTTTCAAATGGGTGTTGAAGGATCATTGTTTATTTCGGTTGGGTGTGGTTCTTTCCTATGGTTTGACCCACCAATGTGCGAAAAGTCCAAAACTATCATACCTAGGTTGTTGAAGAAAAACTCCACCCTGCAATCCAAGTTGAGTTATGAAATGAAGAAAGGGAAGATGTTCTGTATTGCACTGGTGGTCTAGCTGTGTATGAGCATGTTGCTCTTATTCTACTGTGTTTTGTGAAGATTCATCTAGGAATCAGTTGGCTTGTATTAGAGAAGAATTAGTACTATTGATAAATGTGAACTGAAGTAGTAGGCACTTTTGTTTGTATTCTTAGAACTAAAACTTCATTGTAAGTGTAATTTGTTTGGTATCTTGTATTAGTCAATTGTTCTACTATTAAATTTTTGCATGTATTCGGTTTGCATTTAACATTTTGGAACTGTTAATTGCATTTGTGAAAATGACCAATGAAATTTGTAACTAAACAAGACCTGCACAAAATGAGTCCAAAGAGTAAGCCTTTCATTGATCAAAGTTGATAAATATATTAGTTCAAGTACCTAGCAGATATTGGCATCAATTACAAAAATGCTCACAAGCTAATCCATTCATCCACCAGTACTAATCAATAGGATTCACAAAATTACTTAATCCATCCATCAATTATCAAACCCAAGAGACAGGGCATCTAGCCACTAACTAATATATCCAGAACCACAATTAATATCCATAGCCAAAAATTAAAGTCTTCATCATCTAAGCAATATCAAAGCAAAACAATTGGTCTTCATTATCCTGCCATATACTCTTCTTCATCACAAGGCCAAATTCACGAGTCTAGTTCATTCACCTACAATAGTGAACTCACACTTGTTAAATAATTAATTAACAATAATAATTAGTTGATATAAACCAAACCAGGAAGAAAATGAAGGAACATTAATTAGTTAATATATCAACTCACACTTGTGTAAGTTGAGACTGCAACGGGGAATTAAGTGGTTTTAATGAGAATTCATTTTCTGCCTCAACATGGGCACTAATTCCAACTTGACTATTTTGAGGGCATGTTCTCCTACATGTTTTGGAACAACATCTTCTTCTAGAACTTGGCTATGTGGAATATCTTATTTATGTTTCCCCTTCCCTTCATCTAGCATTAGTTTCCCCTTCCCTTTTTCTAGATTAATAGGTTGGGTTGGGTTTGGTTGCACTTTAGTATGTTTTTGAGCTATGTTTCCTTTGCATATCTCTATAGCATATCCTTTAGAGCATTCCCCAAAAACAATTTCTTGAAATTGTTGTGCAAGGGGCTACACAATGTCTGTGTTTACTTCCGAGTAGTAGATTAAGGACGGCAAATAGTAGCCGTTGCAAGAAAAAAACATTTTAGTTTAAAGACCAAACTAGCAAAAGTGAAAAAAGAAAAAGAAAAAAAAAGGACTTATGTGCCAAATCCACAATCTAGAAAAGAGTAAATACCGAACATGTCTACAAAAGTTAACTCATGCTAGTCCATCTAATAAAAATCTAGTAATTCCAAAATTTAGTGACTAAACTTCATCACCTTTTTCAAGCATTGCAAGAACATAGCAGAATATAGTACTAAATAATTTAAAATTTCAGTTCACAACAATTAGAATCATATCAACAATATGAGAAATTGGAACCTTGATGAATCCATGTGCAACCATAGAACATACTACCCCCCACCCCCAATTTGGATTGCCTAATCTAAACCACTTTAGAGTTAAACTATGAAATCCAAGTAACATGTGAAAAAGGAAAATGAAATTCACTAGAATTTACATTCCCAATATTAACATATAAATGAAAATAACACCAAACTAACACCGTAGCTAAAGATCTTTGCGAATGCAAGTTGTTTTCACAACCTTTCAATGCATTTACATTCAAAATTCTAAACCCGTATAAGCATGATTGTTGAAAAGCTTATCAAAATATTGTTCAAGAACCAAAAAGGATGGTCTAAAGAGCAAACATCATATGGACGTTGAAACCATTCATACAAAACCAAAAACTCTTGTGGGACAAGTAGTTGTCACTTTTAAAAACCTTTGTGGCATAAACCGTTGAAAATGTACCAAGAAAAGGGATTGTGTGATTAAACATAGGAATAAATAAAGGATATGCACAATTCATGATAGATTAAGCTTCAGGCATCAATGAAGCAAATTTAAGTATTTAACATTTAAGGCCATGTCAAAACTTGATACAGAGAGGAAAAAAAAAGAACCATTTAGTTGGCAAGTAAACGTACAATGCATTGGATAATTTCTTTTAGAAAATAAATAGAATGTAAAACCTTTTAATGACTATATTCTATAAGTTAAATTTAATATTTCCAATATCAGAGAAAGAAACTTCATTAATAGAAGTTTAGAAAAAACATATCATGGAAAAGAAATCCAAAACAACACCTATAGTCTCTTTGCATCCATTAGTGCTATTAATGAAGAACACCTCGTGCTAAAGCTTAAGATCAGATATAACTACAAAAGTTCAAAGTAATCCCTCAAGTATAACTGCACAAGACATATTCAACTCACAAGCCTCTCCTTTATTATGATTGCAAATTATTGAAAAGCTCAATTAACAATTTGAATACCTTTCTTTGACCAATAGGTTTTCTTTGCTAAAATTAAGTTATGAAACCAACAATGTTACCTAATTCATGGGCATCTACTATGAAAGTGTCTTTGAACTATGGAAGACAAAAAAAAAAACAATGATCTCATTAAATTGAAGATACAAAGACAAAGTTACAAAAATCAGAAAAGAAAATGGAAATTTGGGTACCTTATCATATCTGCCTATAGCTGTAGCAACAAAACAAAAAAAGAATAAAATACTTTCAAGATATAACTAATATATTTCTTTGATAAAATCAGCCATGGAAAGGCAAAAAAAAAAGGAACATGACCTTAATAATTTAGAGATAAATAAATGCCAACATAAGCCCCTTACTTGATATATCAATAAATATAAAAACACAACAACCTAAAGAACAAAATCAACATAGATCAACTTACTTTATGTCTATCCGATATAACACACCAATCTTGCTGTTTCACCATATAAAGATCTTTAATAAGCTATAAGATGAACTAGCTCCATATGGCGTTGGATTCAGAATCAAGAATAGCATAAACAATTGAATATAACCCTTTGTTCGCATCAATCCC
>JAWZTD010000125.1:54609-68215 GCA_035221335.1 Echites panduratus | reverse complement strand
AATTTATTAAAATTAAAAATAATATATATGAAAAGATAATTAATGATGATATTTTAATCTTTTAACCTCTAACTATCTCTTCTAAAAAAAGGGGATTATAATTTAAGATTAAATAAAAAGAAAATATGGATTATCTTTACAAGACGGAGAGATAGAATTATTTATCATTAAATTAATAAAATATGATTCATTATACCCTACTCATTATGTAAGTAAATTTTCATTTTTCATCATCAATTTTTATTATCTTAAATTAGAACTTAATAGACAAATAGAATTTATTCAAATAATAAAATAATTTTATTTATAAGTTAAAAAAATCATAAGATCAAATTATGAAAGAAATAAAATATTATAGGGTTATATTTTTTCTCTGGCAATTCCACATGATTAGTTAGAATTAAATTAGTTGGATCCCAATTAAAAAAAGAAAAGAAAAAAGAAACCCAAACCGAAAAGATCACTTTTGCATCCCATTTGACGTAACACAGACTCCCCGAGCAGTAAGAAAGTCTCAGGCTAATAAGGAGGAGCTTGATGGTACCGTTCGTTCGTACGATAGGAGAAAAAAAGTAAATTGGCTTTCTCATTTGATAATTAAGTGCAATTTAATTTGTTATTGAAATATTTAACTATTATTATATTATATTGAAAAATATCGACATTTTAATTTGTATAGTTAAAATCAAAATTTAACTACATTTTTAAATTTTCTTTTCTATTAATAAGGTCTTTAGTTATATCTCAAAATTAATATTCCATCATTATTTTCAAAGTTTTGGAAGAGATTATTTATGATTTGATACATAAAATTCTTCTTTTTTATTAATTTTTTTGTTGATGTTATAAGCTTTATGATAATAGTTTTTTTTAAAATTATTCTATATATAATTTCGTGTATTTTACGTTTGTCCTTAGGTTATGTAGGGTGTGGTACTTTTCAATTCTGATGAGATATTTTGTCTCATTTGTCTGATGGTTATTCTGTTTAATGTTAATGTAATTTATTAATTAGAAGAAAAAATTAAAAACACTCCGGCAGATTCTAAGGGGAGATCTGTCTGATTTATTCCTCCTCTGTAGCAAATTAAATAAAAACGTTTAGACAATTAATGAAATCACACATGGGTATTCCCCGCTAAATAAGTTATAGTACTAACATATGATATATACAAAAAAAGCATCGCTGACTCCCTCGCGTCTCCTTGTTCTTCTCCACAAATCCAGAGCAGCCTCCCTCACCGTCTCTCCGGAATCGAAAAATGAGTCTCTCTGTCGTTCAAGTAATGCTACAGCTCTCGCCTTCACTCCCTCTCTATCGTGCGCTCGCTCCCCCCCCTTCCCCTCCCTTTCCCTTCTTCTTTCACTTTTTTTTTAGTTATTTATTTGTTTTATGTCTGCAAATTGCCGATGACGAATGAATGTTGCACGTGAAGGGGTTTACGAAGTCGCTCGCGATGACTGTACTATCAGAGATCGGAGACAAAACTTTCTTTGCAGCTGCAGTAAGTTTGTTCTTTTTTCTTCTAATTTTTTTTGTATTGTTGTTTTTGGGTGGTATTTTTGAATTTTTGCAAATGTCAAGAAAGTGCTTGGTAATCACATATAACATAAGAAAATATTCAATTGATGAATAAATGACTGAATTGTTTAGTTAGATGATAGTTACTTTGAGGTATACTTGAAATCTCGTCCGTGTCTTCTGGTTGATCTTTTGGAAATTGAGTTCCTTTGGTTGAACTATTTAATTTATGTTGATTATGTAAAAATAAGTTATTGACATAAACTGCAGGATGATTGATTACTTATTGGATTGAGTATTAAGGAAAATTATAATTGAGATTTCGGTTTGAGTATTTAAAGAGAAGTAGTTCTTGTATAGTTCCTTTCTTTATTCGTTGAAGTCTTTTTTTTTTTTTTTTTTTGGTGCTGGATCACCGATTATACAAGCATTGTTTAGGCTTTTCTATGGATCCTCTTCATATGCCTCAGAATATTAATTTTCTTTTTGAGTAGATTCTTTTCTGCTCTTACCTAAAAAGTTTAAAGGAGAACATTTTCAAGCTAAACGGTAGAGGAAAAAGGTATATTTAGTTTATGTTCGAAAGAGGAACTGGATTCCTCCCACTAACAGGAATTTGATACTGAAGAGCATGGAGGAATTTTTATCTTTTTGTTTAGTTGTTTAATATTCTAATATAAAGGATACTTTTGTTTTGTATATTTCAGAATAATTCCTTTTTCTTGATCAAGCCGTATTCAAAAACATATATCTGCTTTTGGTTCTTGTACTCCTACCAGTTTAATTAATTAATGAGATGAACCTTTTAAGTAAGAAAAAAGAAAAATCAAGATATAGACTGATAATAAATTGTTTAAATGTAGTTTTCTTTTGCTTACCATTGAAATCTAGATGGAGTGTTGGTAATACTCCTCTTCGATACACATGAATTGAAAATTATGATTGATACATCTCCTTACAAATGTCTATCCCTTGGTTCATTTACCAATGTGTGAATTCTTCTAACATAGGATACGGTGTTTATGATATAAAGTGGACCTTGTATCATTTAGGACAAACTGAAACATTTTCTTGTTCTGAAAATGTGAATAGGATTAGTCATTTGGAACTGCTCAACTTATCAATTCACTCCACGCATTTGAGAGGAAAAAAAAAAATTATAGATCAATGAATTGCTCTTGTCGATAAGTTTGGTGTAGTTTTCCTTGTTTAATCAAATAAGGTCAGTTCGATGACTTCAGTTGGAACTTAACTCATTCAACTCATCAGAATATGTTTGGCGAAAAATCTAAGGGTCAATTGCTCTTGTCAATAATCTGGTGTACTTTTTCCTTTTTAATCAAGTAATAGGTTAGTTCCACAACTTCTATTGATTTTTCCCTCAGGGTGCTGATATAACTATATACTGGTCACTTCCTTTTGCATGGAAATCTGGTAGTTGTAGCTTGGATTTCTTGTGGAGTAAAAACCATCTCCTTTTTTAGTGCAACCTCCACTTTACCAACAATACTGCTTGAGTTCTACCCTTTTTGTGTTAGTACTTAAATTTTCATCCTATATCTGCTTATGTTTGTTGCCAGATCTTGGCAATGCGACATCCGAGAAGACTGGTTTTATCAGGTTGCCTTGCAGCTCTTATAGTAAGAATTTCTCCTTTATTTTTTCTTGAAAGTTTCATCATCATCAAGTTCACTCTTAATCTGGATTGTATAATCACAAATAATGCTGATAAGACTTTGGTTTCATGGATGGTTTGCAGGTCATGACCATTTTGTCTGCACTAGTTGGATGGGCAGCGCCAAACCTGGTAAAGATTCATTTGATTTTATTTCTTTAGGAGGAAAAGATGATAAAATGAATTAGGATTAGTGCACTTTCTTTTTATGATTTTATCATTCAGAGATGGCAAATTATTATTTTTTTAATCATGTAGTTTGAAAATGTTACGTTATTAGTTTCAAGTCATTTCAAGAACTCATCTAGTCCTTCTCTCATACCCTTTGGGCGCTTGTGTTTGAATTGATCTCTATGGTTGAAGTCTTCGTGACAACTTTTGAATAATATTTGCACATCTGGATGTGCTTTAATTTCCATGCTCTTTGCCTCATGTTTATGGAAATTCTAGGACGATTTGAATGAACCTTGTAATTGGCTGCTGTTACTTTCATAGACAGCTATTTTAGTATCAAAAAAATTAATATTCTCTTAACTTGCATAATTTTCTCTTAATTTTTACAGTAGATTTTGACTATTTACTAGGGATCTTGTAACAATTTGTTTATTTAGAGTCAGATAATAATATTCATTCTGGAAATATTCTTCTCAAGTGTTTCAACAGAATTTCACATGCTTTCTGTGTTCGCCCCTCTCTCTCTATCTAATATGTAAAATTGTAAATGGTTGAGATTCCGAGAAGCTGGGGAAGATATTCTTTGCCATTAAATATTACTTTTTCCTGCATCCATGTAAATACTTTTGAAAGGTGTTATTTTCTTGAAATAGTTTAGGTGCATCCTTTGTCCTTTGTATCCGTGTTTGGATCCCTGGTTAATTTTTCAATTAATTTTGCAATTTGAACCGTACAGATCTCCCGTAAATGGACTCATCACATAACAACTTTACTTTTTCTTGGTTTTGGGCTATGGTCCTTATGGGATGCATTTACTGATGGGTAAGTATCTCGTTTTGATTGTATTCTTTCCTTTCCTGTCTATTTAAGTGTTGGTATTCTCACCTTCCACATGCTTGCATGCATGTTTGTGTTTAATGTCACAGGGAGGCTGAAGAATTGGCTGAAGTTGAAGCAAAATTGGTTTGTTCTCTTCTCTGTGTCAGTATTATCTTCGTTTTAGAAATCTGCCTTTTTTTACAAGCTATTTAGTCTAACCTTGAGCTTCTTGATGTCTATTCGTTATCAGGATGCTGATTTGAAAGCCAATGGTGGCACTGCTAAAGAGAATAAGGTAAAGGTTACAATCAGAACATTTGGTTCTACTGATACACCAATTGTGTATTCAACTTTTCTATTGGCATGTGAAACATATAAATGATATCTTGTGCCCTCTCTTACAACAGTGTAATTTTATGCTCCACATGTTTTTGTAGTGTTGAATTATTCGACATTTTACAGGATGTAACACAGAATGCTTATGCTTTTGGCAATATTTCCTTAGTATTATTCTCATGCTTTTGGAGATTTTGTAACTGGGCATGTGCATCTTGCAGGATGCTGATGATTTAAAAAAGAAAAAGCAGCCGATTCTTGCTCAATTCTTCTCACCAATCCTTTTGAAGGTTTTCATTTTCTGGTCTGCCTTAACTTCAAGTTTTCGAAGTGGCTTATAATTCTTAATTCAAGGGAATTTTGAAATTCTGCAGGCTTTTTCCATTACTTTTTTTGGAGAATGGGGGGACAAGAGTCAGGTATGTGTTCCTGCATAAATGAGTTTACTTGTTTTCTTTTTCCCCTTCTATTGATCACACTTGAGTTGCTTCTTTACTAAACAATGTCTCATCGAACTCTCGGCCAGCTTGCCACCATTGGTTTGGCTGCAGATGAGAATCCATTTGGTGTTGTCCTTGGTGGTATCATGTAAGCTCATCTATCTCTCTTATTAATTGTACCAGTGTTATACTCTGATTCATTTTCAATATGGATTGATTTTGTTGTCCATCATTTATCGATACTTTGAGTTGGCTGCAGTTGCAATGGTTTCAAGAGGATTTTAGTATTTATTTTTTTCTTTTTCTTTTCCTTTTTATTGTCTGAAGAAGTTTCTGCCATGTATTCACTTTTTTTGAGCACTTTGATGACACCTTTTCTCTATGCCAAAATTTATCTTGTTTCGTCCAGCATTTTATTGATATTCTGAGGCTCTTCAGGCATAACTTCTGATATATCAGTAAAAAAATTTTCATGTGGTCTAATTGTACATTTTGTACTCCACGTTTTTCTGGTTTCCAGTGGACAAGCCTTGTGCACTACTGCTGCTGTTTTGGGGGGGAAGAGCTTAGCAAGTCAAATATCAGAGAAAATAGTAAGTAACTAAGATCCCTGACTTCTTACTTTGATTTTGTGTTAGCAACTGAGCTAAAAGTATGTGACATGTAGGTTGCACTCTCTGGTGGGGTTCTTTTCATTGTTTTCGGAATTCAATCATTCCTTTCAACGGTAGATTCATAATCAGAATAACCTGGGGACTGGTAAGTTTACACCTTCTGTTCTATTGAACAAACCTCCTAACACATGCCTAAGCTCCTGCTTCAGTTACATGTAGGATATTTAAATGAGTGCTGAAGTCATTTTTGTTCATCCTCCTATCTGTCCTTTAAGTTCTCAGTGTAACTGAGTACCCTGAAATTATCTAATTACTAACTAGAAAGTTTGCAAATAATATTTTTGTGGATCAGAGACAATAGAATCTTGGTATCAGAGCAAAGCTATTATTCCCAATTTTTTTTACTGTGCTCCATTCTTTCCATGCAGGAACAATAGCTTATCCAGAAATTCCATTTTATTCCTGAAGATCTGATGCTCCAGATATTTACAGCGCCTTTTGCCATGGCATGAACGGCCAAGATTCGAGGTACTGTGATTATAATATAGATTGACTCATGATAGGATTATGACACTGACGTGGTCCTCTTTGTATTCAGTGATATTTGGCTCTTTGCACTCACCAATGTTAAGGATACAGTTATTATCTTAGTTGAGATTATTCAGAACATCTGTATGATGCCAAACTTTCCACCAACTTAATTTTCGATACATGCATTACATTAACTCGCTTGAGAATTGGGTCGCCAGTTTTGATTTGGTAGAAAGATTAGGAAGAGCTTTATGTATGGGATCTTGATATCTACTGGGGGATGCGCAGATTTGTTTTCGGGAGATCATATACTGTTGATGTCTTTTAAATTTGTTTATCTTAATCTTTTTTTCTTGTTAAAAAGTTAAGAGTAATTCTCTCTTCGTAGTTTAAGAATAATATTTCCTCTAATCAAAATTGAATGTATTTTTTTTTTAATTTTTTTTTGGTTTGTTTGCAACTAAATGTCCTATTTCTTAATTTAATTAAACTTTTATTGAAAAGTAATATGGTTAAAATAAATTTATTCAATTTTTTTTTAAAAGATGCATTCAATTATTGATGGAGGGCATTAATTATCATTTGGGTAAAATGCCTTTCTATTTTTTTAGGAATTTCATTTTTACTTCCAATTTTAAATTAATCCTTTCATTCATTTTAAATGCCACGTTTTTAAGGGAGTTATCACAAGAAGATTATGGAGATTTCGGGAAAATGGCTCTTTTTGTTATTAAACAAAAAGAAAGATCGATACTTTTTGTTTCTTATCATTTTTGTTTTTATAAGTTTTGGTAAAATCTTTTTTTTTTATTTTCTACAATTTTTTTTGACATTTTTCCATATCCATATATATATATATATTTATATTTGTCTTCCACCTTTTATTTTTTATTTTGCGTTATTGGTATAAATAATCAAAAATATATTTTAGGGAGTTTTTTAATTGATCAAAGAAGGATATTTTATAAATTTTATAAGGTAGATTGTGATTTTTGGCCTTTCATCTTTTTTTTAATGTTTGATCATAAATATTTTTCTAATCTCTTTTTAGTCCTCTACTTTTTTACTTTTTACACAATTGATCTTGAATGCATATCCTTAAAAATAAAATTTTTTGCTTAAGATAAGATTTGAATCTTTACTCCTCAAATTTAAATAAAAAGGCTCTAACCAATTCAATTATGAATAATTTTTACTTTACTTTAACATCTAAAAATATATATTGTTTTATATAAAATTTCTCTCAAATATTAAAAATAATCTCACAATAAATATTTGTATTTCAAAACAACTTTTAGGCGTAAAAAGATCCAGTTGACCCTTAGCTTTTCCAAATTTTGATTTTTACCATCTAACTAAAAAATTATTAAAAGTTGATCTCCAACTAACACAACTTATCCAAAGTTGCCCTTCTGTCCAAAACTGAAGTTAAGTCGTGATAGATTACCAAGTCAATGGTTTTTGCAGGGGTAATTTTGTCACCAAACTATGCTTCCTAAACCCGAATCCTCATCTTAACTTTGCTTTTGATCTCTTTTCCTTCACTCATGTTTCATGGTCAACAGTCAGCGCCAACTACCGCATACCGCCCTCATTCACCGAAAAAGAAGCTACCTATCCGCCAAGGGGAGCCACCCCGACCTTCTCTCCTTCGCCACCAACTCAAGCTCGTCGAAATCTAAAAGGCTTGAGTGTCAAATTTAAGATCTATCAACTCCAATCACTTGGTAGATGATAGAGACACGCTAGCATAGTAGAGACAACAGCTATAAGCAATGCAAGCGGCAGCTGGCATATGCTCACTCAGCACCACACTCCGGTAACAGAAGTAGATGTAGAGTCGTGCCATGGAGTGCACTAAGCGACAAAGGCTTGCAAGCGTAGGTAATGCACCAGACTAGATCCAGCCATGGGTAGTGATAGAATCGAGCAATTTCAGAAGCATCGCACAGCCTCTAGAGCAGCTACCCTGGCTTGTAGTGATGCCTTAAGTTGCTCCACTCAACAGCCTCACTTGATGAAAATGGTTGAAGGGTTTTTTTTTTTTGTTCTAGGCAGTTGGAGCTGACAAATCTTGAAGGTGGCAGCTAGGGTTCTGAAAAAATAAGTGTGCAGGTCACATGGGCAGTTTCCGTCATGGATTAATGTCCAAAATGGATGGAAGGGCAACTTTGGATAAGTTGTGTTAGTTGGAAGGCAACCTTCGATAATTTTTTAGTTGGAGGGTAAAAACCAAAAATTTGGGAAAGCTTAGGGTCAATTGGCTCTTTTTACCCCAACTTTTATATATTTAGGTTAACGAAAATTCTATAGAGTACTATGAAGGACGCTTTATAAATTGCTCTACTTAAATATCTAACGGTTAAAGTTAATGGTCAAATATTATTTTCTAAAAATAAAATAAAATAAAGTATCCTTAGGATTTAGTTTATCATTTTAGAGTTTAATTTATAAATATATTTACCAAAAAAAAATTTACAAGAGAATTTATTTTTTCTTAGCAGTTAACTTAACTATTGAACATTAGAAACTTTACATGAGCACTTTATAAGGTGAAACTCGTTCGATTAAAAAGCTCAAGAACAAGTAACTTGTATGTGATTGGTGAACGTTCATGAGCTGCGCTAAACAGTAGTTTTCGGAAAGATCTTTCATTCATGAGGAAAACTGATAACGATTCAAACGCATGAACATAAGATGACTTCAGTCGCTTTGACAAAAAGAATATTGAGAACCTTGATCGCTAGTTGACTAAGACCCAGCAGACAAGTGGTTGCTATTACAATAAGCAAGATGTGAGCTAGTCAGAGAGATCCAACTCTGAATATGAACTTTGTGAAAGCGTAGAATAGAATGCGATGTTCTATAGCTATACTAAGCTCGATGATGGCTCCATACTGGAAAAGGAGGCATTCGAGCCAGAAAAAGGTGCTCTAAGAATCCAGAAGAGGAATACAAAAGCAGGTACGGCACGCACTGGTGATTCGATGAGCCCGTGATTTTATACGATGAGCAGTAGTATATTGTATAGTATATGTGATGGCTCGTTGTGAATAGTATGCTTTATACGACATTGTAGGAACAGTCATTTAAAATTGTAGGTTTATATGACGAACTGTGGTATAATAGTTTCAACTATTATGTGTTATGTTAAGTCACCTTATATGTGATTTTTTATATGTGATGATCTCTAAGCCACTGTATATGTGGTTTTTAATATGCACGGTCTTTAGGTCACTGGATATATTTATATATATATATATATATATATATTAGAAAAATTCCAAATGAATATAATTTTTTTTCTAAAATATAAAAATAATTAAGAATTTATAATCTTAACCTTATCAATCGAATTTCAACTTTTAATGTAGTACATAAATTAGGTGAATATCTCTCCACAAATGTTCTAATGCCCCTTATTTTAGTTTTTGGCGAAAAACAAATATATATGAGAAATGCACAGTAGCAAGCGCACTTGTTAAAACTAACAACGTAGTTTTACAAAGTACCTAAAACCAAAAAAATATCAATCAAGGCACTTTCACTTCTCTCTCTTCCTCCCTTTCTCAACCTTAATTCCTCTCTCTCTCTCTAAGGTAGCCGTAGTCGAGAGAGAAACTCAAACCCCCAGCCGTGCAGCTGTGTTCAATACAGTAGCGACTAGCTTCTCCTGTAGCCAAGGTTGCAGCAAGACAGAGACACGGCTTTCCATTGCAGCGGCAAAAGTGACGTCGAGGATTGGGGGCCTGAGTTTCTCTTTCAACTACAGCTACTTGAGAGAGAGAGAGAGAGAATGAAGGTGTTATTACATATATATATATATATATATATATATCTAAGTATACAAGAAACTATTATTTGGACTTAGTATTTATCTCTTCAAAGTTCAAATTATTTTATACTTTTTTTTACTATTTAAAATTGAATATTAAAATTTCCTTTGTCTATCCTATTATATATGTGGAGACATGTCTATAAGATTCCTTAAAAAAGAGGACTTTTTCTTTTTTTTTTTTTTTTCAAAATGCATTTTAATAAAGAGAGAAAAGTAAAAAAATGAAAAAAAAAACCAGGTTGATAAAGATAATTTTAGTCACTGTTCAATTTTAAACTTTAAAAACATTATTTCCAAATACATCCTATTGTCCAAAATCTGGGCGCATGAAGGAAACACTTATTTCTTTGGGAGATTGGCCATAGTGGTATTATAACTTGTGCCCAAAGTCAATTGTAATACCTAATCTTTTTTTTTAGCCAAATTAGTACCTATACTATTTACAAGCTGCCAAAGTGATACTTCCGATCACTTGACGATAATTTTTCAGCCAAATTAGTACCCATACTATTTACGAGCTGCCAAATTAGTACTAAAAATCTGGAAATTTTCACCGGAAAATTGAGTTTTTTGATGAAAAATTGCCGTCAAGTGATCGGAAGTATCACTTTGGCAGCTTGTAAATAGTATAGGTACTAATTTGGCTGAAAAAAAAGATCGGGTATTATAATTGACTTTGGGCACAAGATATAGTACCACTATGGCCAATTTCCCTATTTCTTTCCAATGGGTCTAAACTATCTTCCTTTTAACTTTATTGTTGCCAGAATAACAAGACCAATAGGTAATCCTTTACATGAAACACAAGCTGATATTTATTCAGCAGTGTACATAATTTATTCATAAGTAGATCAAGTATAGTCACAAACAACAATACTTTACATATGAAATTTATGGAAGGATCTAAGTTAGCAGTAACAAAAAGAAGCACAAAGAACTATAATGTTCTGGAAAACAATCTCGAGATGCAATTCCACAAAAAAAATGCAGTTTGGAGGCTCTAAGGCAAGTTGTACACTTGCACTTGAAACGGGCTTCCCTTTGGATTTGCTAATCTGCACCAGAAACAGTTCACTGAATGGAAAGAAGCATCAATACTTCTTGAGCTACTCAAAACTAGTTTCTATTACAAGTTTTACCATGTGAATAATTTGAAAATGTTAATAGTCAAAAGGTGAAGTATTCACTTGCTAATTTCCTAGAGCATTCTGGGCACGAAAGCTTTGTCATGATTATCCATTATCACATGATTCAATTCCAAACTATCATATGATTCAAGAAATGATCATGCCAAAATGGCTGTAGTTAGAAATGATTAAACATATCCAATGTCTACAAAGAGAACTATTACATTGTGCAAGTATGATCGAGCAACACAACACATACTTGTGGATCAGACAATCGACATAAATAGGCAAAAAAAAAAAAAATGGCATATTGTTAGGCAAATAAGTAAAACCAAGATATGCCTTCTTTGTTGTCTCATAGAAGAAATCATTAACACATAGAAACAAAACATTTACTGAAAACAACAAGTCCTAGGCATCCAATATCACACTAAGTATTCACTTTTATCAACTAAATGTATAAGGTACAACAATGATGGCAGCATATCAACATGCTACCTCCATCCTTAACAAAAATTTATTAAACACATATGAGATATATTGCTAAACGTTTTCATCCTCCAGATGAATTATATTTAATGAAAAAATGAACTATTAGAATGAATAGAATCACAAGGCTACTGCTTCTCTGTGCAAAAGCACATTATTTATCCATTTTTAAAATTATTAGGAATTTGCTAAATCAAACAAATTCTCGTAATTATTCTGCAAGCATGCATTTTAATCACAAAAGGGTTCAAATGAAGGGATGAGGAAGACTTTCTGTATCACAAGAAGTAAATTACAACTAACAAAAGAGTTAACCCAATGAGAAGTTAGATTCTGTTGTGGGTTTTTCAAATCCCACATCGAAAGATTGAGAAAGGATGAGGGATTTGGCCATCTATAAACGAAGGCAAAATCCTTTATAATAAATCATCAAGTGAGTTGTTTGGTATTTTGAGCTTTGAGAGTTGTAAGCTTAGAAAGCTAGACTATTTGAGAGAGTTTGTAATTTTTCCGTTCAAAAATTATTAGTGTGTTTTTTCTCCTTTGTTGAGGGGTCGTGGATGTAGGTCTAGTTGAGAGATGTGTGTCTTTTTTTTTTCTTTTCTTTCTTTTATGCTTCCTTTATTATTTTTGTTTATGTGGGTTTAAGTTGTAGTTTTGAACCTAACAAGTGGTATCAGAGCACAAGGTTTTGCTTGTTAAGAGAAGAAAAGGAACAAAAGAAAAAAAAAAGAAAGAAGAAAGTGGTGGTGGAAGGCAAAATTGAAAAACAAAAAAAAGAGTAGAAGTCAGCCGACATGTTGCAAATGGCAGACATTTGTGCTGGAATGGTTGATTGTGCTAGCAGTGCTGTTCTACTGTAGCGAAAGTTGCCGACACAATCCATTTCACTGTAGCACTGGAGAGTTGCGTCCAGTGTATTAGACGACAGCAGCTGTAAGTTAAAAAAAAAAAATTTTTTATCAGTCTTTATGGATTTTGACATCAAAAGTATTGGTATTCCATTATTCGATGGAAAGACTGATTTTGTAATGTGAAAATATACAATTCTCGATTATTTGGTGCAATTGGGTTTAGATTACATTATGTGATGAAAAGCCTCCTAAAATTAAGGATTCAGAATGGGAAAAGATTCAAAAGAAAGCTGTTAGTACGATCAGAATGTCTTTGACTCCACAAATAAAGGTGACAATGATAAAAGAGACGTTGCCGAAGAGGATGTGGGATACTTCGGAGAAAGATTATGCCACGAAGACATTAACTAACCGCTTAAATATGAAGATGGATCTTTACTCACTCAAGTTGGAGGAGGGAGGTAATATTGTTGACTACATTAACAGATTTAATGAATTAGTGTCTCGACTTGAAAATGCAAGGGAGGAGATTAAAGAGGAAGAGAAAGCATTACTTCTATTGGCTTCATTACCCAAATCCTTCAAACCATTGGTGCAGTCAATGCTTGCAGGAAAAAGCACATTGAAACTGAATGAAGTGAAAAATGTTTTGAAGGAAAGCCATCATATGACGAGGAATGAAGATTATTCCAGAAAAGGTCGGGCACTAACTGTAGAGAGCTTTGACAGAGGGAGGTCGAAGAAAAATGAGCAACGAAGGGGGAAATCAAAATCTCGACAAAGAGACTTTAGCAACGTCGAGTGCCACTACTGTGGAAAGTTAGGTCATCTTTAATATCGTTATTCAGAGTTCAAGGAAGATCTGAAAAGACTAAAGGAGATAAAAGGTAAGTCAAAAGCTTCCATCAATACAGTCGATTCAGATGATGATGTTCTTTATTTGCATGCTGCTGTTGAAGAAAATTCTGATTGGGTTATGAATTCTATTGCTAATGCTCATATTTGCACTAACCAAGAATTATTTGAGACTTTGCACATTGACGGAGATTTTGGATTCATCAACGTGGGGAACTGTTTGAAGCAAAAGGTTGAAGGAATTAGAAGACTTCACCTGAAACTCCATAATGATGAAGTCAAAGAAATTACCAATGTGAAATATGTACCAACAGGTAAAGTCAATATTCTTT
>JAWZTD010000125.1:35309-54509 GCA_035221335.1 Echites panduratus | reverse complement strand
AGTGCAAAGTTTACAAGGGTGGAAGCTTGGTTATGCAAGGGAGGAAAAAGAGCAAACATATCTACTACTTGGATGGAAGTGTCTTGCCAGGAAGAATTGGAAGACAGAACAAGGTAGATAACATCCCGAAGAAGAAAGTCAGATTTCATGATAAAGTAGAGATATGTGAGACTTTGGAAAGAAGGAGGAATTGTTGTGTTTTTTCCAAATCCCACATCGAAAGATTGAGAAAGGATGATTGATTTGGCCATCTATGAAAGAAGGCTAAATCCTTTGTAATAAATCATCAAGTGAGTTGTTTATTATTATGAGCTTTGAGAGTTGTAAGCTTAGAAAGCTAGACTATTTGAGAGAGTTTGTAATTTTTTCGTTCAAAAATTATTAGTGTTTTTCTTCCTTTGTTGAGGGGTCGTGGATGTAGATCTAGTTGAGAGACCGAACTACGTCAAATATTGTGTGTCATTTTCTTTTCTTTTCTTTCTTTTATGCTTCCTTTATTATTTTTGTTTATGTGGGTTTAAGTTGTAGGTTTCGAACATAACAGATCCAAAGCACGAAATTCCATGGACAATCACATGACACCAATGAGAACAAATAGTAACAAGCAAACATTCGAAGAAATAAGAACAAATTGATTTATAGTTTTCTACTAAAACCACCAATAGATCAAAGAATACAAAGGCCAAGAGAAAATACATTGAAGTTAAACTCTGATTGAGCAACAATATCCTACTCAATAGGTCATGGAAAGAAAAGCCCAGATTTTCATGAATCCCAACTTATTAAAAAAAAATGTAATCAAGAATACGATAGAAACAAAATAGATAACAACAAACAATTAAGCAAGAATATCCTACTCAAACCATTTCTAAGTCCAAAAAATTCATAGTAGACTAATGAAAGAGATGTACATCAAGATAATGACTAAAATTGGTGAAGAGAAAGGCCTCAAGTAATGGGTACTACTAGTAAACGAAATACTTGTACTAATATTGATGGAAAATGAGCAAAAGAAGTCCATGAATAACTTGATAGGTTTTCTATAATTCATACTTACATTGGAATTCCTTTTGTTTGGTGAAATAGTAATATATTGTTTTGCCCATCAGAACATTTTGACTTTCAAATAATGAATGATTGAAGAAGAAAATTTATTAATTTCTATGCATAATATATAAATATGTAATTCACTCATCTTAGATATGTAAAAGCACATTATTAAAGTAAAACATTCTCTTGCGCAATTTATTCTCAAAACTTACTATTAAATAGTGAAGAATGGCCAACATGTCCAGTTCCTATGTTTGAACTCCCTGCATTCACAAATTATGGCATTCCTTGTTTCTGCATGAGTTTCGAGAAATAGTATGCACTAAATATATATGAGTTTAATGAATTTAAAATTTTAAATAAAACTTATATAAGCTTAATAGTATGTTTCCAAGAGTAATTAGTGAGGTTCATCGCCAAGCATTAACATGCTAATTCATTTAACCAGAGTACCTCCACCATAATCAAGTGCAGATGATAACAGAGACTCATCATTTGCATGTCAACTATCTTGACACTGGAGAGGCAACCAGACTCCTCAATCAGGTCTCTCCTTGTTTTTAGAGTTTCTTTCCTGTCAAAATGGACACCATGCAGATCTTTTGGGACTTTGTCTTCTGGAGATCCATTAGAATCCTTCTGCATGGAGCAAGTGCACATAGAAATATGATCACCAGTGATATTGCAATAACAGAGTATGTGTGGAATAAATTGTTCAAATAAATGCCTTGAAATATTCCATATAATGCAAAATGCAAGACACTATTGGAAGGAAACTCGTAACAAAAGAATTAAGTAAATGACACCTTCTGAGACCAAAAAGATTTACAAGTGAATCAAAACCAAACAATTCCAGTTTAGATTCTGTCTGAGAGCCATTTACTCCAAATGCCTGGGCAGTGATCCTTCTCTTTCTTCAGAAGTCATGTTGTCGATTGCCCACTTTGATTTTCTTGCCATAACATATTCTAAGTCAAACCTTAATTTTAAGAGCTTTTATGGTCAAGACAATTGAGTAATTGCAACAGTTTCAACTATAATTGGTCATCTGTACAGGACTAATAGATCCAAGTATGAGTCTATCACTTGGAGCTAGACATAACAACATGCTATGTGATGATGCATAAAAATATTCAGCGGATCAGTTGCTATCTGGGCTTGGGACGGTAAAGAGGATTTTATTTTCAAGAGGATAGAATCCAGGAGAATCTCTCCTGGACACACTCTGAAGCTTGTGTCAGGCACAAGGGGGAGAAGGAAAAAAATACTTGATTCAAAGTAAGAAAAAGAGGGAAAGAATGCTTATCTGATCGCAAGCTGAGATCTCCATTTATAGAGATCAGGGGATGGCATTCTTGTAATTTTGTGGGCCTCCAGCACAAGAGCAGTGGCGAGGCCTATTAATAATTCTGATAGGAGGAGGAGTGGGTACCTTAAATCTCGGTCATTCGAATGGCGCTCGCCCATAAATTACCTCCAAGATGTCTTATCATGTGAGTATAATCAACTGGTTATTATTGAGCATTTAATGCTTATACTGTAACTTTCTTTCGGTGAGATAAAGCAGTACTGACGGGTATCACGTCTGCTTTGGACATCTCACGTCTATCGAGATCACAAAGCTTGGCGGGTTCCTTTATAAAGAAAGTGGGCTCGCTAATTGTGCAATGCTCTTTCCAACCCAATTTCTTATAACCCCTCACTATGTGTTGGACTTAACAATCCATTTCAGCACCCATTAGTCATAATTACATAATAGAACTTGATGATGCAAAATAAGGTTTTACTGGATTAATAGTTGTCTGGACTTGGGATGACGAAGGAGATGTTACCTGCAAGAGAGTAAAACCCCAGGAGAATTTCTCCTGGAATGTACTCTGAAGCTTGAGTCAGAAAGGGAGAGGAATTAACTTAGTTTAAAATAGGAGTATAGTAAAAAGGTGCTTATCTGGTCGTGAGCATTGATCATTTATTTAGAGAAGTTGAGGGATGGCATTCTCGTGATTTCGTAACCTCCAATGAAGGGCTTACGGCAAGGCCATCCTTGATTTTGACAGGAATCAGAGTGGGTAGCTTAAATCCCGGGGATTAGAACGATTCTAATCCGTAAATGGCCTCCAATACATCTTGTCAGGCTAATGCAATCGAAATAGCTACTGTGTGCATTTAATGCTTATACTGTAGCTTCTTTTTAAGCGGGATCAGTTTAAATACTCAATGCTTGTTGAATGTGACCCAATTATCTCGCCTTGACAAGCTCGCTAAGATTAGAGAGTTACTCACTAGAAGAAATGAACTCGCTGTTTACTATGTTGACTTTTTGGATTGACCTTTCAGAACTCAATATTTGCATCAATGCGATGTATACCTTCTCCTTCATCTCTTCTGGGATCTTCAGTTGCAATGCTCTCAAAAAACAGTAACCCAATAGCATCTACTTGATGAACAATTGGAAAAGACTTAAAAAATTTATAGAGAGAACAAGAGGAATTGGAGAAGGACAACATATGAAGAAAACAAATTCACCAAAAAATAAATTGAGGGTTACTTGTGTTTCTTGATTATTAAAACAGATATACTTTAAAATCCTCAACATAGAAAGTCCTAACTAGGAAAATAACATGTCGATCTGCCTTTCTTGTATCTTCCACTTGGAAGAGAAAAGGACTTTATATTAGTTATTCATCATCTAAAACCATTTATGCTGCCCTATCAACATGGAAGATGATTTCTATTGCTCATATTTATCATTAAGTCATACACATATCACTTCAGTTTTACCATTAATTTTGGAGCCATAGGCTTTTTCAATTGCTTATTTCTATAAAACATATTTGATTACCGGAGATAATCTAAGTATCCCTATTGTTCATTTATAATTTCCTAATGGTTGGATTGAAGCATTCTTCTAGAGGAAGGATAGTCTTTAAAAATCAAAGTTAAAAAGAAAGAAAGAAAGAATAAATTAGGTTCTAACTTGAATATTTGTCGGAAAAAGAAATATTCTTCTTGAGGCCAACAAAAAATGGAACATGCCTTTCACATTCCAGTGAGTAAATAAATTTTCACATGTCACATTTCATGTTTGTATATTCATACATGATAAGTTGTGGAACGATGACATAGAGGGAAAGGGTGATTGGATGGCTTGGTGAGTGTAGGGTACAAGTTTTATGCATGGGTAGTTATATTCATGCATTTACAGATTATAAACATAAGTACCTTTTTTATTAAGAAGCAACTCCAATTAGTTAAATTTACTTCCAATTAAACATGATTTCCATACAACTGATTTAAAAGCTACATTTTATTCAACACACAACTCCTTCTTTTTCCATTTTCTTCTTTCCAATTTGTTCCCCCACCCACTATCAACCAGCCCCTCCTGCCAGGGCTGACAACGACCACCTGGTGACCGCCGTTGCCTAGGTCGCTGACTAGGGCTGTAAACGAGCCGAGCCGAGCCCGAATAAGCTCGGCTCGTTTAGATTTTTAAAGCTCGGATTCAGGTTCGAACCCTCAAGAGTCTAAAAGAGCAAGTTCGAGGTCGGCTCGTAACACGTTAGGAAGGCTCGGGCTCGGCTCGTTTAAAATCTTTTAAGCTCAAAAAAAAAAATTTATATAATATATTTTTTAAAAAAATTATATAATAAAAAAATATATTATATAATATATAAATAAATTATTATTATTATTATTATATATTAAAAGCTCTTTTAGGCTCGCGAGCCTAAATAAAGGAATATATATTGGCTCGTGCTAGTCTAAGACAAGCCGAATTAGAGTTTTGACCGAGTCGAGCCCGAACCGTTTCCGAATAGTATCGTTTCATTTACACCTCTACCGCTGACCCTGTCATCCTACACCCCACCGCCACCTAGTAGTAGTAATACAATTCACATGTTTTTTAAAACAAATTTATTTTTGAATGAAAAAATGAAGAGTTTAGATTATATATAGATATTTTTTAATGAAGTGTGGAATGGATTTTATTGTATTTTCTATGAAGTTTGGATGAATTTCTTATATTTTATTTTTGAATGAAGTTTGGATTTATTTTTTCTTTAATTTTTTTTTTTGAATGAATGAAGTTTGGATTGGATTAATTTTTTTTTAATGTAGTGTGGAATGGATTTTATTTTATTTTTGAATACTTTTGGAATTGTTTTTTCTTTTCTTTTCTTTTTTGAATGAATGAAATTTGGAATGGATTTTATTTCATTTTTGATTGAAGTTTGGAATGAATTTCTTTTTTGAATGAAGTTTAGATTTCTTTTTCTTTTTTTTTCTTTCGAATGAATGAAGTTTGGAATGGAATTTATTTTATTTTTGAATGAAGTTAGGAATGAATTTCGTATATTTTTTTTGAATGAAATTTGGAATGGATTTTATTTTATTTTTTGAGTGAAGTTTGGAATGAATTTCTTATATATATATATATATATACATTTTAATGAAGTTTGGAATTGTATTTTTTTTTTCTTAATGAATGAAGTTTAGATTGGATTTTACTCTATTTATTTTTTGAATGAAGTTGGAATGGAATGAACTTTATTTTATACTTTGAGCTTTGGTGCCATGAGAAATTATAAGGTGCAAACATAAGTTGTCTACTATGTTACATAGAAGCTAACTGTAATAATATAGGCATGATGAAGGTTGAACACAATGAGGGAGAAATATATTGAAATTAATTTGTGCTTTTTTTTTCCAATTAATTTGTGCTTTCTTATTTAGAGTACAGATATAAGTTGAGTGCTTGCATTTTGTTTTTCTAGTTAGTTGAGTGCTTGCATTAAGTTAGTTTGAATCATTTGGGTCAATTGTTCTATGTAATGGCTTTATTTCGTACTTTTATCTCATCAATTGTTCGATGCTAGTAAGTTGTTTTCTTATTTTACTATATCATATGTTGGACACCTAAAGTAGATAGGGAGGCACATGCAGCATCTGATTGTCAAAGGCGTAATGTAATAAGACGGATTGCAATGGATTAACATGTTTCAATAATCAATTTACAAATTTCAATGAATACTTGCCAAGCGAAAGCAATTGGAAATTGTAACATCCAATCAATCACTTATGGTCGAAAATTCCTCAACCAGTCAGCCATAAGTCGCCAAAATTTAGTGACCCAGTCGCCTACCTATAGCCGAAAAAGCCTCCACCAGTCAGCCATAAGTGGCCGAAAAAACCTCAAGGTGTCGGCCATAGGTGGGCGAAAATGCTACATCCTGTCGCCCACCTATGATTGAAGTTTCCTAACATAGTCGACCATTTATGGCTGAAATTCCTGATGTCAGTGTGCAATTCCAGCTACATTTTCCTAGACTAATTCATCAATTCCAATGACATATTTCAAATACAATTCAACAATTCCAATGCAACTCTATCTAAGTAACAAAAAAAAAAGTTAATAAAAACTAGTCTAAGTTTACTTTTGTCATTGTCATTTGTCAATCCTACAAACAAAGCCAGTGAAATGTTATATTGGGTGATAATACTCATTGGTAAAACTACATACAATGATACACATGAATGTAACAAAATGCTAATTACATTTTCGTTAATACATGCACGTTAACTTAACAAAATTCTAACAATACATAGTGAATAAGAAAATGTCAACTCCAAAGTGCCAAGTATAAAATATATCATATCCCAACCTGAAACATCAGGACGTGGAACTTGAACTATGCCCTGTGAATGCATAGTATGACCAAATGTGTCTTCATGAACATCTTCACACAATGGTTTCCATTGATGAAACCAACACCGATCTCCTACCGAAATAGTGATGGTTTAGAAGCCTGATGTATGGAAGGCAAATCAGACAGAGTGTGAGAGAAGAAGCAAACTGTGTAACGATAGACTGTGGCTATAACAATGGTCATGTCAGGCAATATCATACACTTATCCAATGGCACCATCAAGTCAAAGTAATATAGGTAGTTGCTTATTTCCTTGAATTTGTCTCTGAAGATATATATATATAAAGCAAAATGAGCATCCACATCACTACTAAGCTCTAGCCGGACCCTTGCCTAGTTGTCATCTCCATATTCAACTAACCCATTACAGCTCGAAAACCACAGTGACCATCTACATTGACATCCTTAATACAATCAATACATGGCTGTGGCCAACGAGGTAATGCATCAAGGAACCCATGCAGATGAACACACTGTGCACGCTGTAGAGGTTGCTTCTTATTCTTACCACGCATCCTGGCAGGATCAAACCAAATAGAATTATAGCCTGGCCAGGGATTTGGGGTATGAATAAGCATCCCCCTCTGAGAGTCTACTAACTCAAATGCAAATTCATTACGTTTTGTGCTTGTGTCCAACTTGCTCCTCGATTTACATCTAGCACCAAGGTGACCTTGTGTCTTTATTTTCTCTGTCGGCTCAACTAAATGAGTGGTCTCAGGGTGAACTATTTCAGTTAGCTTTCTTAATATTATCTGCTTCTCATGTTCACTAACTTGCTTAAACTTATCCCGAAACTTTTGCAAAGGATCCTCTAGGTCGGCATCAACTTGAGAAATAGAAAGAGCCTCATGGCTCGAAGGCTTGCTACTGATGATGGACAAATTTTGCCAGTGAGGATCAACAACACACATAGGAATAGGCCTAATCTTAGCATGGATCTGAACAATATCATGAGCACATGGTAATCCGTGAGTCTTCCTAATCACATACCTACAGTCCATCCACACCTTGAATCCTTATATGTCAGCCTACTCACACTCCTTCAAGATGATATATAGGGCAGCTACAAACAAGAACCCTCGCAAATCCTTGAAAATTTGAAACCAGAAACTATGCTGCAAAACATGTTTGCTTCCCTCTAACGAAGCCTTTATCTGGTTGTGTTGCAGCTCCAGGAGTTGGTGTATCCTATTCCAACAACTTTCAAAAGTGCCTTGAAAGATGCAGAGATTCCTTTTCATTCTAGCATGTGCCCTCTCGACCCTATGAATAGATCAAACCATGAAAAAATGGAAGAATATGTCATATTAGGATGCAACAAACAACGAATCTATTGATTACATAAAAGAACTTTTTAATGTAAAGTGCCGAACCTATTTGTTGTAGTGCAACCATAATGTCAAAGTTGATCTGTCCATGTCGACACAAACCTATCCTTATAGTCGTCCAACCAAACTTCCTTCACGTAGCTAAGTGAATCTAGATAGGATGAGAAGTCGATCTCAAATTGCCTAAGAGAATCTTAGCAATCTGTTTATGTCAAGACAAGTGCGTTCCATCTAGTTAGAAAGCTCTCTAAAATACTTTCATTGAAATACTTCTTGCACTTTGCTAGCACATTTTTTTTTAAATATGTCACCTACACAACAAGTGTTGTGAATCAGGGAAAACGTCTGATATGACATTTATCAACCCTAACTCATGATCCGTGATGATAACATAAGGATATGAGCTTTCTCTCATCAATTCCTTCAGTTTTGACAATGCCCATCTATAGTTGTCCTCACACTCAGCACTCATATATCCATAAGAAAAGAACAAATCAAATATGTTGATGTTTAACACCAACAATCTATAACAAAAGAAGACCATACCTATTTTTCTTGTATGTATAGTCCATAAGCGACACCTCAGGAAAAGTATGCAACAATGTCTTTCAGGATGCTGCATTATTACTTTCACGTCAATATTATCCCACCACCCATCATATGATTCCAACTTTAATTTAAGTATATTATGCTTTTAGTCAATATAGGAACCAAAGTAAACATAGTCAAATGATAGAAGTTATGGAACAAAAAAACTTTGAAATATTATAAAGGTATTCCATTATAGTATTGTGTTGCTTTTTGTATGGATTTAAGATTTCATGTTTTCAAACGAACATCGACTACTTGTATCCCGAAATTCCTAAAAAGTTATCATGGCAAGTCAAGGAGGAGCAAACAAAGGCATACATGAGGTTGCACTTGGATGTTTTATTTTTATCCTACCAAAATCAATCCACAACCCCATCAACCATTGATCCACCAAGATTAAGTAGTGCATCTTAATCAAAGAAATCCAAACCTTGGTTCACAATTTCTTATTTCAACAAAAGTCTCAGACCAGAGGATCATCATCATCATCTTCCTCGAGTGGCGGTTTGAATGAATTGGCAATTTACAATATTGCGGCACAAGTGACAATGAGTAGTGAAAATTTTGATTTTGACATTTTGAGATAGTGGAAATTAAAAGAAGCAACTTATCTGACATTGTCACAATTGGCATTGTTTCGACTCTACCGATTTCAATCATGGCATCGGAAAATGCTTTTAGTGTAAGTGGTTGAAGACTCATCGAATCAAGAAGTACCATGACACTAGACACATAGAAAGTCTCATGTATATTTCAAATTGGATCAAAGTGGAAAATAAGATACAAGACATGACTACTATGACGGATTATGACCAATGGGATTATATTATGAAGAAAGAGCTTCATTAAGTAAAGCAAATTGAAATCAAGTGTAATAATTTTTTTAATATTTGTAATTTTTTAAAAACGTTTTAATATTCCGTATTTTTATTGTAATTTTTTTCCTAAGGTCATAATTTAAGTTTAGGTAAATAAGTACCGCTCTTACGTAATTTTAGTAATTTATTATTAATAAATTTAGAAGGGGTCAATGCCAAACCTTCAATATATGAAGGTGACTTTTTTTAAAACATTTAATTCTAATAAATTTTTAATTAACTTTATTTTGATTTAAAAATTTTACTCAAAAAAATTTTAATAACCAAGTAACTTAAATTTTGAAAAATATTAAACTTAAAATTTTAAAAATATTTTTCAAGTGAAGAATATGTTGATTAGAGGCTTGGAATATTTAATAAAAAAAAGGGAAAAAAAAACAAGTTCAAAATTGGAAAAAAAAAGACGAGAAGATGTCTCAGTAGACCGAATCCAGCCGTCTGCCACGACCATCTTCATTCATCTCTCAAGGATTAGGGTAAAGGTAGAATAATGATGTTTACCTAAATTCAAAGGCTCCAAGATTCCTTCTACTTTAGCAAAGTTAGATGAATCGTGTCACTTTGCCATAGTAAAGAAAAGCAAAAGACAAAGTTAGTCGGGTCCTTTTGGAATTGATAAAAGCATCCGGAAGTTGCGGTCTGCTTTAGAGTTCATAAAGCTATGTCATTATAAGCTTCCTAAACATATATTTAAATTTATAAAGCATGTATTTTTTCTTTTAAAAAATTTGATAAATACTTATTAATTTTTTATATACAATTTTGCAGATAAGGTTAAATATTTACAAGAATATTTTGTTAACTAGATAAATTACCCTTAAGTTGAACAAGATTTTAATAAAAAAAAATAGTAAATAGATAGAAATGTGTTTTAGGATGTAATTTTTCAGCTTAAAGGATTTGAACAAAAGATTACATCTCTTTTAATCTGAACATATAGAACTGACCGGTTATGACCAAAATTAACTAATTCATAAAATGCTGTTTATTTTATAAATACTTTTTGTTTACTGGATATATGAGAAAATCTCATTTTTTGTTTTTAACCCGTTTTACTTTGTTTATACGGATCCTAGATTTTTTTTTTTTACTTTTTGGATCCCCTTTTCTTTTGATTTAGTTCATATAGGTCTCAAATCTTGATATAAAATTTTTTATATTTTTTAAGATTTTTATAAAAAAAAAATTATATAAATCCCTTTTCTTTTTTTTATTAACCAAAAATGTGCTTTTATTAAAGAGTTCATTCTTAGGCTAAGTGAACAACCATACTTTAAAATGGATCATTATAGTTGCGGATATTTTTGTTCATTTACCATTCCCCACTTATTTTAAAAATAAATAAACAAAATTCGACAGGTAGTGAAAATTTCAGATGAGTTCGAAATCTCCTGCTTTCTTTACATCACCACCATTGTAGTTGTTATCTTCAATAACAGAGGAAGAATCCGAGTCACTCTAAGAGCACCAATTGAACCAAGGTCATAGCTAGATAATCGTCTCAGGTTTCTTTCAGCACTTCTTCATCGCTAGTCGAGCTATAAAAAAAGCTTTGTTCGTCATAATTTACTCTCGGTCATGCTATAAGAATTTTTGATAATCTTGAAAACCTAAATGCATTTTTCTTGTAATGCTGTAATTAGATGCTATGTGAATTTCAATGATTCAGAAAATGCATTAGCTTTTTACGATACTAGAGTGGTTTATAATGGTACTGGTATCGTTCAGAACAATTGTATGTTTAATATTCTAGACAAGGTTTGTGATGATTTAGGATTGCTAAGAAAAGGTCAAAAGATTCGTACTCATGTTATTAAGTGTGGATTTGAGTTTGATATATATAAAATATTCCTCATAAATCTTGATTGTCTGATTGGGTTCAAAAAATATGATCGGTTGAAAAACCCGACCAGGTCAGGAAATTTGATAGGGACTGAAAACCCGATAGGATTGAGAAACCCGATAGAATTATAAATTTTGAAGGAATCCATTTAATCGATTACTTAATTCAATCCAAATCAATATAACATATTTATTGAATTATTAATTGATAATTAAGAATTCAATATCATTAGAATTTAATATGTCTTGAGCCAAGAGCTATTAATCATATATAAATTAGAGGACTCAAGAGCTATTTCCTCATTATTAAAATGAGGGCAATTACAACTATCATGTTGGAGCAAAAAGTTACAGAATGCTAAATAAAAGGCATAAAGGCTTCGATAACGAACTATGTTGGCTTTGATTTTTCTGCAAGCAAAAGAAGATATGTAGGAGGAAAATAACTTTGCTTCAAGCCATTCTTCAGATCACAATTTTCCCTAGGAAGCTAAGGAATCGTTTCGGGTTTTGCTCAGTCCAAATTCCACACCATCATCTTGGCGCCCACCATGGGGCTGAGTTCTTTTTGATTTTTTAGTTTCTTCCTTCACCAAAACACAAAATTTTTAAACTTGAAAATGTCTTCTCACTACAACGAAGCTGGCCCTTTTAATTACAAAGGAAAAATATCCAAGCATTCCAAACGTATTCAAGAAGGTATGGATGTTGAAATGATAGATAAACAATCAAATGCTATGCTAAAGCAAAATAAGCCAGTAGATCCACCAATTCTAGTGGTTTCAACAGCGGATGCTGCAAATGCTGGCAGACCTCAAATCCATGTAGATCATGAATTATTCTACAAATGAATCACACTCTGCGACAATTGGTCACTTATTTATCTAGAAGTTCCTATTCTAGATCTCAAAACACTGGAACTGAGACACACAGAACTCAACACTCTTTGAAACATCTTCACCATCATTTCAACAAATCAAGAGATACAGAAGCATCTTCAACTCCTTTAGCACGAGATGTGGAAAAGCCTAGAGTTGTTCCTCCCCTCAATCAACAAGAAGATTTGAGGGATCATTTAATGAGATGTAGAGGTCAGTCCCAACAAGGAAATAAGTATACTGACAAGGCTAGCTCTCATGATCTCCATGATGCAAACCCAAGAGCCTTTGATGGTCCTACCACTGATAGAGTTCCTAACAAACAAAATCAAGTTCGTCGGGATCTTCTACCAACTGCTCATCTCCAATAGGGGCACAAACACCTACAGTTCCATTAGTAGGATCACCTTTGTCTGTTGAAATTAGACAAAGACCAATTAATTCAGGTTTCAGTCTTCCATCAAATCTAACCAAATATGATGGTACAACAAAGCCAAAACATCAGTTAATGGACTTCATAACATACATGGAAGTGTACACAAGCAAAGATCATATGTACTGCAGAACTTTTCCCCTGACATTAACCAAGAAAGTAATGTCATGGTTCAGGTCTCTACTTGAAGGATCGATCACTTCCTGGAGACAACTTTAGGAGTTATTCCTCAAAAATTTCCAAGATAGTGGAAAATGCAAGAAAGACTTACAAAGGCTTTTTGAGATCAAACAAAAGCCTAATGAGTCCACTTAACAATATTTCGAGCTTTTCAATATTGAAGCTGTCGAAATTGAAGAGAAAAATGATTTGCCCTACATATCAACTTTCAGAAGTGGGTTGAAAAAAGGATATATCACCTCTCGATTTGCGGAGCAAAATCAACAAACCATAGCCAGCATGCAGATCATTCTCAAAGCACTCATCAGAGGTGAAGAGGATAATAAAGCCAAAGATTTTTTTTCTTCTTCTTCTACTATAGCAAAAGCTAAAGAAGAGAAAAAACCAGTTCTTGTCTCAATGTTTCAAGACACGAAAAGGCCTTGTGAGATCCCACCAAGAGCATCTTCTAATGTTAAAAGATTGAAAGGTTTAAATTTCACACCTACTCCACTAAAAATCCCGAGAGCTGAACTAGTGATGAAAGTAGAGAAAACATGAATTTTAACATTCCCAAAGCCTATCCATACTCCTTGACAAAAACGAGAAACAAATAGGTACTGTCACTTTCATCGGGATATTGGTCATAACACTGAAGGTGTTTTAATTTGATGAAGCAAATCGAAAAGGAGATTCAGCAAGGCTATTTTAAAGAGTTCACAGCCGAGAAAGCTGAAGAAAGACAGAAGCAGAAGGTTCAGGAAGATAAGCTACCTATTGCAGACTGAATGCTATAGATCAATCAGGATTTCCTAAAGATTCAAAGAAACAAAAGAGAGGAGATGATCCTCTAATTATTTCTATACAAATTGGAGATTTCACAGTCAGGAAAGTGTTGATTGATTCAGGCAGTACAGTCAACGTACTATACAGATCTTCCTTTGACAAGATGAAACTACCGAAAGAATCTTTGAAAGAATCATTAGTAAACCTGATCGGATTCACTAGCAATTCAGTCAGGATTCTTGGAGTTGTAAATCTGCAAACAGTGGCTAGATCTGGAGAAAATTCTTTTGGAGCTAATTTAGAGTATGTAGTGGTTAATGTGCCAAGCTCTTATAATGCAATACTTGGCAGACCCGGATTGGTGGCTCTAAACACCTTGGTTGATCTCCTGAATTATTCATTGATTGTGAGAGGAATCTCTATAACTATCACTATCCATGGAGAAAAACAAGACAACTATCACTATCCATGGAGAAAAACAAGCTGCTGCATAATGCTACTTGAATAAAGCCTTGTCAGGAAATGCAGATATTGAAGGAAAAGCTCCTGAACATGATCCAGTTCTCAATCCTGAACTTGGTGACTAGGAAAGAATTCGTGCCTCTGATAATTTTGAAGTACATTACCCCAATCCCTGTTTCAAAGAAAATGGAATTAAAATTGGAAAATCCCTTTTTGATGACCTTGGTTAGGAATTGAAAAGATTCCTAACAGAAAATTGGGATTCTTTTGTATGGACCCCAACTAACATGAAAGGTGCTCATCCTTCAGCTGTTAACATAAATTTGGGTTAATACCTAACACCAAGCCAGTCAAGCAGAAGAAGAGAGCTTATGCTCCAGATAGGGTGGAAGTTATAGAAAAGGAAGTTAAAGCCCTACTTCATGCAGGTATTATTGAAGAAATCTAATATCCTGACTGGCTTGCAAATCCTATGGTGGTGAAAAATCCAAACGAACAATGAAGGATGTGTATTGACTTCACCACATTGAACAAATTTTACCTGAAAGATTCTTATCGTTGCCCAGAATTGATAATCTGGTAGATTCCACATCCGGACTTGAGTATCTATGCTTTCTGGATGCTTACAACGGATATCATCAAATCCCGATGGATGAGGAAGATAAGTCCAAAACCTCTATTATCACAGAAGAGGGTACCTTTTGTTACAAAAAGATGCCTTTTGGTCTTAAAAACACTGGAGCTGATTTTTAAAAAATGGTGGATAAGGTCTTCAGAGGTCATATCGGGAAAAAACATGAAAGTTCATGTTGATGATATGATTATCAAATCCAGAATAACTTCTTCATTGTTTTATGACATCAAAGATGTTTTCCAAACTTTGAAGCTGTCTGGAATGCACTTGAATCCTGAAAAAATGCACTTTTGCTTTGAAATCAGGAAAATTCCTCGAATAAATGATATCTACAAGGGGAATTGAGTCAAATACTAAAAAGATTCAAGCATTGATGAATATGAGTCCCTCCAAAAGTTTGAAAGAGGTTCAAAGACTAGCCAGCAAGATGGCAGCAGTAGGAAGTTTCATCTCAAGGCTTGCTGACAAAGGAGAAAGATTCTACAATCTTCTCAAAAAGCCCAATAAATTTGAATGGACTCCCGAATGTCAGTTAGCATTTGAAAAGCTTAAAGGCTACTTGGCTAAACCTCCATTGCTTACAGCTCCTCAAAGAGGAGAACCTCTTCAGCTTTACTTAGCACAAAATGAAAAGGATGCGAGTTCTGTTTTACTTTGTGAAAGGGAGGGAAAACAACTTCTCATATTCTATGTAAGCAAGCTATTACAATGAGCTGAAATAAAATATCTTAAAGTGGAGAAGTTGATTTATGTTGTGGTTTTGACTGCTAGGAGACTCCGTCCCTATTTCCAAAGTCATATAATTACAATAATGACAAATGCTTCTCTCATGCAGGTGTTTAACAAACCTGAAATTTCAGGAAGGACAGTGAAATGAGCTTTGGAATTATCAGGATATGAAATTCATTTTGAACCAAAGAAAGCTATTAAAGCTCAAGCCTTGGCATATTTTGTTGAAGAATGTACCAGAAAAGCTTGTGTTCAAGCAGGAATTCCTCACATTCCGGACACAGATACTTACATCATGCATACAGATGGATCAGCTAAAAAAGACAAGGCAAGAGCAGGGGTTCTCTTAATAAACCCGTAAGGGGAAAAAATCCCATTGGCCGTCAGGTTCGGGTTTCAACCTTTAAATAATGAAACTGAATATGAAGCTTTATTATCAGGGCTTCTATTGGCAAATCAATTAACCGATTGGCAAATCAATTAAACATCAGGAAACTCCTGGTAAAAGTAGATTCTCAGGTAATCTGGGGTCATGTTTCATGCCAAACTGAAGCTAAATATAAGGCCGCAAACCGCAGCCTAGAAGGATTACATTTTTTTTCTTATTTCATCAGTAAAAAACATACATATTTTAACTGCTCCAAAACAATCAAGAAAAGGTGCAACTATTTATTGAGTATGAACACACAACGAAACAATAAAAGAATATGAAAGCTACAAATAATAAAGTAAACATGACACCACAAACAGCCAACATAAAGCTGCACACCAAAGCCCAAAAGGAATACATTTTTTTCTTATTCATCAGTAAAAAAATATGAAAGCGGAGCTGCTTATGAACATGAAAGCAGAGAGAAATGAAGAAAGGCCAACCAACCTGGACCGAATCAACAATGCAACGCTTATATAAACGAATGTAACTACTCACTTAATATAAGAACATATATATTATATAGGGAAATGCTATTATGGGCTACAAAGTTCAAAATAATTTAAGATTCAGTTAAGTCTCTAACGGTCAAAGTTAAAGGTCAATTTTCTTTTTTTTTTTAAGAAAAAATAAATTGTTCTATAAAATTTTTTTTTAAGAAATATTTTATAAACTAAATCCTAAAGAGACAAACTAAACCCTAACGGTACTTGATTAATTTTTATTATTATTTAAAAAAAGATAATTAACAGTTAACTTTGATCATTAGAGACTTAATTGAAGCTTAAAAATAATTTGAGCTCCGTTGCCCATAATAGCATTTTTGATATTATATATATAATATAAACAAATGAGTGTTCGTATTTCTTAAAGAACATTGTGAGACGCATCTAAACAAATGAGTATTTGTACTTCTTAAAGAAGATTACTTCTTAAAGAACATTGGGAGACGCATCAATAATAAAGAAATATACTGTACAAACTGTACTCCTGTCGACAATATCTACAAATCAGTGGTTATTATTATTATGATAAAACTGTAACTACAGCAGAAAAGAAGATGATGTAGCCTGCCATTAATAACATAATAATATAAAAAAAATTCTATCACACAATCTGTAAGTGGGAGGAAGACCACAATAAACCCTAGCCAAATTATATAAAGTGTATAATAATTGTTGAGAAAAATATTAGATGAGCAATTGATATTGGAATAAATTTTCTCGAAATTGCTCATATCCTTTAATTAGATTCTTATTCTTATCTAGCCAAATTAATCACTAAAATAATTAATTAAAATCTACCACTTAGCATGACATAGATTAATCAACTAAGTTGTATTAAACTCAAGGTATCACCAATATCAAATCAAATATAACAAAAAAAATTTAATTACATGCAATGTGCATTATATAAATTCCCTATTACTCTAACTAAGGTGACGTGGACCTTAAATTAAATCAATAGTTACTACTCAGAACTTATCAATCTTAGAGACTTATTTATAATCATGCAAATCAATAAGGTGATAAGCTAAATATATGAACACAATTAATAAGAATAAAATAGAAATTTACATATATGTTCATCAAAAGTAAAACCTTTAATGAAAAAAGATGTCTCGTAATGTCATAATAAAATAATCTACTTTATATTCTTGTTATCAAAAGAAGATAACTCACAAGAAATTGTAGAAAACATATCCAAAGATTAATTAAAGAAAGGAAAGAAAGAAATCATGAAATCCTTTAGAGGAATTGAAGACTCCTTCCAAGCTTATTTGTTGCAATCTTGGCTACAATTGATCGAATACCTTGAAATTTCTGACAAGAGATTATTTATAGGAGTTTGACTCCGAAATACTAAGGCTCTGTTTGCATATACTATTTTTCACCTCTATTTTTCATTCTCTATCTATCAGTATGTAAAATTTATGTGTTAATTGAAGTCCGTTTTGCTTTCAAAAAAAAAAAAAAAAAATTCAGTCATCCCATCTTAGATGGTTATTTTAATTCGTATTTGAGTCGAATTTTTTGTTTTTTAACTAAAAACAGACTTCAATCTAAACTTGTATTTTACAGAATTAGATGACACCATCCAAATAAATGTTATATCCAATCAGAGCCTAAGTATGTCTTAAAAGGATTATTGTAACTACTTAGAGTAATCATATTACATAGAAAATGCTAAAAAAATCCTTTAAATCCTATAGAAAACAGACCTTTCCACTCCATTCCAAGCCAAATTAAGCTTGGCGTCCGACCTCAATTGCAAAAACCTTCAAAACTCTTAAAAGCATCAGCTTTGGGAGGATGTTGTCCGGTCAAGTGTATCCTGCTCCAACTCGGTACCAACCATTTTCAAACCTTCTCCAATCTTTTACTCCTACAAATAAAAATAAAGTATATGGAAGTAAAGTATATCCATAATATCATAATTAGGATAAGTATATTATGATAACAACAATATAACGTCTTAAAGCGAAGCCTAAATATGCTCAAATCATGAACTATCATAAATCAACGAGAACCCACAGATTTTGAATTCTCCTATTTTGAAGCTTGCAACATAATTTTATAGCAAATTGTTATATATATTAAATGAAAAAAATTCTTTATTCATGTAATATGAATATAATTTTTCACATTCAATAAACATAATCTTTCATAAAATTTTAAAATAAAAAAAACTATTTATATTTAATGAACATGATCTTTCATAAATTATTAAACAAAAAGTTCTTATTAATCTTTCATACAGAATTTTGAATTCTCACATTATAAAGCATACCACATAATTTTATACATTTTTTATATTAGTGAAAAAAATCTTTATCCATGTTCAATAAATATAAACTTTTGTATTCAATTAATGAACATAATATTTCATAATTATTAAATTAAATTAGAAAAAATTATTTATATTTAATGAACATGATCTTTTATAAATTAATAAATAATGTTTTATTGATTGTTATAAATTTTTCTAAGAAAGTTTAACGTAAAAGTCATATGAGAGTTGATAACTTTTTTGATAGAAACATGTTAATTGAAAATTATTATACCCATATCATATCTTAAACTTGATAATTATCGATCACAATTATTATTGTTTACCATTTTACTAAAGTCTAATAATTTTTTATTAATTAATAGTTAACTAGAAAGTCATATCTCTTTGAAATAGTACTACATAAGTCTACAAGTAGAATCTGTTTCCTATCTCATTAAACAAAAATTTAGAAAATATCTTTCAACTTCTTATATATATATATATATATATATAT
>JAWZTD010000125.1:1994-35209 GCA_035221335.1 Echites panduratus | reverse complement strand
TATATATATATATATATATATATATTTAAAGTTATTTTAATTTTTCAGTTCAAAAGTTGTAAAAGTATTTTAAAAAGTGCTTTAATTTTGCAATGGGCACTAACCTAGTTTAAATAGTTATCAAATAAAAAAGGATTAGATTGTTGAAAATATTTTAAATAAGCATTAATTTACCCAATAATTATGTAAGTAATCATTACACCATCCCACTTAAATTTTGACTAAATACTACTCCGTCAGTTTTTTTAGAAGTCGATTTAGAGCACAAAATTTATATAAAAACAGAAGTCACTTCACATTTTCAAGAAGAATGTTTTGTCTTTTTTTTTACTTTTCAATCAGCCTTTATATGCTTCTAATCACATTAAAAATTGAATTAATATGAGTATTATTTATTATAAATAATATTTTAGTTCAAAAAAATATTAATCATCTTTGATTTATATTGTAAAATCTTAAACGACTTCTCATTTGAATAATTTACTACATAAGTCTACAGGTTATATTCCAGGATAATGATTGTTTATGTTTCAAGTTAGACTTATGGTGAGAAATATTCAAATGAGAAGTGGTTTAAAGTTTTAAAATATAAAGTAAATCAATAATTGTTTCACTAATTAATATTTCTCTTAAACTAAAATACTAATTATAATAAATAATGTTTATATTAATTGAATCTTAATATTTCATATGATTAGAGTGATAAGATTGAAATTTTTTTATTAAATATTTAATGAAGAATGAAAAAAAGTATTACATGTCTTTTTTAAGATATAAAATGACTTTTATTTTAATATAAGTTTTCTTCTTAAAATGATTTTTAAAAGGAAACTTGGGAAGGGGTCTATATTACTCTAGCGTGATAGCTGCTATATTCATTTCCTTCCACATTGAAACGCATCAAAGTTAATGGGAATTAGAATTGAATGTCCACAAAATTTGTCTAGAAATCCACTAAATTGTCTTTGCCTTTATCCGTCACATACTTATATAACTATTGCCTCTGATAAAGTTAATCATAAATCATTACGAGACGACTGTTATATAAGTTCACCAACCAACTTAACTTTTCAATTACTGGACAAATTAAAGCCCAGGATAACATAATTCGATGGATCATCATATGTACTCCACTCAGAGCAATGCCTACAGAAGCCTAAAGGAACTGTTTGAGGAACCTAGCTAGACCCGCTTTTCTCCTGAGGTTCAAACTTCTTTTGCTCTTCAAATTCATATGCGATTAATCTCACTCTTTAAAATTCTGTAAATGCGCAACATATAATGTGTACATAATACTTTTGGTTTAAAAATTTTTTTATTGTTTCAGTTCATATATTAATTTAATAAATACTAGAATTTAGTCAGTTCTTGACGGAAAAAATCCAGTCAATAAATAAATAAATCAGTAAAAAACAATAAGATTTTGACGAAAATTTCGTCACTTTAGACCTCACAATTAATGGTATTAGAACTATTACTTCTATTCTCACTTTTTTTTTTTTGAGTCGAATTCGTGACTTTTCAAGTCATTCTCGATAAGGCTGTTGTAGCATCTGAGCAAATTGTGTTTATCTCAATCTAAGCTTGAGATACATAAAAGGTTATACCAATGATGGACTACCATTAACCAATTAGAATTTGGCACTTTTTAATAAAAGCTACTGATTACATTCTCCAATGTTTATTGCAATTAAGATGGAACTTTTGCCTCAAGTATTGAGATTAGAATAAGAATTTTACAGTCTAGCTCTTGTTTCTGTAGTCTCTTTTTTCTCCATGTTTTATTGCTCTTTAATTTTGTGAGTTCCTATTTTGAAAATATATTTATTTCTAATGCAATAGATTTCGGATAACACTTATTTTTATAGAATCTTAGATTACAATAATTTCAATTATAAGATTAGTGAAAAAAATGGGTTATGTCACACAAAAAAATGTATTAGAAGGTTTAGGATCTCTTATTAGACATTTTTATGTCACTAATTGAAACATCAATAGAAACTTAATATCTGTCTTAAAAGTTTAATTTTTCTTAAAATTTAATATATAAAATACATTTAAATAATAATAATTAAAGATTATAAGTAAGAGTTTTTATTAATATTTTATTAATATAACCAAAAGTAACACATATAATAGGATATCTAAAGCCGTACATGTATATAGCTTAAAAAAAAACTATTTTATGATAGATTTTATCATTAATTTCTTAACTAATTTTTTCTAACGATTAAGTCTGATTGTAGCTAAACCATCTAACGATTAAAGGTTTAATTAATAAGGACAAATTAATTACGTTATCACAATTAAATACATTCATAAATTTAATCAAAACGTTACATTCAAGTCCATAATTGACTTCAACAAAATAAAATCACGATTATTTGTACATTAATAATATAATTCAATAATGAAATCTGCTAAACTTTACAAATAGTGAGGATAGCCAACAAAACCTTGTTTGATGCTTGATAGTAATTGATATTCAACGTGTAGGAGAGGAAAAAAAAAAAAAAAAGAGATTCCTACATCCATCCTCTACAAATGAATGCCGAGGAGCGGTAGACTGCTCTGCCATTTGATCTCTCTCTTAATTAATTGACCTTACGAAGATGGTTTCTTCTTCTCTCCCACCTCCTCCGCCTCCAAAGGTCTGCATGCCTTCGTAATTAATCCACTGGAATTTAATTTGGGAAACCAATTATATACAGAGAAGAATATTTATGTCCCCTTTTGCTGCAGGAAATTCCGGATGATCGGTGGGAAGAAGAAATTGGTCCCCCTCGAGAAGCCAAATGGTGGTACTCAACTTTTCACACAGTCACTGCCATGGTTGGAGCTGGTGTCCTCAGCCTCCCTTATGCCATGGCTTACTTAGGATGGTAAATACAGCCTAATTAATTTCCTCCTCGTCATGCATGGAGCTTAATTTTTTTCTCAATTTGTTTTTCTTTTTCTATGCTTCTTCTATACATATGTATGTGTTTGCAGGGGTCCGGGTACAGTGGTTATGATCTTGTCATGGTGTATTACTTTGAATACAATGTGGCAAATGATACAGTTGCATGAATGTGTGCCCGGAACTCGGTTCGATAGGTATTATGACCTTGGTAAATATGCTTTTGGGCCAAAATTGGGGCCATGGATTGTTCTTCCTCAGCAATTGATTGTCCAGGTTGGTTGTGACATTGTGTATATGGTTACTGGAGGAAGTTGTCTCAAGAAATTCGTGGAGATGACCTGTTCAAATTGCACCAAAATCAAAGAATCCTACTGGATTTGCATCTTTGGTGGCCTCCATTTCTTCCTTTCTCAGCTGCCTAACTTCAATTCTGTCTCTGGCGTTTCTTTAGCCGCGGCTATCATGTCTCTAAGGTACTTGTCAAGTTTCCACTTGCTTCTCAAGGAATTTATGCCCTTAAACACATACGTTCTTCATGTTTGGATCGATCACTGATAGATCTAACACAACGAGACAAACCACCCACTTTAATACCAATGTTAAGTTTCACTTGGGTCCTGATAGGACATTTACATTCGGATGAAAAAAATGTTAAGTTTCACGTATCCTAAAAGTTTAAATTGATAATATAGCTATAATAATCCTTTAGAAGCTGCAAAACTAAGTAGAAAATTACTGATGAATATTCTTTCCTTGTGTCAGAATATAAGTCACTAACTGTAATCTGCAATTTTCTTTGCTCATAATATATATAGTTTTTTATAATTATTTATTGATGTTTGGTGATTACTGCAGCTATTCAACAATAGCCTGGGCTGGTTGTTTGGCTAGAGGAAGAGCTCCAGACGTCAGCTATGCGTACAAGAAAACCAGCGGAGCTGATTACATGTTTCGGCTTTTTAATGCATTGGGACAAATTTCGTTTGCATATGCGGGTCATGCCGTGGTTCTTGAGATTCAGGCCACCATTCCTTCTACCCCTGAAAAGCCCTCAAAAATCCCCATGTGGAAAGGAGCTCTCGGGGCATATTTCATAAACGGCCTCTGCTACTTTCCTGTTGCTTTTATTGGGTATTGGGTATTTGGCCAAGATGTAGCAGACAATGTCCTGGTAGGACTCGAGAGGCCTTCTTGGCTCATTGCTGCTGCTAACTTGATGGTTGTCGTCCATGTCATAGGCAGCTATCAGGTACGTACGTACCTTAATTAATTTTACCATTTGCTGTTCAATATATATATATAAAATTAATTTTACCGTGTGCTGTTCAATATATAAAATTAATTTGCCTGATTACGTTATGTAATCTCCAATTAAATTAGACATGAAATTACTACACGCAGGTCTACGCGACGCCAGTGTTTGAATAAAATTAATTTTACCGTTTGCTGTTCAATATATAAAATTAATTTGCCTGATTACGTTATGTAATCTCCAATTAAATTAGACATGAAATTACTACACGCAGGTCTACGCGATGCCAGTGTTTGAATTGACGGAAAGAGTGGTGTCTAAGAGGTTAAACTTTTCATCTGGACTTATGCAAAGACTCGTAGTCCGCTCTATATATGTTGGTAAGTTGAATCTTTAACCATTTGAGCTAGTAACTGAGTACTGTTCTCCACAAGGTACCCTACTCAACTATATTGCTTTTCTTCACAATATAAGTCCTTCCTTCAAGATTTTTTTACTTATTAGGAATTAAAAAAAATAAAATATATTAACATATTCAAAGTATAAAAAATAAAAAAATAAAAAAAAATCTTTAGAGAAACTATTTAATAAATTGGAGTAAGAGAGACTTTAAAAGTCTATATATATAATTTAACGATTGAAAATATAAAGATGTATTGAAAAGATAAAGATATAATAATCTCAATTTTTATGACGTAGTTAATAACTTAAGGTTGAAAAATCAATAGATCAATCAAAAGTTAAAAAAGTGTTCACTTGCATAGTTAAAAATTCATACCATGATTTACTTGTTTTCTCAGATTCTATGAACGAGACGTAGGAGGGCATTGAGATGCAAACCTTCGAAAATAAAAGTAAATGTGGAAAAAAATAATTGTTAAAGATTGTGCAAAAAAGAAAAAAAAATTGTACATATATATATGAACTTATTCCTGCAATTAATATCTGACGGAAATGTTTTGGTTTGCAGCTTTCACTTTATTCATAGGAGTGACATTCCCCTTTTTTGGGGATCTCCTTGGTTTCTTTGGGGGATTTGGCTTTGCTCCAACGTCTTACTTTGTGAGTTCTGTTTTGCAGCACTTAGAAGTTAAATATTCTTTGTTCCCTTTATTAATGAAAACCTTGTTTTGTATTCACGTTCTGAGGAATTTTCCACAGCTTCCAAGCATAATTTGGCTAAAAGTCAAGAAACCAAGAAGATTTAGCATCTCTTGGCTCATCAATTGGGTAAGCTTGACATAAGTCACAAAATATTATTCTTTATCATTAAATATAACTCATTTTAATTAAATTTTTTTATTAATTATAATTCATTACTATTATTTAATTATGTTTTTAAAGATATTAATTACGCATTTAATGATCAAAGGATATTTAAATTTTTTAAAAGAATGTTTTAGATTATAATTTTTGCGAAATGAAAAGGATTACTTACATCTCGTGTGAAGTAATCCATCATAAAGCATGAGTAATCATAATCAAAATTCAACCCTTTTTTTTTTTTTTTGTTCAATATTGCAGGCTTGCATTTTCATAGGTGTTTTCATAATGATGGCTTCAACAATTGGGGGTCTAAGGAACATCATTGCAGATTCCTCCACTTACAAGTTCTACACATAATAAAAGGCTCTTCTGTCAACTTCACAATTCCTATATCTTTGTCGTTTTCCGTTGCAAATCGAGCTTTTAATTCGGGACCAAAAGATTGATGAGTGCCCGACTTTGACACTCCTCTTTTCTTGTAGTCTTTTCCTTGTCCCGGAAACAGTGGAAACTTTTACTCTAAAAGTGACCATCAGCTTAAAAATGTTACATATTTTTCTCGGGTACGATGATGGTAAGGTACCCTAAAGGCACTTCCGTTACATCACTCGCTTCCCCATGTCTCCTCTGTATATGAAAGCTTTATTCTACCTGAGATTTGTCAATCGATGGATCATACCAACAACGCGTAGATTTGCACTTCTAGAAAGGACATTTTGTGCATATTATTTATTTTTAGATAATTTAAAATAAAAATAAAAATATTTAATTTTTAAAAAAGAAATATTATAGTTAGTAATAAAGATGAAAATAGATGTGTCATGACAAACTTAAAATTTTACTGAATACAATCAGAGAAAGTTGAGTTTAAAAATTTTTTTTTTCTACTCTTTTAGTTTTTTTTTTTTTAAAAAAAAACTTTGATGCTTATTAGTTTTAATTTATTAGAATGATTTACAATGAGTTTGGGTTTTTTTTTTTTTTTTTTCTGTCCAGACTCTAAGTGGGTGGAGTAGCGATAGCTGAGATCATAGATCTCAAGAACATCCTATTACGTTAAACCCATAGAGTCTTCACGGATGATCATATAGACTCAAAAAAACAAAATCAAAATCAAAATCAACATAACTAATAATTTAACTCAAAAAAATCAAAATATCTCATCCATATATATAAAAAATTAACAACCCTCTTTTACAATAAATAAAGATGGCAAATGATAAAATCTCAACTTAACCGATATCAAAGTAATGCTCAAATCAAATTCCACTATTCTTCGAAGCCTTCATCTCCAAATGTTCTTGAATGGACACCAACAAATTTAAATATGAACTAATCTCAACCTTCCCAACCATCAAATAATACTCCCTCTATCATTATTTATAAGCTTAATTCATTATTGGTATGGTTCAATATATTTTTTATTCCTTTTTCCAATGTTACTCATTCTCTTCATAAAACATTAATTTTCTCTCTTTATTTCTTAATGTTTTTTTCCAAAGGTACATTTTGAAAAAAAAATCACTAGAAATGACTTATAAACAAGAATGGAAGAAAGAGTAAAAATTCAAGGACCAATATTTTGTCAACAAGCATCAATGCACTATTACATGACTTCTACTGCAAACGATAGGTATGGGAAGAGTTTCAAGGGTAAAAGGAATTGAGCAAAAATGAAAGAAAGTGTATGACCTAAAGGACCCAACTCAAATACTCAACAACCTAGGCCAAGAACTGGATACTTGATCTGGACCACCAGTGGGTCAAGACCTTCAAGTTCTATAAATAAAAGTCAACAAGATCACACAAGAGTTAAGCTTATGCCTATGACCTATGAGCTTTCTATTGCATATAGTGACCTATGGGTTACGATCTATAGGTCAGGAGCTCTCGTTGAAGAGTCGAGGTTGCTAATTATCCAAGGTTGCTAGACAACTTTAGAGAGCTCTTGGATATTATTTAGGGATCAATTTAAGGTTGTAATGACTCTCTGCAGAAACATGAATGAACATATCACTTTCTAATAAGGAAATTCCAAGAAATCAAGATAAAGATTGGAGGGATATGCTCTCCCACTCAGACCAAATTACACGAGATTGAAATCAATTCAAATAAGGTAACTGCAGATAAAAAGAGGATCAATTCTCCCTTTTACACACACTGATTACACTAAATTAGACATCTAATTCAATTCAATCATTTTCTATTCATTCTCATATTTATGATTGACTTTATCATAGGAGTTATCCTCAAGACAATAGCCCACTTTGGTGACCATTCATTCTTTTCATTGCTCTTGTAGGTGCCATTGCAACGAGGTAACTTTGAGATCAATTTTGAGCTCCATCATTTCTTTCACCGCCAGTGGGGAGGAACAAATAACTTTGCAATTAATAAAAATATATATATTGCGATAGCACGGAAGCAATCGACTCTTCAAGGACATCCACGGAGAACTAAACTGCTCATTAAGGAAACAATCCGAGAAGTTCCCTCACAACCAATACAAAACCATAATGGTGCAGGGACATCCAACCCGACGTTAGCTTGATTTCCTCAATCTACAAGTTTAGGACCTTCAATGAGGCCTATTGGAACAGACCATGAAAGAAACATTTCTGGAAACCTGGTATCAAGGCATCCTAGATAACACACGGATTGTAGGGAAGTCAAATTATGGTTCCAGATCATTTATTTGAAAAAATGATTAATGTGATGGAAAACTCTCACTGGAAGAAGGGACTTTACTTCAATTAGAAGAACTCCAGCACCCACCTGCCATGCGAAAAGAAATCATTCAAAATCCTTGGAACACAAGGGAGGAAGGGATGAGAGATGATCGATATCATACAGGTTGAGAGAAGACCAACAACCTGATAGGAGGATACAAGAAAATGTAGAATAGAGACAAGAGACACAAAATCATATGGCTTCTGGAAATCAACCACCAGAAGAAAGGAACGGAAGGAGAAATCTTCCACCCACTGATCCTAGAGAAACTCTGAGAAACTGACCTCAGAGATAAACTTAACAGGGTAGAGATTTCCCAGACACAGCATCAAAGAAAGTAGCAATATAGGTAGATAGATGAGAAGGGAGATCCTTCAAGGACTAAAACAATTGAACAGACAGCTAGTAAATATTTAGAGGCAGCCCCAAGACATGCAAGGAGGAGGGCATCACCCATCAACTTGGATGAGGTTGAAGGTCCTGAACCACAAAACGGAGTTGACCTCACTGAACGATCAACCTTTGCGGACCATATTAGGGTCAAGAAGATGTCTCTTGGTTTTAAACCCCCACAAGTCGCTGCGAAGTATATGGCACGACAAAGCCACAAGTCCATATAAACAAATACGTGTCTTATATGGAAATGTTCGAGTACCCAGGTCATGTCAAGTGCAGAACCTTCCGTTTTACCTTGAATAAAAAGGCTAAGTCATGGTTCAAGGGCCTACCAATAAAGAGTATCTCGAGTTGAGAACCAATTCAAAGATCAAATCTTGAAGAACTATCAAAGTAGCAAGAGTTGTGAGAAAGACATTATTCAGATTTTCACCATCAAACAAAAGATCGATGAGAGTATGATAAGCTATTACAACCATTTCAATGATAAGGCTATTGAAATAGAGTAGAAAAGTGATGCCGTATATCACGACATTCAAGCAAGGACTATTGGGGGGTATGTAGCCGTGAGATTGGCAAAAGAACAAGTTTCTACTGTGAAACAATTACAGACCCTTCTAGAAAGATTGATAAAGGCAGAAAAAACTGTTGTGCAAAAGAAAATTCTTGGTTTCTAACCCCTAATTGAAAAACCGATTAAGTCGAAGGTTCATCAAAAGAATCCTTCAAAAAAAAAAGGGAGAGAGATAGAAGAGATCCCTATACAAAGGGAGGATCTCTTGAAAAGAAGAAAAAGTGATTCTTGAGCTTATACCACATTGCTGACACTCTGGCAAGCGGAAGTCCTCATGACCACACTGTGACCTCTCAAATCTCTGGTTCCAAAAAGAGACATGAACAAGTTCTGTCAATACCCTGAAGATTAAGGTCATATATTTATAAATTGTTGACTTTTTTGTTTGAAAGATTCTAATAGATGCGAGGAATGTTGTCAACGTCTTGTATAAGAAAGCATTCGATCAAGTGGGATTGGACAAGAGCTTATTGTTAAAATCTAACACTGCTCTCACAAGCTTCAGTGGGTCCATGACCCATGTAGAAGGGATCCTCAATATCCCAACTTCAGTCAATGTTGACGGAAAAGGAGTGACAAAGGTCATAGAATGGCTCGTGATAGATGCTCTAGAGGATTACAATGCAATCCTTGGGAGAAAAAGAGTAATGGATTGACAAGTAGAGATTTCTCTCATGCATTATTGTATGAGAGTCCAAATCGGGAAAGAATGGATCACACTAAAAGGAGATAAGCTGATGGCATCAGAATGCTACTTGGTAGAGGGAGACACTATGACGGCCTAACCCTTTTTAGATATGGACTAAACCAATAGAGGTTTTATTAATTTTTTTTAGGTTAAGTTTAGTTACTCCCATAAGCCCATTAGGGTTAAACTTAGAATAATTTGGTTATGATTCTAATTTTTAGTCAGAAGCTCATTGGCGTCTTATTTTTCCAGCGTCAGACAACAGCGGCAATATTGCAGACTTTCCTGAGAATCGCGAAACAGAAAGATTAAAGGAAGGAATCTAAGTGGGTAAGTTATACATCAAATCTCACAAATATTTTCATATTTATAGACTATTAGTAATTACTTACGAACTTTTTTATTCATAGAATATTAATTCTCTTAGGTGTCAGCAAGGGCGTTCAATTGTCTGATTTAGTCAGTGAAGATTCTTATCAAGAGGTAAGTAATTGGAATTTTCTTCACTTTGATCTGCATAAAAAAAAAACTTATTTTAAAATATTGTTTAATGAAAAGTTGTTGTTGTGACGATCAATGTATTTTTATGTTTTTTTCCTTTGAGTGAGATATTTCTGTTGTGTGTATTCTGGTTTAAAAAAAAAATGGTTTCTCTGCATCTTTTGGGTTTTCTATGCCCAAAAAAAAAAAGAATGGAAAATTCCATGCTTCTATTCAGCTACTTCCGTGAAAGAAAAAAAAAAGGCTTCGGTTTCCGTGCAAAACGGGAAAGAAAGAAATTTGAACCCACCAAAAGAATTTCTGCATGCTTTGATTTCCGTGCTAAAGAAACAAAAAAAAAATTATGTTTCTATTGATTTCGTGTAAACTATAATAATAATAATAATAATAATAATAATAATAATAATAATAATAATGATGATGATGATGATTTTATACTAACAAATTCAGTCATTACAAGTCAAACGTGAGATGTGGTTGAATTTAATAATGTTATATTTAACTGATTATTTGGGTTTTATTCTGATTTATTTTTTCCATTATATAACCATACTTTAAATGATAGTTTGGGTTGAAATTTTTAAAATCAGTAACTGTTTTTTATTTAAAATTTTCTAATTAATTAGAAATGTTTTGATTTTGGCTCAAGAGGATTTATTTGAGCGTTGGAGGAACACGTTCCACTTTTATCAGTTTTGAACCCATTGGACATGGTGAAAAAGCTCACCCATTTGTTAGTCAGGCCTACCTAGCGGGATAAATAGTTGGGACTGAATTCAATATTTGACCAACATGTCTGTATTTTTAACTTGAGTCATAAATTATTAGTCAGTGATTTGAATACTTTGTTTGAAATTTTGAATTGTCTATACTTGTTAAATGATAAATATCAAATTTATTTTGTTAGTATGAATGATTAAAAGAAATATTAAACTTTTTTTAGAGAAATTTGTGGATTATTCTTTTTATTCACTGGGCTTTTAACTCACTCATACTCACCTTTGCAGATTCAGAAGTTTTAGGAAGTGAGAATTACTAAGATTCAGACAATTATTAGAGAATTCTTGATCTATTATTATAATAAGTTTATTTAGATGAATTTATGTTTTTGGAGAATTTTAAATTTAAGATTGAATTGTCTTTTATATTTATAATTATCGAACTTTAGAAAAGAAAAAAAAATTAGGACCATTATTTTTATAAAGGATATTTTATTGTTATTTGTTTGAGGCTTAGTACTTGGAGAAAATACCTTACAGGTTCAACCTTGTTTCGTCTCGGTTTCAGGGCATGACAGACACCTCGAATGAAAGTGATTCAGATAGAGCTTTAGTCGTAGAGCTCACTAATCAACCTCAAGAAGATGAGAGGACCAAGATTAAAGAAACTAGGAAAAGGGAGAGTGTCTAATTGAATCCTGAATTTCCAGATAAAGGTATTAAAATTGGGGAGTCGCTTCCCCCCAAGATCAAAGGAAAACTCGGAGACACCTTACATGAGACCTTGAGGGTCTTTGCCTAGAAGCCAATAGACCTCTAAGGGATTGATAGAAATATTGCAAAACATAGAGTTTGTTTGTGACCTAGGGTCAAGCCTGTGAAGCAAAAGAAACATACTTTTGCTCCAGAGAGAAATGAAGTCATAGCTTAAGAAGTCAAAGCTCTTCTCGATGCATGTATTTTGAGGGAAGTCCTGTACCCAGAATGGTTAGCCAATTTTGTGATAGTCCTAAAGAAGGAAGGGATACGGAGAATGCAATTGGACTTCACCACACTTAATAAATGTTTTCAGAAGGACTCCTATCCACTCCCGAGCATTGACCAGATGGTGGACTCAACAGCAGGATGTCAATGGTGTTTTCTGGATGCTTACAAGGGATATCATCAAATCCCAATGGCCTTTGAAGACATGGAGAAGACTTCTTTAGTGGCAGAAGTCGAGACTTATTGTTATACCAAAAAGTCGTTTGGTTTGAAGAATGCTGGAGTTCAGAGAGCAATGCATAAAATTTTCAAAGCTCGATTGGGAAGGAACATTGAAGTCTTCGTGGATGACATAGTTATCAAGTTAAAAACTTTAGAGGACTTCACTGAGGATATTCAAGAAACTTTTCAGACATCAAGAGAAGCACATATGGAGTTAAACCCTGAAAAGTTCACTATTGGAGTATTTCCGAGAAAATTCTTGGGCTTTATGATCTCAGAAATGGAATTAATGCAAATCCAAACAAGATAAAAGCTCTCCTTGACATGGAACCTCCTAGGAGCATCAAGGAAGTGCAAAGTTTAACTGGAAAGATGGCAGCTCTGAGTAATTTTATCAGTAAACTAGCAAATAAAGGAGCAAAATTTTATGATGTATTGAAAAAGCCAATAGGCTTCCCATGGACAGAAGATTGCCCATCAGCTTTCATAAAGCTGAAGGAATTCCAAGGGACCGCAGCAACTTGTCTCCCTAAAGCTTGGAGAAGAACTCTTGATGCATCTCATAGCCATTAATAAAGCTGTGAGCTCTGTACTCCTAGTAGAGAGGTCAGGTTTCCAATTCCCAGTCTACTATGTAATTTGATTGTTAAGAGGTCTAGAGATTAGATAATCGGACCTCGAGAAATTTCTATACCTTGTTGTTATCACTTCAAGGAAGCTTAAACCTTATTTTGAAGCATATTTGATAAAAGTCTTAACAAATTTGCTGTTAAGACAAGCATTAGCCAAGCCAGAGCTATCAGGAAAAATAATGAAACGGGCTTTAGACCTCTCTAGATATCAGATAGATTTAGAGCCTCACAAAGCAATCAAAGCTCAAGCTTTTCCAGACTTTGTGGAAGAATGCACTAGAGCACCAATAGACTTTATGAAAGCTCAAAAGTCTTATGTATGCATCATGCATATAGATGGCTTAACTGAAAAAGGTAACGCCAAGTGCGAGAATAGTACTAATCAGTCCAGAGAGAGTGAGAATCCCCTATGCTATAAAGTATAACTTCTCAACCTCTAATAATGAGTCAAAATATAAGACACTGTTATTAGGACTGAGGTTGATTCGAGCTTTATAGGTGTGAAAATTGCATGTGAAGATGGACTCTCAGGTCGTGGCTCGCCAAGTTGTCGGATCTTTTGAGGCCAAAGAAGATAACATGGTATAGTATCTCATGCATTCCGAGAAATTGATCTCCAAGCAGAAGTACTTCATAATTGAGCAAATTCCTAGAAAGCAAAATATAGAAGCTGACACATTGTCAAAGGTATATAAGGAGCTCGACGGAACTAAAGGAGAGCTCCTAGTTCAGCGGCTGGACTCTCCAACCATAAATCAAGAAGAAAGTTTGTCCATTGAAGACCAAGCGAATTGGAGATACCTATTGTACAAGTATCTCAATGATGGAGAGCTCATAATAAAAACACTGAGGAAGCTCGTAGACTCAGAAGGTGCTCAGGTCATTGTGTTCTTATAGGGAATAACGATGTCTACAGAAGGTCATATACATGGCCATTGCTTAAGTGTCTTGGAAAAACAGAGGTTGAATATGTTATTGAAGAGATTCACGGGGGAATATGTGGATCACTTGTTGAACCAAGACAATGGTAAAGAAGATACTCAGAACTAGGTATTACTGGCCTACTATAGTAGCAGACAAAGAAAAGATCATCCAAAAGTGTGAAAGTTAACATTTACATGTGAGCAAGTCACAAATTCCACCAGTGAGGTATCATTCTATAAGGACATAAGTTCTTTTTGACATTTGGTGAATCAATATATTAGGACCATTAAATAATTAAGTTGGTGGCGTGCAATTTTTTATAGTTGTAGTAGAATATTTCACTAGATAGGTTGAAGCAGAACCTATGGTTGTTATCTCTTCAAGAAAAATACAATTCTTTATGTGGAGAAATGTTATATGCAGATTTGGAATCCCAAGAGCTATCATCTCAGATAATTTAAGGCAATTCATAGGAGATTCGCTCAAGATATTTTGTGAGAACTTAGGCATTGAATAGAGGTTAACTTCAATAGCTCATCCACAAGCAAATGGCTTAGCAGAGCTAACAAATAGGACAATTCTGGAAGGTCTTAAAAAAAGACTGACAGAGTTGGAAAAAATGGTCAAATGACTTTTTGGCCAGAGGAAATCTCAAGTATCCTTTAGGCATACAAAACCATGCCTAGAAAAGCTAACACCCTTCAACCTTTGTTCTGGTTCAAAAGCTATGCTCCCAATGGAAATTGGCATGAAGACTCTGCGCCTCACTGAATATAACTCAGTCTTGAACGAGGGGGAGGAAGGGCTAATCTCAACCTCCTTGAAGAGGCTAGAAGTGATGCTCTAGAGGCTGATATGAGATATAAAAGGCAAATAACAACCTTTGTCAATAAGAAAGTGAAAGAGAGAAGATTTGCGGTAGGAGATATGGTTCTTGAAATTTCATATGTGGGCAAGTAGGACCAATTTTCTAAGTTACAAGAGAGCTGGGAAAGTCCCTATACTGTTCAAGAGGTACATAAAAGAAGAAGTTACAAACTGACAGGACAATTGTTGATACCTTGGAACATCTATCAATTGAAAAAGTTTCTCATTATCTAGGATCATTTTCAAAGACTTGAATGCTTCCAGGGACTTTGAGAGGAAGATATTCTTTTCTTTTAATGTTGTTAGTTCAATCTTTCTTTAAGAAGTAATCACTTGAAATGGAATTTGTTTCCATCTGGAGGAAGAGTTCATGATGTTTTTCTTTAACGTTTATGTCATGATATTTTGAGTTTTTGTTTTTCTTTAACGTTTATGTCATGATGTATTTTCCCAAGATAATTTATTAGTATATTGTACAGTGTCTCCTGGTAAGGATGCCGATGATGAATTTTCCCAAGCATTTTAATTATATAGATATCAGTTCTTTTTTCTCTCATGCTTCATCATCAAATATGCACTTAAAGAATATATATATATATATAAATATATATGCACTTAAAAAAAAATCTATTACGATACACTACTTAGTTTTTAAGTCATAAAAAAACCCTCTAAAGAGATTTAAACTTATAATCTTACGTTATAAACTTATCCCCTCAACCAGTATGTGCCAAATTATGTTATATATATATATATATATATATCAACATAAGTTATATTTAAAGCATATTCTGAATAAAGTTTGATGATATAATAAGTTTATATAAAACATATTGAAAATTTGAATATTTTAAAATAATAACTATAAATAATATAATAAAAATCTAAATTCAGAATAATATAAACAAAGAAATAATCTTTTAACATATAAAGTTATAATTTTGATGACAAATTAAATTGTATCGATAGATATTTATTTTTCGTGACACAGTAAGCTACATTAAGAAAGATTATCTTTTCTCGACACATATGTATCGACAAATGTATAAACCTCTCACAACATATAGTTGTGTTGAAAAAATCACTACTTTCTCGACACACTATATGTGTTGGGAATTTTTTATTTTTGTCGACACATTAGTTCTGTTGACATATGGATAAAATTATGTCGACCATAGGTTTCATGTCGAAAAAAGAAAACATATCACTATACTACCATGTATTTTTTGATTTGATATCCTTTCAGTTGTTTAAACATGTTCGATGAGATTTGTCTAAACACATATATATATATATATATATATATATATATATACACTGTGTCACCAAGAATGAGTCTTAATAGACCATTTATATATATACATATATATATATATATAGTGATGTAATATTTATATATACACGTTTATGTAAGAAAGACGAGATTTCGTTCATGAACTAGGTTAAAATTTAACTCTTCCTACACTATCAAGTCCTCACCTATATTTGTCAAAATGAACCCAATTCAATCCTAACTCTCTTAGATCCTTGAAGTTAGGATCAACTTAGGCATAGACCCACTTGGACCTACGATATGAAGGTTTAATCCAACTCCTTAAGACCTTAGGGCTTATGTTATCGATTATATATATATATGTATATATATATATATATATTTTTTTTTAGTTAGTATTTATGACTTCATTCATTTGTATTTTCTAAAATAAAATTAATATTATAAAAAACAAATAAAAACGCATACAATCAAATAACCAAAATATTCCAATCTAATATTCAAGTACATGCCATGCTTGTAAGATTCCTGCGCTCAGAACAAGACGTTGGTCACACGAGTAAAAATCAAAGCATTGATAGTCAAATTCTTTTGTAACTCACATTCCAACGGAATGCAAGTTTTTATGTGTATGGTTTTTGAATTCAAAGTCTACCACAAGATGCGCACTTAGATCTAGTTTGGGACAAGATGTTTGGAGAGACGAGGGAGAGATCAACTCTGTTTAAAGTGGTTTTTTTTTTTTTGGAGATTGAATGAGGGAAGAGGAGACATGGAGAGAAGGGAGGAGAAGCACAAACCCTCGAACTTGAAGAAGTGATCTGCAATCCGTCCAGAAATGAGATGAACTTTGTTAACTTTGCATAGGAATATTATTGTAAAATCATATTCTAAATAATCAACTATTCCCTTTCTCTTTATTCTCCCAAAAAATTTTATGTACAATTTCTATTTTTTCCTCTTCTCTTCTCTTCTTTCCTTAAATTTTCTCTCCTCCTCTCCCCCTTAAAACTCCCAAACTAGCTGTTTTGGATAAGAAAAACAAGCCTTTTACTTTTAGCACAAGAATGTCAATTGGGCAGCAGAATCTTCTACTGAAATACCTAATTAAGGACTTTTAATTGCTAGAATGACAACGCAGATGCTAAAAAGCAGGCCTCTGAAATAAGCATTCATTTCAAGTCACTAACGGCAAGAATTTGACAATAAAAAGAGTAAAGATGTGAATAAACCTAGAGGACATGCACGACAAGCAAAGCCTCTTGTGGTCAAATGTTACAACACTAAGCCTATAGGGGATTTTAAATAGTTCCAAGAACATCATCTACTAGATGTAGCAGTACTTAATCAATTGATAAAGCCTCCCCCTGGCATATTTGGCTGTCCTTGTGATGAAACTTGTCCCTGAGACATCAGCTGTGATCGTCCAGGGGCTTGCATATAAGGCTGACCCATTCCAGTTCCAACCATCTGCTGTGGTTGCTGTTGTTGGAGCTGAGGCATTTGTTGCTGTTGCTGTAGCTGCTGAATTTGTTGTTGAGGCTGCAGTTGTGGCATCTGCTGCTGTTGCTGCATTGGCATAAGGGGCTGCTGTTGCATCTGTGTGAGGGGTTGCTGCTGCTGCTGCTGCTGTTGTAGCTGTGAAAGGTGCTGGTGCTGCTGCTGCTGTTGTTGCTGTTGGAGTTGTGGAAGTGATTGTGGCTGCTGAAGCTGCTGCAGCTGTAATTGTGAATGCTGTTGTGCTTGCAACTGCTGTTGTTGTTGCATCTGCTGCTGTTGTTGCTGGCTTGGTATCTGTGGCTTAAATACAACCATATCCTACAATTCCATGAGAATTTATATCTATCAGATTGACTATGAAATCTTGGGCAATCTTTCCATTCGAGACAGTAACGGATTCATATCCTTCAACCGAATAAAAGAAGAAAACGTGAAACTCATACCCCAGGAAAAAGCATTCCAATCAAGCGGCAGGCTTTGTCAGACACAGAAAGTAGAAGCGTCTGGGATGGTAACTGTATGACTGCGCACTAAAACAATTTGAAAAAGAAAAATAAAAGATTATCAGGAATCCTGGGCAACCATAAGTCAACGATTTTATCCAGGACAACTAGGTGTTAAAATCTCAACAAATCTTCCAAAACTCATGGTTACGGCAGTCCTCCAGATTTTCCTATTAAGCAGGATTATTGTAGTTACTAGAATAGTCGAAAGTGCGACTTATAGCCACTAACTCAAAACAAAGCACATGCCTAAAACCTGCATCTGTACTACTCCACCTTTGACCTTAATTTACTCTGTTGATGATTCTACCATCATTACTATAAAAGATGTATTTGAAAGGGCTCACCCATCTAGGATCCTTCTTTATAATAGTCACCGGAACATAATAGTAATAAGTCAACTCAGGCATTTGAACACTTACAAGCTTCTTTTCTTGGAGCTGCCCAAGAAATCCATGCTGATTCATCGCCCGAAACACCAAAAAATCTGCTTTTCCAACATATTGCCTGGTAGTAATAAAGGAAATGATGCATTCAACATAACAAAGCTAAAAAGAGTGTAAAGACTCAGCAAAGAACAGAAATAATGGCTCCCTCATAATGGAAGTTACTTGTTATTCATGTGATCCTGGGATATGAGACGAACTATTTGCATAATTGGGGGCCAATTTGCAGCGAGCCTGAAAAAGTGAGGGCAGGAAGTAAACCACAAAATAGAAATTGTACTTTTAGAGCACAAGAAGGGGAAACAAGAAGTAACAAAATTATTCACTCTTGAAAGAAAATAAGCTTATGAGGTATTAGGGAGTCAAAAGACTTACGTCTCAGGAGCTGAGGCACTCCTATACCCCTGTCACAATTAAACAGTTCATTTAAGGGGAAACACAAAATCACCAAAAGAATATTTACTACAAAGAAATTGAAAAACTCAACCCAAAGCATACTGTTTCCTATCAAACAATTAAAAGAAAGAAATCTTCGGAGACGAGTGAAATGCTAGCACAGAATCATCAAAAGAAGTGCACTTTATATCAAAATGGTCATGTACACAAGGAAGCTGGGTATCTGAAATGTACACCTCTAATCTGGTAATGAACACAGGCTGGCCTTGTCTTTGTCCTGATAAGTTTCCCTGCACCACTCAACAATAAATCAGATTTCATAATAAACATCAAATTTATGAAATTATAGTAGTTTGATAAATAAACTAGAAAAGAAGAGTAAAGAAAAACAGCAGCAACAGAGGAAATACCTTACCGATACAATAGTGAGAAGAGAAGGTAGAAGTTCTATGCTTCAGTAACATATTGAGTCTTTCCAGAAACCAAACCCTTACAACCCCAACCCTCATTCCCCCGGCCCCATCCCTCTCCTCCTCTTAAATATAAAAAATAAAAAAAAAGGCATGATCCTTCATGATCATTGGTGGCATTTTTGGGAAATTTGTATCCTTAGAATCAGGCGGATATTGATTTTAATAAGTTAGAATGTCCCATAATTATGAGATCTGAATTTATTTTTTTTTTTTTTTGAATGCCAGGTAACTTTTATTGAGCTCTCTTGTATGCTTGTTAACCTATTCAAGACATGAAATTTTCAGAAATATTATTGTCTTTCCAACCAACATAAGGTACTATTTTCAGTTGTACCCAAGATGTTTAGGATTAATATCAAAATACAAACCTATAAAAGATTTATGGTGTATTTTATTTCTCATGGAAAATAAACAATGACTGCTAGCTTAGGAGATAATGAAAGGACGACAGTAATTACCAGCATACATGAGTAGTAATCAAAACACACTATGTATCACTATGTTCAATGTTAATTCATCAAGAAATTTTTTTGTTATGATTATGTTGGTAAAAGAGACAGATGAGTACAGGAATATGCATCTGAATTCACTATCAATTGAGCAGAGTACAGGCTTAAAGTGTGAATCTGCCAATTAATTTCAGTAGGAAATGACCAGAAACTACAAAGCTCAAGTTTCTTTAAGGAAGTGATAAACTGCAAAGCTGCAGCAATATTTTCAACTCATTATGTGGTCTTACCTCCCAGACTTTGACATATTTTGATTGTGCTGATTGCATTGTACTCGATGTTTGCTGTGATAGAGGCATATTAGTTGCAGTATTATTGTTTACTCCAAGAGGCTGCATTCCTGGTTGATTTTGTTGGGACATTCCTGGGGTAGGAATCATTGTGCCAGCACCAGAAGGAGGCATGGGTGCACCGATGCCACTCATCATATTTTGATTTATACTGATTCCAGCTTGTACCATTTGAGTACCTGTCAGGTTTGATTGGCTCATAGTTGGCACTGTTTGACCAATGGTTACACCTGCTTGGACATTACTCAATGATTGTGATATGTTAATGTTTGAAGCGCCTGAAATATGCGAGGTTGTGGAAGCAAATGATGCAGGGGCAGAATTCTGTGCAACTGGCACATTTCCAGCTAATGGCACCGAACCAGCAACTGATGCAACACCAGATTGCCCAGATGATAATATGGTTTGAGCAGCAGGGACAGAAGATGTCATCCCACTGGATATCATGTTCGAAAGCATAGGGGTCCCTCCCATTGGTGGAAGCCCTATGGAAGTTCCTCCTGTGAGAGCTTGTCGTGCTTGGGCAACGTCATTGAGAATCCTCACATTAGCAGCTGCACCACTAACTGGGCGTAATGGCTGAGTCATACCAGTAACCATAGGTTTCATCTCTGGAACATTTTCATTATTTGATACTAGGTCCTGAGATGAAGAAATAGGTGAAGAAGTCTGCAAACTTGGGACAGCTTGAGAAGCAGCACGAGGAACTGATGGCATATGTGGAAATGTAGGTCCCCCTATCTGTCCCACCGTTGTGGGTTCCTGAATATTTTACAGGTAGGAGGTGATTAGGTATCTACTGCACTCTTTTTTCTTTTCTGTAATAACTTCATTCCAATAACCACCAGTTTTCTATTAGAAAATAACTCTTACACACACAAACAAAGAAGACTTACTATTTTCACAGTCGCAGGTGGAATATTACCAACAGAAACTGGTTGCCGACTCATGACAGGCCCTAAGAGTAAACATTAAATTGTCAACATTCCACTGGAGATGTAGCCAACATGTAATTTTTTTTTGTCACAGGCATAATATATACACTGACCACTGAACTTGCATTTTTAGTTCGTCCACTTAACTTGTAAATAGAACAATTTTAACCACTTAACTTGTAATGAAATCAATTTAACCACTAAAATGATTACTCGAATCATAATTTAATGGATTAAGTGACAAAATAAGCAAAATAAATAAATGGTTAAACTGAACGAAATGGGAGTTCAGTGGTTAAATAGTCTAAATTGTGCGTTGAATGATCAAATTAGAGAAAATGTATAAGTTCAGTGGCCACAGTATTAGTTACACATTTTTGGGAGTGGATAGTGCCAACCACCACTAAGTTTCAAACAAATTGTTTCCAAGATGCTTTGACATAGTAAGATGTGGTAGTGAAAATATAAACCACCCTCCGTTCAATATACTACATTCAATTTTAGATACAGATAAAGAGAGAAATAAAACAACCATACACACACACTGCAAGAAATCTGATAATAATAATGAAAAATGACAATGACAATAACAGTCAAAAAAAAACTAAATTGCTAATAACAAAACTAGATTAAAGAAATGGTGATATAATTATTCAATAGGTTATAAAAGATAAGTCCTGGAAAACTGCACTTATGAGAAATACAAGGTAAGAAACACTTAGTCTAATGAAGACTTTTACAGGTACACCACATTATTCAAAGGGAGCATAACAAAGAAAACCACAAACTGTGATAAGTATATGGTTAATAGCAGAACAGGTGTAGATAAATTTACAGACATGTGGTGGATGCATAGGAAATAATAAGCTGGAAAAAGACAATTAAAGGCATATATGAAAGTATCTGCATATACAGGCTCTCTATCACAATCATTCCCGGTCAAAGATAGAACATCTTTGTGCAGCCTATTATTCCCCAATTCATAAAAAAAAAAAAAAGGTCCAATATCTCTAGTAATAATTTTACTGGAATCCGGCAATGGCTCGCAATTACTATTAGTAAGAACTCTTGAAAAAATTATATATATTTGCAGGGGAACTTGAAAACCTAATATCCAAGCAGAAACATTTGTACAAAGTTATCCTTTCTTTCCCATTTCTACCATGACCAACACAATTTATAATATTCCCAAGGCTGCAGTACTCATGTTAACAACAAGAACATTCCCAACTCACTTACAAACTACCATCCACAACATGATCCTCTTTATTTTCTGCTATCACTACCAAAGACAGAGCACCAACCCTCTGTGCGGCATCTACCCTATCACTGTACTCAAGAGATACTTGCTGGACATACTCTACCTGAGCTTAATAGGGAAATTAATTAGTCAGTGACACATGATCTATCAGACTGGAGTCCTGCTAACCGTATAAGTTAGTTGTCCTTGTGAATTGAATGATATAGTTAAGACACTGACAACAATGAAAGTTAAAGTTATAAAATCTAATCATCTTTTTATCTCAGAGAGATATATGATACCAATTTTGAAACATGACAAGTTCATCTGATTTCCCTTCATGATTTACTTGGCTCTTTCTTGGTTGCCTATGGAGGACTTTAATGTGGTTATGTATTCTGGTGAAACTAGAGGTCATAAAATCAATATGAAATCAAGATCTCATCAGGAATTTATGATTGTATTGTTGAAGTTGTAGAAGACAGCCCACTCAAGGATACTGGTCCAATTTGTGTAATAAGAGTTGTTGTGAAAGTTTATTCTAAGTTAGATGGGAGATGATGGAGTTTATGTTTCCCTCATATATATTCTGAATTTGTCCCTCCTTTGACTTCTAGTCACTGATTCATTGTTCTCATATGGTGGATCTTCAAATACTATTATCTAGAGCATTTATCCCTAGAACTGACCCACCAGCCAGGCCGAAAGATGTTAGCCCATTAACTTCTTGTGGAATTCTATATTAGGGCATTCGAAAGGTTCTTGATCAAGTTTTAAATTAAATAAAATTAAGACAAGGTGACCCATTGGCACCCTACTCATTCATGTTGGATATGGAAGGCTTCATTGTATTATTTGATGCAAGTATCCATTATGTGGTGTTAGATTCTCTACTTAAATGATAGATTTTGAATATGTCAGCCTCTTGATGATGTGAATCTTCTAGTTGCTACTCTTTGATAGAAAAAACTTCTGAAGGATTTGAATCCTTATCATTCTGAAAACTAATGTCAGAAAAGTAGTATCTATTTTGCTTCAGCTCTTCAGGAAAAAAGTTGCTTCAATTAGCTCCTTTTGGGGCTTCAAAGTAGGACACAGCGACTTGTAAACATCTGCGGTGGCACAAACATCAGCCAAGTTTGCAGTGGATGATTATTCTATTCTTAGTGGAAAGATCGTGAATGGATTCAGTCCTAGGCTAACTAACAGATTTCTTATGGTTGGGGAGGGTAATTAGCAAAATCAGTTTTGGTTAGCATGCAAAGTTTATTAGCCTAGAATTTTATTTTACCTAAATCTGTCAAAGACCCTGTCTCAGTTTGATTAGAAAATAATAGCCTTTAGCTTTTTTAACTAAAAACTGTTTTGAACTCTTCATTAATTTTGACCTCTAGGTTAAGAAAAAACTAAAAAGGCTGCTCTTGGGAAAGCTACCCTAGTGATGTTTTTCAATAAAACAAAACAAACTTTAGCTTATTGTTGTTAAAAAATACTCCAGCGATCAATAATAGGCACAAAGAAAAGTTTGCGTACTATCATGATGTTCTTTCTGCAAAAGAAGGGTGGAACTCAGATCTCCTGGCAGGAAAGTATCACTGAGGTGTGCCTACGCAAGTTTGCTGAAGGTGCACGTTTTATCAGATAGAAACGGTAGAATAAAGCTACTAACGTGAAACAGTTATGGGCTATTCGTTGTACCCAGTAGTACAATTTTATATGGATTAAATGGATCCCGGAATTCATGGTAATAGTTTTTGGTCTGTTACTTTGCCTATTGATGCTTTTGGAATTGGAGACAAAATTTACAATGTAGGGGGAATATGAAGAGTAATATTAGAACTGGTAACATGGAAGATGCAATTTTTCTGGCTAAATTCTGTCATCTGATGAGACCCTTGGGGACGTGGTATAGTCGGTCAGATCAACCATGGTTGGAAATTCCTGAATATGCTAAAGAAACTAATATCATCAGCAGTGCAATTTGAGGAGTTTTGGCGCACCAAATTTTTGCTGCAATTGATTTCAAAGCTGTTATCACTGTAATAATAGAATAGGCTCTACAGTTTAGGAAGATTGAAGCTTTGGTGATTTTCATGAGATTGTTTACGTACATTCTTTTCCAATAGCAAGTAATCTTGTTGGAATATGTTCTTTTACTGAGCCTTTTCTGCTTTCATATAGACAACAGCTTTCAACAGAATGTACAGCACAGAGATGAATGGAGTTTGGTCTCAGGTGGTTTTGCAATCTGTTTTATTTGGCAACAGAGAAACACTTAGAGGTTTGCTGCAAAAGATGAATGATGTTCAGGTGCTGAAGAACCACCACAAAATTTTGAAAGAAATTCTTAGTTCCTGAAAGAATGTCTCCAAGACATATAAGGGGGTTTCATGCCCAAGGGTGTTGTTAGCATATATGGTGGACATGCAAAGTACATTCTGTTGATGTACATTCATAGTTCTAACACAAAAAATTGAAGTCATAACATACATTTTAAAGTGTTACTAATGGTATCATAACCATATTGAAAAATGACTAATTGCATACATTATCATTGCATTCAGATATCAAAATTAGGAATCATGCAACAAAACTTAAGAAATTGTTTTACCGTCTACACTCAGCCCACATCCAGACAGAAAATTATTCTGCAATCTTCACCTTTTACTTTCAACAGATATGTGTCAACAGTTATTAACAAAACAGCAAAAAGCAGAAGTTCAAACCCCAAAAATTTTGATCAGGAGAATTTGTAAAGCTATCACCAACTTTTTCCTCTGTGCAAGAGCTTTTTATGAAGAAAGATAAGTGACAAAATGTCTGTTCCAATAGAAAACAAACCTGATGCAATGGAAGCTGGAGGCCCAGAAGCAGAAGTAACTGAAGTTGCATCTAATTTGACAGGACTTTGAGTTGATGACAAGTTTGCAACACCACAGCGACTTAAAGCCGCACGTGCCTCTATAAAATTTTCAGATATTAGAACAAGAAAATGAGGATTCTTGGTGGTATCAACAGGAACATCTGCTGCTCGAGGATTCCTCTTTCCCTATAGCAACAAAATAATTACACAAATATTCTTTTAGAATATAAAAAGAAAACAAAACAAAATCATAATATAATAAAGAAGAAATGAAAGTGCAAGAAGCCTCCTGATCAATACAGAAAATTATACTTCATAGTACCTCTTCCTTCAGATTTAAAAATAGTAACCAAGATGATACTAGAAAAAACCAACAAGGAATGACAAAAGTGGAAGTTCTAACACATGCTTGGAAGCACAACTCATCCATGAAATATTAACTAACATAGAGTTACAAATTTGACTTTGGCAAAATTCAGATGTAATGGTAGAGAAACAAAACCATATTTGCCACCATATGATCAAATAGAACACAATCCAGGGCAGAAGAACAGTTACTTCCTCTAAGATTAAACCTTCAGAGGAATCATTCGTCTCATTGTGAATTCATTACAACCAAAAACGAAAAAACAAAACTCACTTTGTTCATCAATTAAACTCTTTCTCAATTTCGGGCAAAATGAATAAACTTCCTTGACTTATTCCTCATTTTCTCATTTTTCATTGTTCCCCAGGCTGTTCTTCAGTTCAAAAACCATGAACAACAAATAAAAATATTATTTATTGATAAATTTGAACTTGAGCAGTTTCACCACCACCACCAAAAAAAAAAAAGAAAATCCAATTACAACTCATTTCTTTCAGTCAGATTTTTACCTTCCTTTCTTTCTTAAGATAAAAGCCTAAAATAGTTAGCTTCAGTTTTTTGGTAAGCAATGATTAAATATTGTCAAAGGTTTTATCGTAAACCTTGTAAGTATTGTCAAAGTTTTTATAATAAATCTTGTAAAAAACATAACAATATTCAGAATACAAATTCACAATGAAGGGTAAATAACAATCAGTTGAAAGGTTGAACACAGGACTTCAGCCAGTCAATTCCTGGTTTGATGAGTCCATCCAAATTTATGTCATTGGAAAAGAGAAGATATTTCAGGATTTACAGCCATTATCAACACCATAATAAGCTATAGATATTTTGTTAGGTTGATGTAAGAAATTTTAGAAATAAAAGCAGAACAAAAAGTAAGCAGGTAGAGAGAAATCTGTTAAGATAAATAAATACTAACAATACCTCACAACATGTTCAACATTCAAGAATCAAGGGCAAAATAACAAACAAGATTTAAGAGAAAGGACTCCTCACCGCACTATAGATTGCTTTCAGCTTTGGAAGCTGTTTTGGACAAACAACTGATAAGGAAACAGAACACTGCACAAAAAAATGACTCTTGTAAATGTTAAATGTTAATATTTAAGGAAGGCACAACAGAGAGAAGGGCATAACACGATTTGTTAGTACCTGAGCAAATGACTTTGCAACAGTCTCAGCATCAGATAGCCCACTATCTGTTTGAGATTCAACACCATCACTCTTCTCAGCGTTCTGCAGTTGTACTCGATAAACTAGTGTTGGCAATGGGTAAGGATTACTTGCACCAACAACAATACAATGTCTTTGACAATCAACATTTTGTGGAGAGGGATTAAGCATCTGTTTATTGCACCAGAATAGTATCAGTATTGGTACGAATAACATTTCACGAAAGAAAATGATAGCCATGTTAACATCAAAAAATACCAAAAATATAGCAAAGTGAGAAGAATTAATATTTAACTTTTAGATATCTAATAAATAACCTTAATTTTGAATAAAAAAATGAATTAAGAACCTTTTTAGCACTAAATCCCATGTCAACGTCACGAAATTTCTTCATTTTACAAATTTCATACACATCACTTTACATGTAAACCAATTTAGATGCATATGCAATAAAAGGGTGAAGAGGGCCTCACAACGACTTTTGGCTTTCCATGTCCAATTTCACAAGAAAACACATGGAAACTAATTGAGATAATAATAACTTAAAAGATCATTTTTGTTACAGAAAAGGAATGACAGATCCATATTATAAGTTGAAGCATATATCCAATTAATCTGCATGAATAGATATGGATGTGCTAGAACAATGGAAAAAGAAACAAATATGCAACTTATCCACAAAAAGAGAAGGGAAAGGAATAGAAAAGTTTTCTAACGAAGTTCTAAGTACGATCAACACCTTTAAATCCATAGTTGTCATTAGCAAATTGCAGTCCATGGTGGTTTGCCAAAAAACCGCCATGGCGAAATGGCAGACGGCGGATGGCAGAACAATGGTGGCCAATAAAAAAAATTTTAAATATAACATTATAATCATAATAAAACAAATACATAATTCATATAAAATGACAATATGCATGATTATAAAGATTTCAAGTGAAAAAATTCCATCATAACTTAAGGAAAACAAGATTTAGAAATCTTTTGGTGAACATTAGCAGACAGTGTAGCATTTTTATTTTTATTTTTTTTTTAAGAAAAAAGGATCCAAAAATCTGTGAAACAAATCATCAGCAAAGAAAAAAAATTTATGAAATTTAAAAATTCCAGACGAAAAAGACCTGTGAGATGGCAAGAAAAAAGTTTCAGCAGCAGAAGAAAAAAGGAAGAAAATCGAGAAAAAAAAAATCAGTAGAAGAGAAGAAGAAGATGGAGGAGGAAAAAGGAAGATAGGAGGAGGGAGTTTGGGAAAAGGAAAAAAAAATTAAGAAATTTGAAAGAGAGAGTAGAGGTAGCAACCGCAGTAGCAAAGTGTACTTGGGATTTATTCAGTCCAATTGGTAGAATTTTATGTCTTCCTAAGAGTCAATTTACTAAATACATAAAAAGGAAAAATATACCCACTTAACTTAAAGACGGGTAGATAGGCAATTTTGGAGTAATTTAGGCCTCCGTAGCCACCATAACTGCCATAAAGCATCATGCCGCCATGACTGCCATGGCACCTACCAGGCCATTGAACCTTACATGATGTTTATTCTGATTTCCGCCAGTCATGACAGAAATTTAAAAACTATGTTTAAATCCAAACATATCTATTGAAAACAGGACTTTTTTTTTTCTTTTTCTCTCTTTTTGCTCAAGGAAGGCAGATCATGCAAGAGCTTAAATTGCAATTAAAGTAATAGGTGATCTTGTTGGAAGAAGAACTAGAAGACAGTTAAAAGAATGAGAGAAAAAAAATTTAGAAGCAACCAAATCTTACTTAACTTACCTTTACAGCCACTTTCAATTATTAGAAATTGATGAAAACCTTTGGAATCCAAACTCCTACATGACCCCAAAATTTAATTCTAGTTTGATTGGTGGATTTGAAAATTTCTCACTTCCTATCCTCAAGTTTAGCAGTTGGGCAGAAAATGAAAAATAAAATAAAACAAAACAAGACTGTATCCTAAGAGACAAGATTATTTGGCTATTCAAGGCAACAACAATGGACTCCATTTACGCAAATATTGCAAATTTAAGAAATGTCTATTCCAGGTTCTAACCAATAATGCATCACCAAGTGCTTCAGCAACTGCGACCTCCTCAAAACCGCCACCACTGAAGTTCACACATGAAAGCCACTCAAGAAATGTATCTGGGTTACTAATCCAACCACTCCTGTTCACCTTAAAAGCTGCATGGTAAAAGGTCAAAAATTGAAAGGAAACAAGACAATTGAATGATCAAAAGATATGTTCACCAAAATAAAGAGAGAATTATAGTTTGCATAATCAGTCATTTAAGCAACCCTATAGCAAACATACAAGTATGACGACCATGGACTCCAAACACAATCAGCGCGAACTCAACGATAGGAGCAGAAGGCTTCTGCAAATTCAAAAACAAAACGATAATAAGTGACCTGGAAATTTCTGTCTAACAGCAAATTCCAAGTTATCAACTAAAATTGCAGAAGAGGTTAAAATGACACAGACCAGAAACTTTGAAGCTAAGTAGTTTGCAGTAATTAATGAAATGAAACTGGAAAGTAATAAGTAGTTTGTCAAGGGAAGCCAGAATGATTTACAAGAGAAAAAAATAAGGTTTAGATATGAATTATGGCAAACATAATCATAATCTAATTGAATCAACATATATCTTGTTTCTTATAATATACAAGTGTAAAATGTAATGGATAATTTTATTTCTCCAATTTTCTTTACCAGTTAATATGACGCATGTAAAGGGAATTTATAAAAATAAATGAATTTCTTAGGTAAATGCACAAAAAGCTTTTGATCGTTTGGATCAGTAATCCAGCAAAAAATGGTTTACCACAAAACTTTCATATTTGACTTAGAAACTAACCTAGCAGGAGATACATGATTCATGTTTTGTTACATTAAAGGGGAAGTCAGCTAACTTATGGATAGGAGGATTTTTGAGAAACAAATCAGTAATACTCTGAAGTCAGACCATAAACCTTCTCAAGCATTAGAATGAAATGACAAAAAAACATACCAAAAATGAGGATCCAAGGAATGAAGAAGTAAAATTATAGCAATACAAGTCACTCAACAGAAGTTTACGGGTGGAACCATTACTGTGACCACGGAAGTTGGCACTTTTTTTCAGCTTGAACATTCAATGTCAAAAAGTGTCAGTTTGACCATTCAACATTAAAACATGTCAATTTGACCATTTAACTTAGTGGGTTTTACCAATTTAACCATTTAAATTTGTGAGATTTGACAATTTAGTCATTTAACTTTGTGCGTTTTGTCAATTTAGCCATTCAACTTCATGAAAAATTTCAAAGGATTTAACCTTGTACGGGTTAATTTGTCAAGATCACAAAGTTGAGTGGTCAAATTGAAGTGTTTGATAGTTGAGAGGTCAAACTGAAAAAAACATACAACTTGTGGTCACATTAGTGGTTATGCCGAAGTAAAATTATAGCAATATAAGTCACTCATCAGAAGTTTATTAAGAATTAAGAAAGCGCACCTGCCCCGATGAATCATTCCCACAAAAGCTCCTACAAAAATTTCACAACAAAAAGTTAGAAAAATAAAATAATAAAGCACTTAAATGAATCCACAAGAATCAAAAGGCGCATTTTGATATAAACTCAGTTTGAAAAAAAAACAAAGTTTTCGATATGATCAGAGCTGCTTAACCCTGTCTAAAAAACAAAAGTTCTGTAGAAGATGCAGAGAGAAGTCCTTAGAAATTAACCTAAAAAAAATTGCACTGCTTTCACATAAGGAACAAGTTTATGTCACACAAATGAAGCTCTCATCAAAGAGAATTTATATAAACAAGAAGTACACATTGATAGCCATCTGATCAAAATGTCCATAGAGATGACAAAGGGGATAAAAAAACTCCTTCAAGGTGAATAAACTAGAGCATAACACTATTAGTTAAAAAGGTAGACCATTTGGTGAGTCATCTTTCTTTTCACCCAACAGGGAAAAGCTCCATAAGTGATGAATCTTTAAAACTTTGAAGGATTACAAAACTATAAAAATAAAAAAAATCACCATAAATTTTAGATATGCCACAGAAACTCAACTGAATATCCACAGAACAATTTTAAAATCCATGATTTGCAACTACAAATATTCAAGACTTGAAAACATTTAGGAATTAATCTAATTCTTGTAACTTATTCTCTCAAAGTTTAAATTGGACACAAATCTGAATTCGAATTACTGCTCTTTTACTTCCTATAGAGCTTATTCAATTCTTCAGGGATTTTCAATAATACAACCCAATGTGCATGGTTCACTTTCTCTAAATATCCAAATAGGAAATCAATTGCATAAACTCCAAAATTAATCATTTACAGCATAATTCAACCATCATTTCTGAGGCTGAAAGTAATGTTAAGATTTCAACATTCTATCATAGAGACTTGAATAATCAATTACAGAACCTCTGGCGACTAAATAAACTAAAAAGTTGATATAATAAGAGAATACTTTCTCTCACACATACAGAAACTTCCTAGTGAAGCCAAAGCCACTTATCTGATGAGCAACCATCAGAGTGTCAAATATCAATGGATTTATATAAAAGTCCATATAGGCACGTCATAATAAAGAAAAACAGAACTATAGCCCAAATTTTGATGGGATCAAGAAGGGAATGAAGCAATACATCTATACATATATTTAAAGTAGACTTCCAAATCAATGACAGCCGACTAATTTTTAGTTCTTAAATTCTAAAGCATGCCAAAAAATTTGTCGAAAATTTTAAAACCTGCCCTGGTTGGTAAGAGAAAAATCCAAATCCTACATTTCGCTAAAGAGTAATTTGAAATCATTCACAAACATGTTAGACGTCAACTAGGAAAACAGAGCCATTCTGTTGAGTACAGCACTGAACATGATAAGCTAGAGCCTATAATCCTATTTGCAGGATCTAAAAAGCCATATGCAAAAATGTGTAACCTAAGCTGACAACATATTTCAATATAAGAAAGGTATACACTTTACCAAAAATCAAGTAATTCACAATAAACTTTACACATAATCAGAATACAAATAAAATCATTTTTCATCCCAAAGAAAATTAATTTAGTAAGCCACAAAATTCAAAAGCATATATATCTATATAAATATATATATATATATATATCTGGTAAAAGAAATCATAATAATAATAACAATCAATCTAAACTCGATTTTATACAGTGTCAAGCATTTGTTCAGGAAAAAATAAACTTGCCACTGCAGTTTGCATCAGAACTTGCAGAGCGACAATCGAAAAAAGCAAAACAAAATTCAACTTGTAATTTTTCTTCTCATTCAAATAATCAAACACAGAAAAGAGTACCTAACAATTTTCTCAAGGTAATCAGCGAGAATAATTTGCCAAAAAGGACCTAAAGCAGCCGTGCCTTCAACAGCAATGACCAGCTTTTTCTCCGGTGCTGTCGCCATATCCTTCTTCTTTCTCCACTAATAACTATTAATCACACTGTTCTCTGCGGAGACTTTGAATTACAGAGTAGAAATTTGAATGCAATGAGGTTTTCTTATTTTCACACATGGATTTTATTTGGACGGGGTTGGATAGTAAATTGGAGAAAAACCAAAACTTTCTTCCAACTGATCTTCTCCGTTCCGGTTGAGTTAAAGAGGTCAATTAAGATAGAGATAACCTATCATCTTTTCTTTTGTTTGACACATGACACACTTAAAAAAATATATTTTGTGAAATTTTTTACTTTTAAATTTGTAACTCTCGATCTCAAATGGAAAATTCTGATTTGATTGAATCCAAATCCCTACCTGTGAAAACCTCTTTTAATATCAATTCAAGAAAATTTAAAAAAAAAAAGTGATATTATCTTGCTTGGCTAAGTAATAGATTCATGAACATTTTAAAAAATTAATTCAAAAAATTTTGATATGAACCGGTCCATAATTTCACACGTGGACCCTAAAGACTTGTGGTCAATATTAATCCAAATAAATAAAAAAAATGAATAGCGGTGTTATGTATGGATTCCACATGTAGGTTCATGAACCTATTAAAAAATTATGATAACGTGTCCCAATATATATCACAAAATCTATATGTTTGCTATGAAATTTTTTGAATTAAAAAAAAAAAACATTTAAGCCCTCTATTGTTATCTATGAATGCATAACCAAAAAGGGCGTTGGTGAGAGTCGTCATGCCTCCCAGGTAAAATTTTAAATAAATTAGAAAATGAGACATTTTATTCGGATATCTAGATTGAGGTAATAGGAAATATTGTATGGAAATTCTATAGTGAGCAACGAGGTCATCTTATTAAGTATTCCAACTAAATCTCTAACCGTAAACTTTTTAGTCAACTTTTTTTTTTAGAAAAAATAAATAAAATTTGATCAAATAATTCTAAGATTCAGTTTATCCCGATTTAGTTTATAAAATGTATCTAAAAAATATTTTTTTATAAAATAAATTTATTTGTTCTTTTTTAAAAAAAAAGACAATTGATTTCACAATTAAAATATTATATAAGATAAGCTCTATTATTCACCATAACATTATCCTACCGAGCACTACATAAATAAATATATATATATATATATATA